>LPNX010416521.1:78136-242236 GCA_001517045.1 Pseudotsuga menziesii
GTCACAGGGAAGGGAAGAGGGAGAAACTCCCATAAACCTGCAAACAAATAGATTTTAGGGAAACTCAAATAAACAAAATAAAACAAAAATTATACCTCTTGGTGGAAATGGGCCACCATGCCCTAGCTTGGAGCAGCACCTCTCTCTTGGCAATGGGGGAGCTATGGCTCAAAGGGAAGATGAATGAGAGGGAGTGTGGGTGGCTTGATAGGAAAATGGTCTCAAGGCATCCACTTGGGCAGCATAACAGTATGCAAGGGAGGAATTTTTTAGAGTGACCCCCACCACTCCTTTTATAGCTTTTTTGGGGACTTTTAGGGTTTTAAGCCCTTGGTCAAGGATTTAGCCCCTTTTTGGGATTTTATCCCCCTTTTCCCTAAATTTAGCTCCTTTGAGGGGTTTTAGCCTCTTTTTGGAGACTTTAGGCCCTAGGAGAGTTATTTAGGCTCCTTTTTGGGGTTTTAAATCCCTTTTACTCATTTTTAAGCCTTTTTGAGGGTGTGGGGGTTTAATGGGGTGTTACGAAGGTCATGTATGGGTGTACTTGGGTGGTGTAGGCAATGTAGAGCTAAGTGAGGGATTTTTTGGGTTAGCATATTGCCCCCTGATGTGTGAGGGTAGGAGCTCATCGTATGGCCGACGAACATCATAGGATTTGCTGCGTAGAGGTGGTACTTCCGGGGCTGGGGCATGGTGGATTTTGGTTTTTGTATTAATATGGTTCCCATCAATGGGTGAGATACAAATAATGTGTGACATGTATATGGGTGAGGTGGGAATTCCCATGCTCATGATAATGTCAAAAGGATAATTTGATCTATGCTCTGAAATACAAGAGCCGATCATATACAACTGATGGTACAGTAATGGTTCCCTCAATGTGAGGCTAAATACAATACTGATCTGGTACATTGGACCCGTGGCATTCTCATGGAATGCTATATCTTCATGAATAATGGCCTACTAGATCAAGGATGGTACGTAGCTCTATGGACTCGCTGATTGAGAGTCATAGTCTCTATGGTACACATATGCTGCATCAATCATAAAGGTATATCAAAGCATTGCTGGGGCTTCTAAACACTGTCTCCAACGCAACCCAAAAAATCACAAGGGACATAACCTATTTAGGTCCCTCGAATAGACTCATCAATGTGCTAGAGTTAGGTGACATCTAGGGTCTTAGACCAAGTACTATGCATACCAAACCCTGTACGAATCTCAATGGTGCTATGATGTAGTTGGGGTCGAGCACGTGAGAAACAACCATCCCGAGAGGAACTAAGGACTCCTATCAAGTGGTCCAATGAACTCATCAATGATGTTAATGAAACCAAGGTACAGGGACCTCTATGTCTATCCTATGGAATATGTGTGTTGTCGTCGACAGAGGGAGACCTCCCCCTAGTTTAGGCAATGATGTTTCCTTGACCAAGAGCACGTGGGAGATAACCGAAAGGTGTGAGACAATCTGCGGACTGACCCACTAAATGGAGGGGGGGAGGGAAAGAATTGAACAGGGGCAGTGAGAGTGTAGTAGAATCAAACTTCCTTTGTTCAAATTATGATGGTAGGGTAGACCAGCAAGCACATGAAACTGACTCATGGGAATGGGATCATAGCTGTAATATTGGGAATGTCGCTGCAGATGGGAAATACTTGGAGGAGGTAGACAATTTTGATATTGATGGGGTCCAAGGAAGACACATTGCAGAGTAATTTGAACAAAGGCGACCCAATGTGGGAATGTTTCCAAACTATTTTCTGTGGGGTGGTGTCTGGGGACACCATTGTGGTACGATCTCATGGATTTTTTGTGAGCCCAAGAAAGTAAATGCTCGATGGTGCTTTCAATTTGAGAGAGCCTGAAAGCACGAAGAAGACTCTAGTGGGGGCTATTTTTAGTTGGTAGTCTCCTATGCCTAAAAAAGGATAAAATTATACATAGGAGAGCTCACCCATCCTTTGGGAGATGAGAGACTTCTTTACCATTGGTAGTCCAATCAGGCCAGAAAAGGTTAAACCTATACTGACTGGACGGTCATTCAGATACTTTTACAAGCATGAATGAAACCAAGTTTGCTCGATAATATTTTCTTGATGAGATGGTTGGAAAAGAGATTAATGACAATAGATAGTGAGCTTTTTCGTAAGGTGTAGCCCCTCTGCCCGAGAAAGCATAAAAGTATGTAGAGGGGAATGGTCTTGGCTTGATTGTGCCAAGGAGGTCCTTTTCAATTGATGGCATACATGGTCCACAAAAGGAGGTAAATGAGATGATGTAGATGCCCTTTCCTATACTTTATTGAGCTAGAAAGGAAGCAACTGCACTGGGCTATGTTTTCATTGTTTTAAGAAGTTAGAAAAGAGCTTAAACGAAACTTCAGTATGGTCAACCAATTGCGGTGGCACAAGTGGTGCCCCATGTCAGGACGGTGGACAGTGGTCCAAAGGTCATCCACATGGTATGGAGGGAGAAAAAGACTCTCAAACATACCAATACATGCACGGGATAGATTGAGGCAAAGGCTCGCAGGTCAGTATGGCAGAGGCACGCACTGCAAACTATGGTGTCTCTCGGACAGAGGTCAAGAGAGCGTATGTGTGTGTTGTGGTGGACGGACGTGACTACATGCAATGTCAGTGCAAGTCTAGGGGCACTTATATGCCAGATATGTGCAAGAAAAATAAATCATTTTGTGGACAGTGGTCCAGAGGTCCGCGTGAGGTGTGGTGGATAGAAAAGACAACTATGTGTTAAAATACAAAAATAAAAATAAAAATGGCATTCCTTAATGGGAAGTGGCCTGAACACTTGCATGAGTAGCGGCCGGGAAGTGTGATACAAGTACAGGTTTGTAGACACTTTCATTGTCATGTCATGGCTCATAAATCAAGGTGACTGGTGGGAAATGGTCCCAAAATTGATTTATTAAACATGAGACAATGGTCTCATCAGGAAATAGAAGTTTGAGCCCGGATATGTGAGAGGTGTCTCGAACTGATTCCGGGTGACTTTGGACTAGTAGTTGATGGTGCTACCCGTCTTTTTGCTGAAAAACATTGAAAAACAAGAAAAAGAAAAAACTACACTATAAGGGACTCATAGTGGGTATATCAGGAATAGACTCTCTTGAGGTGGAGCCCATTGCAGGGCTTCTTCAAGAGTCTACCGTCTGAGTCAGCGAAGAGGTATGCCCCCTTGCTGAGATGAAGGTCATTGGCAAGGTGGGATGATAGAATCTGGTCTTTTATGGGAAGAACTTATTCCACACTATGATTTAAAGGGAATGGGGTAAAACCAAATTTAGTCTTACATATATCTCCGTCATCACGTAAATGGTGCTGGGATAGATCAGGTGGATCTTCCACAGCCGACGAGATGGAAGGGAAACTGGTGGTAGAGATCATGTAAATGGTATTTGTTGTGGTTTTTGTGGCCTTGCCCCAAGTTTCTATTGGAGGAAGAGGGGGAGGCCTGGAGACGGTAGGATTCTTTGATGGACCTGGAGGTAGGGTACGTGGTTCAAGGTACCACACATGATCTCCTAGTGTTAAATCGTATACATTGCAGGTTTCCAAGACATACTTACTCACGATCTCGGATGGTAAGAAAAGGAAAAGGAAAATAATCATGTTGAGTGGGAATGAACCCCACTATTTCCCTGGTAATTGAGGTTGAGGTTGTGGTTTGGGAAACAATGGAAGAGACAAGTCTGATGGACCATTAGTGATGGTGGAGATGAGCAGGTTAGTTGAACTAGACATCATGTAAATGGACATGGTGTCCAAAGAAGGATGTGGGGGGTGAACTTCTTTAATCAGGGTGATTTCAGACTCAAATAAATGTTAACGGAGGTCAGCTAGAGCCATTCAAAATTTGGGCAAGTCTTGGCAATGGTGAAAGTAATGTCCATACAAACTGCAGAGGGAGCAAGCATGGTTTGTTCTCAATTCCTTGCTTCTTACTACTGGCGTGCTTGGAAGCTCAATGATGGGGAGGTTTTTGTTTTTATCCATGGAATCCAAATGCGTGTGGATCATTAGGATCTCAGGGAAAATCTAAGTTGGATGGCCCTATTGCTCGTAGACAGCGTAAGGTAGGATCGACCGAGGTTCTGGGGTAGCTTTGGAATTCTTGCCCCTGGCCCTTTTCGGGTGGGTCGATGCGGGTGCAGGTGCGACGGTTGGATTTTGTGGGCCAGGTGGAGGGTGAGACTCCACCGTGATGGGTTGCACCGGGGTTAAAACAACCTGGGGAATTGGTGGTTGAGCTGGTGGATTGAGATACCATACCGGAATTCCCAATGTGAAGTTAGGTAGGCTTAAGGTGGCCATTACCAGCTTTCTCATGACCCCAGGTGGGGGAAAGAGGAAGGGAATCATGTGGACTGGCGATGAGCCTAGATAACTACCTGTTGCTTGCATGTGGGGATGCGGTTGTGGTTGCAATTGTGCAAAACGCTACTGCTGTGGATGATGTTACGGCTTCTGTTGGTGTTGTGGCTGCAGATGGTGTTGGGGTTGGGGTTGGGGCTGCGGCTGTGCTTGTTGTTTGGGTGCAGCGGCACTAGATGAGACCATGCACAAGTCCGCAGTCTCATTTTGTGTCGGTGGTGGTGACACGGAGGGGAAAGGATCCATCATGGTGGTATTGGCAAACAACCGAGGGCCCACATTCAACAATGGGTAGGCTAGTGTGTTGTCAACCATAGTGTTGATTGTAGGGATGACATTAGCATGTGTGGTCACCCCTTGTGGCTCAATGGTGGTGATGGTAGGGATAACATTGGTGGGTGTCATTAACCCTTATGGATCATGATAAGTGAGTTGATCAACCATCACGATATTCCCTTCGTGGGGGAACCTCATGAGATAGAAAACAGTTGATGCGACCGCTCTCATGGCATACATATAACCTCTTTCGAGGATAAGGTTATAGTCCAGTTGAGCATTGACGAACTCTATGTCGATTGGCGCTATCTTCCTGGCTAATGTGATGGGGACATGGGGGAGGATTCCTTGGGATTTATTGGGATGGCCATCATAAGCCCACAGAGTTGTAGAGGATGGCTGCAGAATTGGTGATCCCAGTTTCTGCCAAATCAGGGTAGACATCACACACATAAATGCCCCCTAATCTACTATGCACTGGTGCACAACCAAGTTCCGGATAGATACCGTGTTGAACATGATCAACTTCAAGTCGGAGGGGTCTACGGCCCCCGGGGTGGCTAGTAATGATTTTCATTGTGTTGGGCACATTTTAAGTACCTCCAGGGTGGACATGGCCATTGGTGTTTGGGAGAGGTCATCCACAATGCTATAGCTAATTGCAGATCTAGCCATGGCATTATTGGTAATTCTACATATGGGTGGGAACGGGAACGGGGGTAACCGAAGAGGTAGGTTGACTATTTTAGACGTTGATGCCGTTGATGTGTCAGTGGGTTCAGTGGTGGTACCATACCAATTTTGTCTATTTTGTAAGTTGACCTCTTCAGTCATCATGGCTAGCAGGTGGTGAACACATGTTTCAGCCATGGGAGGTGCCCCCAGAGAATTGGGATTGGCCTAGGGAGGGGGTGTAGTTTCCACCAATCCTTGGACTGGTAGTGGGTTTTTAAGCACCATCGGGGGAGGTCCTTGTGGTGCTGGGTTGGGTTGGGATTGGTTCATGTAATTTGCAACCTGTTGAACCTCATTTTGAATGGCCTTCTTGGCACGACCCATGAGGGGAGACTCAAATTTATAGTGCCCATAGACCTCACAAAGTGTGCATGGTTGGTTTGTGCGCAACGGGGCATTTCATTTAGGAGAATTTGGTCATGGGGGGGTTTGGGAAGGTCGGCTTGCTGCGGCATTGTTGGGAGGGTTTGGTTGTTGACCACCTCCCTGTGGTTGGTTATTGGCTTGGTTCTGAGGTTGATTATTTATAGCTTACCCTTGTTGATTGTTGGGGGTAGGCTCGTTGGGATGATTTTGTTGTGTGAACACTTGTCCCAACAGAGAAAGTGGAGCTGGGGCGAGCGCTTGAACTGCTTGTACTGGTGGTGCATAGTAGATTTGTGGGGGTGGTGGTGCCACAAATGTGGGAATTTTCCCCACATACTGTTGTGTTGGCCAAGCCATGGCCTGAGTTTGTTGCGGTGGTGCAAGTTGTGCATAGGAAGTTGTTGCTCCAGACTGGGACATCATTCTTGCATAGTTTGGAGCTTGGTTTTGGTAAGCAACATTAGCAGTGTTGCTTGGTTGTGATGGAACTGTAGGTGGAGTCGATCGGTGTTGTGCTTGTTGGGATACAAATCCTATGATGCCATCCACAACATGGGATGCCTCTGGTGCATCGCGGTAGGAGGTACTCGGATGGGGAGCATCTGGAATGATGGTGTATAGATATCCAGACTGAGCATAGATTAGGTCAAACTGTTGGGCTTTCAGCATGGCCTCTTCTTCAGATTGCGAACGTTTGGATGCGACGTACTTGGCTATGGGTGGGAGCAAGGTCTTAAGGAACCAATCCAAGAAGATCTTGTCATCAAGTTGGATTTTACATAGGCTACAACGTCACCGCCACTCAGGGATATGGTCAGTGATATGAGTGGCAGTGTTTTGACGGCAGGATAGTAGGATCTCCACCCCCTTTTCATATCTGACAGGGAGTTGAAAATACTATAGGAACATGAAGGCTAGGGAGTTGAATTATGGGTATTTGGCCTGCAGTAGCTCAATGTACCATTTGGCCGCAACACCTATGAGGGTACGTTGGAATAGCCTCAGTCTAATGGAATCATCTACAATGTTGTTTGACAAGCACCATAGATGGAATGTCATTATGTGGTTTTGGGGACATTCCCCTGCTTTGCCTTCAAACTTGGGAATCTCTGATGGTAGCTTGGTTGGCATGGGTGGCCAGAAAGCTTGGTGGCAGATGGGATCATTTGTTAACCGTCCCAAATTAGGAAATTTAAGATGAGCCATGAAAGGCATATTTGACCCTAGGTTGATGTGGGATGGGGCTCCAATGGTGGTGCGGTTTGCAGGTGCATAATGCATCTGCACGGCTGGGGGTACTTGTGGTGCCACCATTACAGATGGGCCAATTCCCCCAAGTGCTGTGGGAGGGACCGTATGAGTGGTGGGGACATTTCCCCCATGTGTGATAGTAGGGGCAATGTAAGTGGATGGTCCACTTCCCCCCTGTGTGGTAGGAGGGGCAGTGTGTGTAGAAGGGCCACTGCCCCCATGTACTGCAAGTGGGCCAGCTTGGATGGCCACTATAGGTGGTGGCAGCTGACTGATGACAGTCTACATGACTATGCTTGGGCCACTTGCTAGGTTGTGGGTGACAGGTTGTGGTGTGGACATGGGTCCACTTGCTAAGGTTATGTTGAAAAATGGATCTGGGTTTGCACTAGCCATGGGGCTTGATGGTGCAGTATGTAGATATGGTTCAAATTGATATGGGTCTAAAACTGAATCAGAGGTTGTGTGGCCTTCTGATGGTGTGGGAGATCACTGAGAATGGTTTCGATGGTGTCGGTTGAGTGTTCTGAAAGGTGGTGGTTCACTTCTTAGGCATGAGGAAGAGCGTGGAGGATCAATTGTGTTAAAATTTATGTATGAAACTGGTGGGAATGATGTTTGGACCTCGGTTTCAGTGGCTTCCTATTGGCTATAGGTGGTCACTCGGCCACCAAGACTACCAGAAGACAGTGCTTGGATTTTTCCTCACAGGTGTTTCTACTCAATCAGAAGGGGTCATTTCCCGTTTCGCTTAGCAATTCCTCTCAGTGACCAGCTACTTTGGGGTTCCTGTGGTACTCCTCACAATGATTTTCTGGGTAGAGCCCAAGTACTTACCACAGTTGAAGTAGTTAGGGACTTATGTCCTCAAAGACTGCAGATTGTTTGAACTTAGTGTAAATTGATAAATTTTAAGGCTCTCTCAGCATCATGAACTGAGTTGGGTTGATTACTTGGTATGGCGTATTTGTTTGTTTGTCTTTTTGGTATTTTGTAGTTGCAAATGGTTTATGACTTCATCATATTATGGTAGAGTTCATGTCATTATGTATGCAAGCATTGAGTAATCAGAAATTTGTAAATAGATACAGTTTTTAACCCTGAATGTTGATGGCCTAACTAGATGACTAGCTCACACTAATATTCCTCTTCAACCAAGACAAGGTGTTGGGCTCCCAACACAATGGGACTAATCCCATCAGTAGATCCAAAGGTCACCTCTCGGATGCAAGGCTAGTCAACAGGGAGGACGCTTAGCGTTGTGAGAAGCCCTCCTTCTCTACCCCCTCTACCTTCCAGGTCATCCCATTTTAATGGTTTAGAACAATATTCAATGAAGGGCCTAGGTCTATACGAGATTTCCCTTCAGCGTATCCTAGAATACCCTGGAGGGTGATGACTGGGTAGAGGAGGAAGGGTAAGCAAGATAGTTAGTTTTAGGTTGATTTTAGTTAAGCTGCATTCATTTAATTAAGCCATTAAAATTTAATTTGAATTTACACTTTGTTATGTAAATGAAATTGCAATAAAATGAAACAAAAATAGAAATGAAATGGTTCAGATGGATAGAGGTGGCTGAGCCGCACTGACAATCCCGATAAAAGCAAACAGTGAAGCCCAAAAATGGGTCGCGCACCTATAAAAGTCCTATTTTTGTGAAGTGGATTCTGATCAAACCATGAGGAATTACCTCAAACGATTGAAAACCCACTTCAGCAATGGGCCCTTTTACCCCTTATGGAGGGAAGATTCACAAATGGATCAACTGTTTGGGAAAAAAAGGAGCCCGAACACAGGTGAATTTTCAGAATTTCGGTTCGATCGTTTTTGCACAGTTGAGTGATTTCTAAATCATAGAATGGCCAACAGTAACTGGTATTGTGTCCAAATGGACTTAGATTGGCCTTGAGGAGGATCAACAATAACTAGAAATGTAAATAAACAAGAATCTAAGCTAGATTTAACAGAAAACTAATTTAGGGAAAAAAACAGAACTAAAAACTAAAACTTTGAAAAATAAACCCAGGGATCCTATGGGATTGACCTAGTATGGTCGCCAGTTCTATAGCAGGGATTTATCCTTTCTATAAGGGTAGGAATGGTTCCCTTCCATCTATAGGACAGAAGGGTAGGTTCATGTCTGGAAATGCAGAAAATAAAAGTGAAAATGAAACTTAGACATAAATAAAAGCAAAGATGGAACCCATCTTCATGTGTGGTTGTGTGGTTATGCACACAAGGTTATGGGTTAAAGACCTCCGACACCCTGCATACAACAATGGAGACCTGCAAGAACATGTTAGGCCATAAACCTGTAAGCAAATAGATGTTAGGAAAACTCAAATAAACAAAATAAAACAAAAATTATACCTCTTGGTGGAAATGGGCCACCATGCCCTAGCTTGGAGAAGCACCTCTCTCTTGGCAATGGGGGAGCTATGGCTCAAAGGGAAGATGGATGAGAGGGAGTGTGGGTGGCTTGAGAGGAAAATGGTCTCAAGGAATCCACTTGGGCAGCATAACAGTATGCAAGGGAGGAATTTTTTAGAGTGACCCCCACCCCTCCTTTTATAGCTTTTTTGGGGACTTTTAGGGTTTTAAGCCCTTGGTTAGGGCTTTAGCCCCTTCAACCCTAACTTTAGCTCCTTTTAGGTTTTTATACTCCTTTGAGGGTTTTTAGCCCCTTTTTGGAGGATTTAGCCCCAGGGGAGTTATTTAGGCTCCTTTTTGGGGTTTCTAAGCCCTTTTACTCATTTTTAATCCTTTTTTAGGGTGTGGGGGTCTAATGGGGTGTTATGAATGCCATGTATGGGTGTCCTTGGGTGGTGTAGGCCATGTAGAGCTAAGTGAGGGATTTTTTGGGTTAACAAGGGGGTATAATTTTTTTTTAAATGTAATGTTGTGAGGGTGGTTTAGAGGGTTAGAGGGGGGGAGGAGGAGTTTAATGTAATGTTGTTGGGAGTTAGAGGGTTTTAATTTTTTTTTTATTAAATGTAAAGTGGGGGGGGGGGGGGTTTAAATTTTAATTGTTTCTTAAGTAATGTTGATGTTAGGGTTAGGGGTTTTAAAATTTGTTATTTTTTTTTAAATTTAATGTGGGTGGGGGGTGGGGTGTTTAGGGGGTTAGGGGGGGTTAATTTTTTATTTTTAATGTAATATCAATGTAATTTTTTTAATGTACTTTTTTTAATTTTAGTGAAACACTTGTAACTGAGATGTCAAAAGATCCTCAACCCCCACTAGGAGGGATGTTTGGAAATGATTACTTTGGGCATATTGCATACACAAAAGACCCAATCGAAAAGGACATTGATGTTCTTGAAGGAATCCAAGCTCAGAAAATTCCAATTTCGAGGAATAATTTGGTCAGCCTAATATTGTTGATTAGTTTCATGTCTTGAAGAAAATGTTAAATTTGACAACTTTTTGATAAGATATATAGTAATGTTTTGACTTTTAGACTTTATTTTAGAAACTAAATTTATATATAATGTTTTTACTATGTTATTTACAAATACATGGAATAGCTTTTCTTGAATTTATGTGAATCATCACTTTTTGGAAAATAATATAAAATAGTATAATTTTTATACAAAATATCTCTAAAAATCGATTGAAAATGGTTTTCAATGTTTTTATTTATATAATTTTTTACAAATTTCTCAATAAAAATGTCTTATTTTTTCCATAGAAATGTCTTATTTTAAAGAAAAAATTGCAAAATGTATGTGTTTTTCATTATAATTTGCTTCTAAATGTATGCTATTTTGTTGAATTTCTAAAAACACACTTTAGAATATAAATTAAAAATATTTTACGACAAAGATGATTCCAAGGCCCAAAAAAATGCCTCAAAATGAAAATGTGCGATACTGGTATCAACCCTTTTTGACACGGAGGTAATAATAGGTACTAAAATTAGGAGAGAAAAATGAGAGATGGGTGAGTTCTTGTTTCATAGTATAAGTGGTTTGGAGAGGGAGAAAACTATGGAGGGATATATTATGGAGGGTGAGAGAGATAACTTGGGAGGTATGGAGGGTGAGGCATTATGAGTAGTTTCCTACCATGTATTGATATTCACCACTTCACGCATTGGTCTAGGGTTGAATGAATGATCAACGAATTAGAATAATACTTGTTAGGGAAGAGGGTCATGAACAAGCCATCAAGCCACCAAATTTGAGCCTAGATACATGACTTATATTATACATAGGAATTTTATTAAATTGTTTCTTACTTATTACCCTCATACTATCTAAAATATCCATTATCCAAAGGTATCAATAACACACATGTGTTATAATGTATATGTGTTTTTTATGCATTATAAAACACATATGTGATATATTGTATTTGTGTTACATAACACATATGTGTTATATCTAATATGCATTTAATAATGCATATCCATTATTCTAAAAATCCTATTGGCTAGGACAAAAAAACAGGGCTATTAACTTTCCTCCAAAACTCTTTGTAGGTGCTTTATTTCAATGATGCTTTTGTCTATGAAAAATAATAAATTTTTATAAAATTACATACATTTGTAGAACATATTTTATATATTATAAATATATAATATTTTCATATAGCTGGTTACTTTTTCCAATTTTTATTAATTTTGAAGTGTCAAATGCCATGATTTCAAAACAAAACGCTATGTTTTTTCTGCTATAACTTTTGACTTCCTTCACCATTTCTCAAACAAATTATATAGCACACTAGAAGAAATATATACCTATACACTCATATAAAAAAATAAAAATTTCAATATGTTATGCCCATAAAGTGTCATTTTTTAAGGGTTCTCTCGCTTTAAAAAATAAAAATAAAAATGAAAACTTCATGAATAATGTCGTAAAAATTATGTTGCACTAGTACAATATGTCCTCTACATATGTACAAAATTTCATTACAAAATATTATCATTTAGTTATTATAGTGTCTTGCATGAGCACATAGATATATGTTATATTGTGTTGAAAATTTAAAAAAGTCAATTTTAGAAACAACTTCACAAAATTTCTAAAAGTAAAATTTATATATTTTACAATCTTATATGTTTTTCTATATATTTTCTTTTTACATTATCTTAACATTGGTTATGCAAGTACATCTAATTACCTCTTAAAGTCATAGGTTCCTATTTTTTCGGATTTATGTGACAAGTAGAGTGTCTTTAAAGGCTCTCATGATTGTGCATCATCCCTCACGTCATAATAATAATAATAATAAAAATTCAATAACTTGATGATTTTTTTTTTATTCAAAAAAATAATTGTTTCGCACCAAATCATATACATAATTAAAATATATATATCAAAATCCAATTATTTAGTTCTTAAAGCATTATAATTTCAAATAACTAAATAAGTAATCATTATGAAACTATTATTAAAAAATATTAGTCAATCAATTTAGTAAGATTATAAAGATGTTAAGAAATGGATTTATATTGAAATTGAATTATTTGAATGGGTTTTTTATTCTTTATTCTTTATTTAGTATTTTTTGTCAAATTATTTAAAGGATACTAGTGTGATGATGAGATTTTGAGTGTTATGCATGCCTCTTAGGGAATTGGACATGGTTAAAGGAGGAAAAATCTACCTTATTTATGCTTACAACACTATTTTGGGCATCCAAAAACAATAACCTCAAACCACCATGCATCCACTTCCATGGGTATTCTTCACTTTTGTGTGTGAATATTGTAATTCCCATTAAGTCCCATTAAGTCTTGGTAGTGCACCCCAATTCAATTAATATATTTAAATATTAAGTAGGTACAATTTAAATCATACTTATATTATACTAAGCTATCTTCATCATGAAATAAATTATTCTAAGCTTCCATAGTTATAAGAATAGTAAGAACAATAAAAGTTAAAGATACCAAATTACACTATAAAACAAGTAACAAGAAAAATATTCGAATTGAAACTTATTTGTTCAAGATGTTTCTTTATTTGTCCTTCTCGTTTTTCCATTCCCAACTTCATTCCCATGCTTCGAGTGGAAGTACACCATCCTTACAACTAGGATCTTATCCAGCATCCTAGATCCAAGAAACTGAAAGGTTTCTCGGCTCTACATGCCCAAGACTCAAAGAATAATGATCCACATACATGAATACAAGAATAGTTATTATGTAATAATTTTGCAAGATTTTTTTAAAACTCTTCCAACCTTCCCCAAAATAAAAATCCGAATATCCAAAGTATCAACACTCACCCCCGCCCACATCTGTATTTTTCCTAATCTATCATATTTATACACACCCCTCCACCACCACCTTTTTCTCATTTATGGAAAACTAAATATTTAAATAAGCATCACGAGTTTCAAGTTTTCCCATTTTTTAAGTCAAAATATATTAAAATATGCAATTATATTTGTTCAAAGTTTTCCTAGCTATGCCATTTATTTCATTATCCTCCCACACCTAAGCTAATAATACATTTCATTTATAATATGTTATATATAATATGCTATCTTATGTATGTACTTGTATTCATGTTCATAGTATCAAAATAGTTACCATGACTATATATATATATATATATATATATGTATATGAAATATTTCAACAATCCTTTTAATTTGATTATGTTCTAAATGTATCAGGTATGCCAAGTCCTTGTAAACCATGAAATTGTACCCACAAACATTTACCTAAATATGTTACCAATGATTTAATATTCAACATACATGTATTACTTCAACAATTCAGTTAAAATTTACCCAATCACTAATAACTACTACACTAATGAATCATACTAATGTACCCACACAAGCGCATATATGTGGCTAGCATATACATATTTTGCATGGTTACTAAAAATAAACATACATTTCTTTCATTACATAAATTATAAATGCTTGCAATCAATATGAAAAAGAGGAACTAATTATGCATCATTCCTGTATGTTCAAAATCAAGCATGAAAGATAGTAAGTCAATAATCCACATCAACAACTCACCAACTACTTTACATTGATATGCTACATATTGTACAACATACAAACATTATTACACATGATTAAAGAAAGAGTTTTAACACACACAAGTAATCAATTTGTTATAATTAACTTCCACAACATTTTTAGCTAATAAATTTTATTCATTACTAATTCACAACTACCTTCCACATCCTATCCTTCCTTTTCTAGAATATCGTAGAGCATAAACTATATTAACCTTACCCTAGATATAACCCACAAGTATAAATATTGACTACGTAAACCAAGCTTACCCTTCAAGAAACCAACATTCATCATTGCACGTATTAAGGATATTCTCTTAGTAGAACCCTCCCATGTCTCAAGGTTTCAAAGGATACATGATGGGAAATGCCTCCACCGCCCTTAATACCACTAGGCTCAACACCACTTATTAAATATATTGTGCAATCATTGTTATAAGGGCCTCATCATTGAACAACCACTCTAGGTGAGTTGTAAGTCCTATCAACTCTCACACTCATCCACAAATCATACCAGTATTTGGAAATCACAATGTAAATCACAATAAAATATATATCATATCATTATCTTCCCAATGTTTACAACATCCAAGGTATCTTGACATTTACATAAATATGATTATCTCACAATTGACCAATTTGTAGGTTGGTTAACCAACAACATGCATTTATCAAATAACACATCTAACTATTACAACAAATAAACCATATCATTAATTACATGTAAATAAACATATTCATTCTTTGGAATCAAGTATCATATTAGTTCTACTTCGACATATAATGCATGTTCTACATTCCACATTTAATTTGCATGCTCAACTAAAGCCACATATTCATCATCACTAATATAATAACATGGTAAAAGTTGTATACTATTCATAGATATGCATGTTCAATTGTTCACCTAATAATGAACTAAATCCGTTCACCCATGTCCAACAGATGATAGCCAAATGAATGTTAAGATAAATGATATTTAGGGTTCTAATTTCGAAGGTAAATGAATGGGGCATGTTACAAATATCAACAATATTATGAGTTTTTTACTAATAGGGATGGGTTTATGGGGAATCAACATGGAAAAAGAGGAAAACTAGGTCGTAGGCAGTAAGAAAATATTTTCGGAATCAAAGGCCAAGAAATATGCAGACACTTCAAACCACTGCACATAACCTCCCTAGGGGATCTTTGGCCTTAAAATAGGGGTATGTGAGGAAATAGGAGGTTTTAAGGACTTGGTATAGGTTTTAGTGCCCTATACATGGTTAAGCGAGGAAACCAAAGCCTTAAGTCTTAGAGGATGTATCTAAGAATCTAGGGTAATAAATATGCCTTGAAATACAACATGTGACTTCTTGAGCGAATCCTTTTCCTATGACTCGGTATACATGCACCATTATTATGTTTTTAAGTCAAATTACTGGGTATACATGCATTGACATTGATACTGATGGAAACCCAAGATTTAGGACTTAAAGGACGATTCTAGTCACCTTGGACCCAAAATATTGCAATGAACTTCTACGCATGGCCTACTTGGGATATTGTTCACCTTTGACTAGAAATATTGATGTCATTACAAGGATTTGAATAATATATATGGGTCTTTAGGTTCTTAACATTGTCTAGGGGTGAATCTTAGGCCTTAATCCCAAAAGGAATATTTTAGGCATCAATGGCCAATAACAATACCGTGAACCACCACACATCACCTTATAAGGTTATCCTTGGCCTTTGAGTGTGGATATCAATGGGATTATGTAATTATTGAGCATTAGGTATATGTATTAGGGTCTTAAACAATGTTGGTTCAAATCATCATAATCAAATCATATTTGTACATGTCCATGCCATAAATAAGAACTTATTACCATTATATGGTAATTCCAAAGATGAGGCTTCTCTATTCTTAGGATTCCTTTAGCCTAAGGGTTGGATTTTCTAATTGTTCCCTAGTAATTAAAACCTTTTAATAGTGTTAATTTTCACTCGTAGAGGCTAATAATATTGTTAGGAAGATGTGTTCTTACCTTTGAAGTGCCTTTCTTGGTCCTAGATTCCTAAAATATTATTTCAAGTCCAAAGTTAGAGGTTTTCTCCCTTAATCACATGCATGGATTTGAGACCCATCCCTTGTGCCAAAAACCTAGTGTTTATTCGTCAAGTAGTATTAAAAATTAATAAATTTTAAATTTTCTAGAAAATTATTATTTTTGAACTTGTTTCCCTTTTGGTGCAAATCCTTATAAGTTAATCTTCTGAATTTATAAATAGTATAAAAAAATAGAATACAATTTGTTGTGATTGTGGTGTAAAACCTCATAAGTTAATCTTGATCGTTATTTGAATGAATAAAAAAATAGAATTAAGTTATTTACAAAATAATTATTTGTAAAGTTCTTATGTTTATGGTGTGAATCCTCATAATTAAATCCTACATGGACATTTCCATGTGAAAAATAATAATTTAGCATAATTTATGGTACTTTCCAACATGTCATTTCTTTTAACAAAGATAGCAAACATTGACACCGTATTAACACCACAAATTAGAAGTGGTGATAATACTATCACCTTAACACCACATAATGTAAGTGATGCTAATATGACCACCTTAATACCATAAAATATAATTCGTGCTACCTTATCTTGCTATTAGAATACTTTTCATAGAGAACACTTGTCATTTGACTGACGCCTTCAATATATGAAATTAAGTTTCATCCACTTGCACGAAGGGATTTGGAATAATGTCTTTGATATTAGAAGTTAAGTTTCCTTCCCCTCAGAATCTGTGTCTACCAAGGTGACAGTACCTATGATTGAGGAAGGTTTTCTTAAAGTTTGGGTCATGGCTTCTTATGAAGACATCATAAGCGTACTTAGTGTTTCTTTCATCATAGAAATATCCCATTAGATATATAAAAATGATTACAATATTGGGATTAAGAGTGCAAGTTCAATATTTTCATTGTCCTGATCCAATTGATATCGTGAGTGTAATCATTTTCTAGCTCCCAAGTCTCTATATCTCAATGCTTCTTAGTTAATCTATTTTTAAACAAAACACAATTGAATACAATTTCTTCCTTGTACTAAATTTTCAATCTATGCCACCGACTAGATGTTTTCATTAGAATAAACAGTAGTTGAAATACAGATACCTAAAGCATTTATTTCTCCAAGAGAAATATCTTTACCAAAGAAATACTATGTCAGTGTTCTATCTTCATCGAAACTTCATCTTCATAATACGAGGGTTTAACCTACCACTATATCATGATAATGTGATCTATATAGAAGTTATTCATAATACATGAGCAAAGGATAAGATATATGATTCTTTGGAGAGGGAAATTTCTTTATCACACATATAATTCCTTTTCTTGGTATACTATTATGTATCTAGAATCTCTTCATCATGCACAAGAAAATATAAAGAGATAAGTTTCTTTGGGGAGGGAAATATCTATATCATGTATATGAATTATTTTGTTGGGACCTAATTCATTATACAAAACATGTGACATATACCAAAATGATGCATGATCAAAGCTTAAGAAATAAAGTTCTTTGGATAGGAAAGCCTCTATATCGTGCATATGAAATCTTTGGTTGGGGCCAAATTCATTATGCAAAACATGTGGCATCTATCGAAATGATGCACAATCAAAACTTAAGAGGTAATATTCTTTGGAGAGGGAAATACATATATCACATATATGCTTTCTTTGGTTGGGACCAAATTCATTATGCAAAACATGTGACATGTACCAAAATGATGCATGAGCAAAGCCTAGGAGATAAGATTCTTTGGGGAGGGAAATATCTATATCGCATAGATGATTCATTTGATTGGGACTGAATTCATTATGCAAAACATGTGACATCTACCAAAATGATGCACTAACAAAGATTAAGAGAAGAATGTTTGTATAGAGGGAAATATCTATATCACATATATGATTTCCATAATTGGGACCAAGTTCATTATGCAAAAAATGTGACATCTACCAAAATGATGCATGTAAAAAGATTAATATATAAGATTATTTGGATATGAACTCTCTATATTACATATATAATTCCTTTTGTTGGGACCCAATTCATTACACAAAACATGTGACATAATCTAATAAAGTGATGCACAAACAAACTTTAATAGATAAGATTCTTTGGAGACTGAATTCTCTATATCACATATATGATATCTTTGTTTATGACCAAATTCATTATGAAAAAGATGTGATAACTAGCCAAATTTTGCATGAGAAAATATTAAGAGATAAGATTCCTTGGAGAAGGAATTATCTATATCACATATATTTGATTTATTTGGTTGGGTGTCAATTCATTATGAAAAATATGTGACATCTAGACTGAAATAATGGGCGAGCGAAGGTTAAGAATCAAGATATTTAATATTTGTTTGGATAGGTAAATATCTATATCACATATATGAATTATTTGGTTGCAACCCAATCATTATGTAAATGTGTGACATCTACCAAAATGATGCACAAACAATTCTTAAGATAGAATATTCTTTAGAGAGGGGAAACATTATAACACATATATGATTTATTTGGTTGGGAGCCCATTCATAATGCAAAACACATGACATAAACCGAAACAATGCATGAGAAACGATTAAGTGATAAGATTCTTTGGAGAGAAAAATATCTATATCACATTTATGAATTCTTTGGTTGGGGCCAAATTCATTATGCAAAACATGTGACATCTACCGAAATGATGCATTAGAAAAGATTAAGAGAAAATATTATTTGGAGAGGGAAATATATATATCATATATATGATTTCTTTGGTTTGGATTCAATTAATTATGCAAAACATGTGACATATATTGAAATGATGCACAGTGAGAGATTGAATGATAAGAGACACAAGAGCAACCAAATGGAGCTTCTTATTATTAGAAGGGGCCAAAATGGGACATGTACATCAATAGGGCTATGTTAAGAGTAACAATGATAACAAAACATATAATATATAGTAGGAGAGAGAGAATATCTAGAAGAGAATAATGGACCAAATTCCTCTACTCAATACAATGGCACCATGATGAAGCTCGAACTTGAATACTCCTGCATGAAATAAAAATGAGAAGAGAGAATGTGTGATACTAACCTAGGACCTCCTGCATATGGAGGTAGAACAAGTATAAAATCATAATATCACAATAAGAAACTAATATGACCACTAGATAGATGTAGAAGAGAATGGTGATGATGAAGTACAACCAAAACCCAACATTGATATTAGATCAATATATCTCCATGAGAAGAGTGGGATACTCAATTCCACTTCACCAATTCTCTGGTCACTTATATGCAGAAGGGGCCATCCCCCAAGTGTTGTCAAGGGGAGCATTGCTGCATCACCTGAGACTTAGGAAGATAAATATTTCCTCATATAACAAACAAATACATAAGCATTCATGTTCCATTTTCCTTTTCCTCCTTTTATATTTGAGAAGTCTCCAATACCATGGGAAAATACCATGGACCAATGGAAACCACGTTCCAAAATCACTTTATCTAATACCATGGAAAAATACCATGGAACACTCCAAAACCATGCACTGGGTCATTATTGTTCCACTAACTTCATGAGGGTGCCCTTTGACCCAATTATTCATTAAATTCCAAATTAATTTCATAATTACCTCTTTGACTTAGTTAAGCGGGAAAACCTTGTTGAATTAATCCCCTTTAGCTATTTTTTCTTGCAAACTTGAATTAGGGTTCTCATGTGGCCAAATTATTCCATAATAATGATTTTTGAGAACCTTAGGAAAATTTTACTTCAGAAATTTAATTATTTTAGCCACCATTTTAGTTTTTATGAATTTTTCCTAGGTCCTTGGCTAGTTTTGCTTAGGACAAAATTGGGGACATCACAATCCTCCCTTTCCAAATTTTCTTATCCTAAAGAAATGAAGAAACCCTAGGGAATAACCATCATATCATCAATTCCTTCCATCATGGGCCATACATACATGCATCAACAGAAGGAAGTGATATCTACATGCACCAATGCATGCACCTATAAACCAATTGATATGAAGACAACATCATCAATTTTCCAAGGAAACAACCTTAGCGATGAGCCAAGTCACCACCATGTGATCCTAGAAGTGTGCCCACAACTAAATTTTTGAAGTACCCCAACTATACTTTGAGACATATTCCCAAATAATAGATCCATCTGCACCACCATCATACTATGAACTATGTGTGAAACTAAGTACATGTACCAGGATATCATTTGATCCTAAAAAATATAGAGTTCTAAATACATCGTCTCATGCAATTCATATGAGTCACATGGAATCTCATAGTACACCCTACAATAAGAACATAACTCCATTCAAAAATGTGTTTCCCATGTAAGGACCTATCACTATCTACTGCAAAGATGAACTCATGAAAAGCGGATCGCTTCATCAACCCAATGACCCCAACAATTATCCATGTGAGCTAAATATAATGCATGTAGATACCAGGGTCCCACTATTTGCACACTCTCATACATCACAATGTCATCAAAAGAAAAGAAATCAACTATGCGATCCCAGGATCCCAATGTTTGCACACTTTATCAATGAGTAGTGATAATAAAAGCAAATATACAAAGTGTGGGATGCAAAATATCCCCCAATATACATCATCAAAGAGAGTGATACAATACAATACATCATGGGGAGAGATTCCAGGATCCCAAGTTCTACTTTCCATTCTCCCATACATCATAGATACATCATGATACAAATATATGTCATCATGGAATAGAATAAGATCATTATGAAACCGATTTTCGAAAACTAACATGTGTCATTTAGAAAAATAATAATAAATAAATAAAAATACATTTGAAGGAAAAAATTAAATATTCAGAATCGTAAGATCGTACTCTACAATATTCTAAATTTTCATAAAAAAATATTGTGTTTGTTAGAGAAAAACACGCCATCGAAACTAAGCATATTGATAGAGTTCTAAAAGACAGAAAATAGCTGTGGTTTATTTGTCCTAGCCAATATGTTTGGTAGTCCGAAGCTATTTCCGAACATAATGCCAAACCTTATTCCCATCAAGATTTTAAATTTTTAAAACATGCATATGTGTTTTAGTGTTACTCATATTGCATATGCCATTCATATCGCATATGCATTTTTTCTTTAGTAAATTGGTACGAGAGTAAAAAAGAGTAAATACCAAGTAATTGGATAGTCTTTGGGAGAAACCCCATCTAAAAAGAAAAGATCATGGTAATTATTGGCCCCTCCAAAGAAGTTTAGTCTGGCAAATGGATGATGCTTAGACTAAAATTTGTGAATGGTTGTGGATAATGAGGTCAGATGATTAGAGGATCAAGGTGCTTTTCCATGGTGCTTAAGACATAGACGATGATTTTTAGACTTAATGATTGAGTTTTATTTCCTAACCTTTCTCTAGGGCTTGAAACTCATATCTAGCTCTAAAATATTCCTAATGGTACCAATAAATCCACTATGAGGATAAGGATTACGAGATCATTTATGTTGTTTTGGAGCATTATTTTTGTTCGTGGACACACAAAAGCATCTTTTAGGGCCAAAGGCCAAAGTGTCATCTCTCGACTATGTTGAGGCTCCACGATGTATACATTGTGCTCGAGAACTCATAATCATACTAATATTCCCACTTGTAGGCTAAATATCTTCTTAAGACATGATTTTTTTCGTTCAAGGCATCATTCTTGGGTCAAGATTCGTATAACATTCATTTAGGGCCTACAGCTTAGGGTTTCTCCCACAACTATGTCTGGGATATGCTCATGAGGTCATGTATGATGGATCAAATTTCATTCTTAAAACTATATTCTAAGACGTTTTCTTTATGGTACAAGGCTTAGGTTTCCTACCTTAACAATGTCTGATTCCCTTGGATTCATATCTACTATCCAAAACCTTCTAATGACATCCATGTCACCACTCGAAGGAAAGGGTAACTTCAAGAGGTCATGGCAGGTCATTTTAGGTGTTTTTCATGGTCACGGATTCCTAGAAGCTTTTTTTAGAGTCCAATCCCGATCTTTAGTCCACCAACAATGACGAAGGCCACATGACCCATACCTAGTGCTTATAAGTCACGTGAGGTGATTCGAGGTATCATTTTAGGCCTTGGATGGATATAATATTCCTTTATGGACTAATTATTTTGTTTACTTCATAAACCATGTGTGATTCCTTCAGAACCATTTCTACTATTTAAAACCTATAGATGACATGATTATCCCTAATTTTTGGGTAGGGATACCATCAATAGGTCCTTCATGGTAGTTTGAAGTGTCCTTATTGACCTTCAATGACTAAGTGATTCATTTAGGGCCTAAGTCTTGGGTTTCCTCCCATTTTCATGCATATGTCCCCAAGATCCATAACTAATGTAAAAAAAATCCCAATTTCTTGCACATCCCTAATATAAGGCCAAAGACCCACTAGAGAGGTCATGTGTGGTGGCTTAATACATTATTCTTTCCCGTGGATCCCTAAAAGCTTCCTTTAGTGTCGACGACTTGGGTTTCTTGATCACTCAAGCATTTCAAGGGTCTCTAAACTCATCGTTAATGATTAAAACAACCTAATGGTGTTGATGCCCACACACAAAGCTAAGAATGGCCTCAAGAGGTAACATATGGTGGTTTAAGGTGTTATTGGTGATCCTAGATGCCTATAAGCTTCATTTAGGGCCTAAAGTAGAGGTTTCATCCCTTGACAATGTATAAGACCCCAGGGCCCTCTCTCCCACTTATATTTATTCCCATCCCATCAATCCATTCCCTTTATATTTGTCCTCCCTCCAGCCCCCCCTCGTATCTCTCCCCTGCCCATCCCTCCCTTCCCCTTATATTTCTCCTCCCTTCATCCCCCCCATATATGTCCCCTACCCATCCCTCCCTCCCATGATTCCCTCTACACCTTCCTCTCCCTCCTTTGACTCCCCCCCTCTTAACCAATGTAATGTTGGGCCATGATCCATCCCGTAGACCATCTGGATGGAATATTGGGAGTCTAAATGGTATTATAATGGTTTTCTTTCAGTGATCATTTGCGTATGGTTATGATGTTATGATGATAAATATTTTAGATCTTGTATAACCATTAAAAATATAACATGGTATCAGAGACACCCTAAAAGAAGTATTTGTACAGCTGAAACAGTGCTACAACTACATCTATTGAAGATTAGGGTTTCAAGCTTGAAAACCCTAAAAGACCAAAGATAGTAATTTTGTAAAATTTTCCATATCTCGATATTGGAGAATTCTCAGGAGATGAAACTTTTACAGGCCTAAGATAAATCCTTGATGGACCCTGTGTAAAAGTTTCAGCCTTTTATTCACTATAACTTAGGAGATATGATTCCTCCAACTCAGGGTTCCAACCTCTCCTAGATTTCAACCTTAAACAGGTGACCTAGGGAGAATCTCTATATCTCGGGCTAGGAATGTCCAAATGAGATTTTGTAAAATGTTTTAGAAAGGGGATGGACTGTAATTTATGTGGTAAGAATTCAGACCTATAATATAAAATAGTGACACATGGCATCACGTATAAGTTAGCTATGATGAAAAGTCCTGAAATAAGTCACCTTGGGAAAATTAGCATAAGTCCCAATTTCTAAAACCAAATATGATATAATATGCAATGATGGAAAGAGGACATGCGAGGATACTGTATTGTGAATTTTTATACATAGAGGAGCATTACTTTAGGAGATATCATAGAAACAAGATCAGTCATTCCTGCAGAAGAAACCTGGAAAAAGAACTAGGGCTTCCTGTTCTAGGCACTGCCATCCACCAATCAGTTGAAGAAGGAGGACCATCAAATTTTCCCTAGGAAGGTGCATATCTCTATGTAAGAAGTTTCTCATTCTGTGAACTTTCTTTTTTGGCCTAACATTGCTACCAAAGGAAACTAGGGAATCAAATATTTTGCAGTTTCGTCCACAATTTTGGGAAAATAAGTATACTTCTCAGCTTGGCTTGAGGAGGCGCATCTTTCTATACAATAAGATATGAAAGATACTTAAGTTGAAAAATTAGGGTTTTTCTATCAAATCCTAGGTCCACAAAAAGTAGTCTTTCAAAATATCCTTCAAGCAAACATCAAGTTGAAACATTCTCACTGGTAATTTTCCTCCTCTCTATTTCCATTTGAGGTTCTCATTTTTATCATAACAACAAACAGTACCAAGCTTGAAGATAATATTGAAAGAGTCGAGAAATTCTAAGCATCAAATTATAGAGTGCTTACCATACTGAAAGAAGCATGCCATGAAGAACTATGTCAAAGAAGAAGCTATAGATATAGATGAAGAATTTATGTCTCCATTAGATCTCACAAGTATCATCCTTGAAGACTCCCAAGGATATGTTCGATGCAATGAATAGTATGAATGAAGATGACCTTGGAAAATAAACTCAAATAATGTGAAGAAAATATTCAACGATTACTTCACAAGAAGACCTAATCTCAAGGAGAAATTAGAAGTCGTTAAAGACAATGACAAAGAAGCAAAAGCATAAATTACAACTTTGAATGGTCTTCCAAATCCAGTCGAGAGAGTTGTCCTAGTAGGAAGATCACATATGAACAAATGCACGATTGGCTGAAGAAGAGATGACAATTAATCCCAAACAACACATGCCAAGAA
The DNA here is from genome assembly GCA_001517045.1 of Pseudotsuga menziesii. Classification (NCBI taxonomy): domain Eukaryota; kingdom Viridiplantae; phylum Streptophyta; class Pinopsida; order Pinales; family Pinaceae; genus Pseudotsuga; species Pseudotsuga menziesii. Next base: position 102,882 of record LPNX010416521.1, read on the forward strand.
GGAGAAGGAAGAACATTCCCGCCAAGAATAGAAGGACATCTCACAACTCAATAGTTCGGTTGTGATGAGAAAGGACACCTTGCGAAAGAAGGTCCCGAGAAGGAAGAATGGCTAGATGATATGATCTAAGAAGTACCAGTCGATCATACAAAATGATGTGTGGATATGAGTTCAAAACATGAAGAGAATTTTTGTAAAGGTTTCCAAGTAAATCTACAAAACTAAGTATACCATCGATCGAACTATCAAAAGATACGAAGTAAGGTTCGTGGGTTCTATCAAAATAGAGATTCGTTTTTGGAAAGACATTGCTCTAGGTGCTAGACACACCTCTTCAGTAATGGATGTTAGACTAGACAATTGGTCTGATCAAAGTAAAAGAATAGATCAAGTAAACTATATAGTTTGAGACTCTCTACAAAGAACCACCTATGTACAGAAGGATTTGTACAAACTCAATAGGCACCCATGGGGTAGCGCATACAGTCACATGAGAAACTTGAGGATCAACTAGAGTGATGGAGATCTCAAATGTTACTACAAGGTTGAAGATAGAATCATATAAAGGATGAGATAAAACTTGCAACCAAGTTTGGGATGAAGGATCCTGATATCTAGTGACATAGATGGATACAAAGAAGACTAATAGCAAAAGAGACTACCTGTCACCCCAATGTCCTAGTACAAATGTAGAGGGAGGATGGTTCTCCACCTAAGATGGAGTGACCACAGTATATATCAAAGCTCAAGCATCTTTACATGATTCTTGAGATTAGAAGAATGATGAAATCCATAAGACATTTTACTTATCCAAGTAAAATATGCAAAGAAAATGGTGTGGTACTTAAAGGGTGCTACAAAGGTATGATGACTTTGATTGACTCTGGTAGTACTATGTACTCCAATGTATTGCAGAAAGAAAATTGTTTCTCTAATTGTAACCAAGGATGAATATATTGTAGCAAAGAAGAAAGAAAGTAAATATTCCTCAAGCATTAGAGGAAATTTCAACTCAAAATAGGCCTTTTAACTCTAACTCAAATTCCATGTCATCATGTGTTAGCAAATGAAATTTCCTTAAATTTTAAATACCGTATAGGTCTTAAACACTTTTTTAATATAAATTTGGGGATAGGTATCATAAAAAAACTATTTTTTTTGTCTGTATTTTCGACATAACTCCCTATGTTTTTACTCAAATTTCAATCGGGAGAGATTGTTGGATGCAGAATTAAATTCTGCATCCAATGGGTACCCACTTGGCATACTTTTAATGGACCTCACTACCCAAGAAACAAGAAATACCTAAAAATATGTGATGATGATTTCATCATCACATTTGTTTCAAGTATTTCTTGTTTTTGGGGTAGCAGGGTCTCTCAAAAGTATGTCGAGTGGGTACTCATTGGATGTATAAATTAATTCCTCATCCAATGAGCTTTCCTGATCAAAATTTGAGTAAAAACACAGGGAGATATGTCAAAAATACGAACAAAAGATTAGTTTTTTTCTTTTCTTCCTCCAAAATTAATAAATATTATTTTATCATTTTAACTATTATTTGATTAATTTTTTTAGGAGGCCCATTTTGAGTTGAAATTTCCTCTAATGTAATGAGGAATATGATCCAGAATAATTATACCAATGAAGATGAAGATTATACTCGCATCCATTTCATCATTGGATAAGAGGAGATACACCAGTAAGAAACACACAGTTCTATGTGATCTATGGTGTAAGAAGACTTGCTCATTATTTTCAATCATGAGCAAGAGAGGAACGGGCCCTCAGAATCAGACAATGAAGTTGAACACATGTGATAGAGACTCCAGTAATTCAAGAAGACAGAAATCAAGATGGATTCTACCAAACAGACAAATATAAGTACTTGAATAGTCATTCCCTATATATTCAGATGTTCAAATATGTGTATATGATATGTTTCTATATTTAGGAAATGTGTAGTAGAATATTTGTATTTTACTGCTAATATGCAGGTGATGGGTAAGTGGCTTAGATGATTGTTGCGTTAGCAGAAATAGTTGCATGATTACATACATCTTTATGCATTGGAAGTTGTCATTTTGAATATGTTATGAAATGTTTCTAATCATAACAATTGTATTTGACTTGTAGGAAGGATTGTATGCAATCACCTACAAGAGAAGAAATGATGAAGTTACAGATGTACGATATAGTTGCGGATGCACAAAAGAAGAATGATGCAAGTTGTAAATGTAAGATGCAATTGCAGATGTACAAGAAGAGAATGTGGCTGAAGGGAGTTGTAAAGCTCAAGTATGTTCCCACCAAGGAACAAGTAAGGGTGATTCCATGAAGGTGGGTAACACTTTTTGGCCAAATTTGGTGATGAAAACCAGAGGTTTTACTCATGTGCTAGATAGAAGGCCTCGAAATGCATATATGCCATGTGAATTTCGACTTGCAGTAAAAAAACAAATTGTATAAAATTATGTTGCCTTCCCAACGATATTTTTTTTTAAATATTCCGATGTCATTTAATGTGTGAAATTTTTTATTTAATGAACTATGTCACCTTTAGAATTTGAAGAAGTTAATAAGTGGCTTGTGTCCATCCCCAATAATTTAATCTTACATTAATAATTTAAAAAATATATATATACGAGCATGATCTACACAAAATGTATTGTGGTATGCATATTTTTTTGTTAATTTATTTTGCAATATACAATTATTTATTATTTTTCGAAAATGACCACATCTAATTTCAACATCATTTTATACACATGTGTGTCCATCTCGTCTTTTTTTTTACTGTTTTAAAAAATTGAAAAACCAAAAATACCCTTTTGAAGACGACACGTCGATGTGTGGGCTATGTATTTTTTTGAAATTTTTGGATGTGTATTTTTTACCCTGCGGATTTTTCTTTGAGCTGCTTTGAAGTTGTTGTCAGGTTTTCTAAGTGTAAGTTTTAGAACTAATTTAAAAAAAACCATATGAATGTCAAAACGCATGCATGATACCTCAATGGATAGAGGATTCGGTGATGAATCTATTGGTATGAACTCCGCTCAATTGTGTGCCATGAATGGCAGCGTTTACATCCCTAGAAGACACATAGAAACATTGATTTTCCTGTAAGAGAGATAAATTTGTATTTTTTAGGCCCTCGTTCGAGCTCTGGATCTTGATCGAGGTTTTAAAATACCTTGATCGAGGTTTTAACCAAATCTCGATCAAGGGTTTATCAAACCCTTGGTCGAGGGTTTGTTAAACCCTGATCGAGAAAATTATAAATAGCTCGATCGAGGTCTAGTCTTTGTTAAAAAATCTTACAAAAGTGGTCAAGATTGAAGTTAAGTATTGATGGCATTAATGTCATTTCAAATACCTTCCTAACACCATTTCAAGGCATAGAGAATCATACCTAGTATGATCTAAAATATTACAATAACACTTGTATTCCCACTTGAAGGTGAGGATTACCATGAGAGGTATTGAGTGGTGGTTTGAGGTATTGTTCATGGACATAGGTACCTATATATAATATTTATGTTGAGTCCTATCGCTACATTTACTCCTCGAACCATTTCAAATTCTTTAAAATGCATACCTACTACTCAAAATATTCCAATGGGTCTCTTACCCCCACTCAAAAGAAAAGGATACCCTTGAGAGGTTCTATGTTGTATCTTGAGTTGCCACTTTGATCCCTATATACCTATAAGATTCCTTTATGTTTTAAGTTTTATGTTTTCTCCCCCAACCATGATCCCATCTCCAATACCCATACATAGTGTTCAACAAGTTCTTAATGTCTCAAGCATCCCACTAATAGGTGAAGGGTGTCTTTCATAGGTCATTTATGGTGGGTTGAGGTGTTTTTCTTGGACCTATATGCATAAAAGTTTGTTTTATGGCGTAAATCCAATATTTTATTTGTATACAATGTTCATAATCCCAAGACCCATACCTAGTATTCAAAACATTCTAATGTAATTACTATCCCCACTAAGAGGTGAAATATTTTCTCGACAAGTTGAGTGGTGATTTAATCCATTGATACAGTCCTTGGGTTTCTATAATGTTCCTTTAGGGCCTAAGAACTATGTTTCCTCCCTTGACAATGTCAAAGGAATCAAGACCCTTTTCTAATTCCCAAATCCTCCTAGTGCAATTGGTATCTATGGTCATATGTCAAGGATACCCTCAAGTGGTTTTGTATGGTCATTTGAAGTGACTTTCTTGGCCATAAATTCCTAGGTTCTTTATTTACAGTGTAAAATTCAACTTTACTCCCTCAACCATGTCTAAGGCCCAAAGACACATATTTAGTTTGTAAAACCTTACAAATACCATCCATATCCCTATTTTAAGGTCAAGGATCCCCTCGAGAAGTCATGTATTGTGATTTGAGATGTCTACATCCATAAAATCATTCTTTAGTGCCTAAGCCTTTATTTCCTCCCTTAACCATGTAAATGACTCCTAGTCCCATCCATAATTATCAAAATTTCATAACAGTATTGATATCCACACAGATAGGCTAAGAATACCCTCACAAGTCAATTTGTAGTCATTTCAGGTGCTTTTATTAGCCATAGATGCTTAGAAGATAAAATAAGACTTAAGGTAGAAGTTTCCTCCCTCAACCATGTATAGGGCCTCGAGACCCTATCTAGTTTTGAAATCTTCCTAATGGTACTAATATCAATCAAACAATTTGATAAATTATTATTACTCATTAATAAAATAATTGTCATTTATACAACTAAAATTCAATTCTAAACACATTTATCACCATCTTTATAATCATAATAAATTAAAAATGATTATCATTGATTGCATTTAGCAATAATTTTGTTATATGCATCCATTTTTATTTGAAGTGACTATCATATAAAAAGTAAACAACTGAATCAATTATATATATATTTATTTAAAAATATTATCATACAAAAAATATTTTCTAATATAAAAGATAAATAATTGAAGTGGGTTATTTACAAAATAACTACTTCTGAAGTGGGAAATGGCTTATCACAACTTTATTGTACTTGCAAAAGTATCAAACACCGTGTCTATAATTAATATATATGATGTGGAATGTCATTTCCAATACGAATAACAAATACGATTACCACTTTAACACCAAATAATATAAGTGGTGTTAATATCCCCATATTAACACCACATAATATAAGTGGGGCTGATTTGTGGTGGTAAAGATGGATTTTCCATAGTGATTAAAACTTATAATTTTTTTAGGAAGAGCTCTAGTGACCTTTGAGGTCTCTTCCATCGTCCTAAATTCGTAAAAGCTTATTTTATTCTATGTTAATATTAAGATTCATAGGTATTTAATTGTTTAAATAGTATAAAATGAATTATTTACAAAATGATTATTTGTGAACTTCTTGTGCTAGTGGTGTGAAGCCTTATAAATGAATCATGTGAATTTAATTTTTTTAATAGTGTAAAAAATTAACCAATTGAATTTGTTGTGATTGTGGTGCAAAAGGTGAGATTAATCTTAATCATTTATTTGAATGAATAATTTTTTTTATAAATAATTGAATTAAATTATTTACAAAATAATGATTTGTGATGGTGTTGAGTTTATGGTGATAATCCTTATAAGTAAATCCTACATGTACATGTCCATGTCAAAAATAATTATTTAGCACCACTTATTGGTACTTTCCAACATGACATTCTCTTATCATAAATGAGGAAAAACATAATTTCCAATAATATTAGCAAACATTAACACCATCTTAATTTCACCACATAATATATGTGCTGCTTATACCCCCACCTTAACAAAAAAATTGTTAAATGTAAAGCATCATGAGTCATTCTTTGGGTTTGTGAGTAATATCAAGTTCAATATATCCTCATGTGTTGAGGTGGTGATGTTGTATTGAAAATTCGTGTAGTACAAGGTTGTGGACTTTTGAGCACAACCCAGTGGACTTCTCATGCGAACATTGAGTGATAGTGGGTACCCATGGGGTGGGCCTCCAGTTATAGAGGTGAGATGATTTGCACATTGAAGAATAAATGTTATGTGATATATTACTAACCATCCTCACATATTGATATTAAGTCTCCTTTATACATTAGCTACCTCTAGAGTGTATTACTTTAGCAATGACTATATGGTCCGAGCGTAATATAATATGATCATAGCATGTGACAATTATTCTAAGTATAATATTATATGATAGATAATCAATTTGTTAACACACATAGACCGTGAAGTATAGTTAAAGAGATAATGCATAGAGAATTTGAATTTACTAAAGATGACTTAGTGAACTTGAGTTAGTGAGATTTAGTTAATTAACAAACTCATGGTGATCTCTCTGGTGTAAATCAATAAACATGATTCAATTAATAATAGTTATCTGAGTGTTAATAATGAGGGACTAATTGAAGAAAGGAGGAGATGCGTTAAATATTTTGGAATCTCGACATTTCAATCCCTACTCTAGGCACGACAATTTTTAGGGGCAAAATTTCTCCAATTGGCTAATTTTTGGGTTTTTTTCAAAAAATAAATTTGCTATTTGGTCATTTTTAGTATTTAATATCACGTATGTTTACATAAATATGTTTTTTTAGCATAATATTCACCAAGATTTAAACATTTTAATGTTAAATTTATGTTTCATATTTAATATTCACCTACATATCTATAAACATGTTTTTTTCAATCCAAAACAATAACCTAGAATACTATACTTAAGTATAATATTAGAATCCTTAAAAAATACCCTGATTCTAGGATCATCATCGGGAGACTAGTGAAGCCTATGGAGAGTTGCTTAATTTCCCAGGTAGAAAGTATAAATATGAAAAAGTAAAAAACAATTATGAGTGTGGGGGTTACGTCGGCCAGGTATCTCTCACCTCAAATCATAATTAAATAAACCATATTCTAGAATAATTAAAGGTCTAAATAGTTGAGATGCATACTGACGTAACCCCCGCACTCATAAAAGAATTTTACATTTTCATATTTATACCTGGTACTTAGGAAATTAAACAACTCTCTGTAGGATTCACCAGTCTCTTGATGATGATCCAGAGTAGGGATTGAAATTTTGAGATTCCAAACTATTTAATGTAGATCCTCCTTTATTCAATTTTCATTCTGTGTACAATGGCTATTTTTCAATTGAAGGACTAGTTAACTAAAGTATTTATACTTTAGTTAAACGAAAAGACGACACTTAAGTTAAATTAAAAAATGAAACTTCAGTTATAAAAGTGTTTGCATGTTGACACTTGAGTTAAATCTCTATGACACTTAAGTTAGCATCATAACTAAGTGGCCATGCATTCAGTTAGATGTTGAGTTCACTCCGATTTTAGTTAAGAACCAATTAATCTCAAAGATGAAATGCATGGTGCATATGTTATGCATGATGGATATTCCAATGCACCATAATTATTATTCATGAAGGAAATTTACATTTTTGGTGTCAATAGTGCACAATTCTCATGCAACCATTCACTATTGTATGCATGGTTGGGTTTATGGCTTCTTATTAATGTGACAAGATCAAAGAAAGGACATATAGTTGATTATTATTATATATTTATCTATATTCTCTCTTATATGGAAATCTACTATTGTGTACAAGAAATTCTATGCAATCTACCTATTATCCTCTGAAGAATTTTTGGGTATTTCATCCTCATTATTTTGAGGGTTTTCCTAGGGTAAATCTTGTGTTGTGGATGAATTATTTGTGTGACTGATTGTTATATTGATTCCAGTGTTCAGATTATTTGCAACTAATTTTTTAAAGTTAAAATATATTCATGTTTTCTAAACATTAACATGGTAACATAGCTCATGACATGAAGGAGATGATTTTGTGCAAGCGACGAGAAGCCTAGGTAGATCCTAAGAATTGAGCAAATCTTTGAATTCATGAGATCAATCTTCGTTTTACTAGAATACCGAATCGACAGTACACTTAATTTCAACACATGGAAGGAGAAGGTATTGAACATTGTTGAGAAACATGGTTTGGATACCTTCATGTCCACTATGGTATAGGATCCTGCCACCAATGCAGGGTGAGTCAACTTCAATCAGAATCAAGAAAAGGCAAAAAAGGATCATATATGACTTGGTCAAGGACAATATCATGTCCAATATCACTCCATTCAATATGGTTAAGGAGTGCTTGGATACAGTCATGAACCTGTATGAGAAGAAGGCCCCAATCCAAAAGAAGGATTTGAAGAATAATCTATGGAACATAAAGATGGACAAGGATGAGATTGTGGCATCATTATTCACCAAGATCTCTCATGTGAGAGATCAACTTATTGGTATTGGAGCTACGGTGGATGAAGATGATCTTCTTGAAACCGCCATTGATGGTCTCCCATCCACATGGGAAACATTCTTGGTTGATGTAAATGGCCAAGAGGTACAACCTAACTTCGAAAGGTTGTGGTATGAATTCCTCCAAGGGGAGGGATGAATCCATAGCAAGTTAGTGTGTACAAAGGAAGAAAATATTTCCCTGACAGTAAGAATGAGGAAAGGGAGGAAGCCATTCACTCAAAAGAAGTATTTTCATTCAAAGAATAAGGAGTTCAATAAAAAATTTGACAAGTCAAAGGTTCGATGCTTCTATTTTTGAAATATGGGACATTATGAAAGAGAGTGCCATGCAAAGAAAAAGAATCAAGGAAGGTTTCATGCATCTACCGCAGTAGAAGGAGAAACTTCTCAAAATAATGCACCCAAGGAAAAAAAGACAAGGAGGGAGTATTACCTTGTCTTGAAAATACAAGGTAATATCTCATCACAAGTGAAAATACATTGTTTATCAATAGTGGTGCAGTCAAGCTTGTGTTGTTGATGTATTTGTAAATTTGAAATGTATTCACTTGTATATCTTATGTATTGTACCTTGATGTTTATATTGGGAAGTATCTGTAATGTAATTGAGTCATGCCATTCCCTGATGTTCCTATAGGGAGATTCAATAATGTAAACAAGTCATGTAAAGTCATAGTGTAACCCTCCTTATTGATCAAGGGTTAAAGTCCTCGTAGTTGTGGGGCCCTAGGGTTATTAGACTCTCCTAGAGAATTCTACCCTAATGAGTTATTGTCAAGTCAGGAATTAGTATAAATAGAGAGGGAGCCTCTCTATTTAACACACATTCATACACATTCACTCAAACTCAGTTGTAGTGCATAACTAAGAGAGAAAGAAGAAGCTGGGAGAAGAGAGAGAGAGACTACTATTGTCGAGAGATCATCTTACTATCTTTGGGTTTTACTTTTGGTGTTGATTCTATCTCTAAGGAAGTTGTGGGGTTTTCTCCTTTATGGTTTCCCCGAGGAAAATATTTGTGTTCATTGTCTCTCGTGATTGATTGTTGTGCTTGTTATTCTCTCAGATACGATCCTAAGATCATATAGCTTAAATGTTAAAAATATAGCATGGTATGAGATCTAACCTGAAAAGAAGACATTGTGCGGCTACTGAAGCTAGGGATTCCTACTTTTTGGATCTCTCTCCACTAATTTTCAGCAAAAGGAGACTAGGTTGACCCTCCTCTCTAGGGCGCATCTTTCTATCGAAGTAGAATCTGATTCTGAGCATTTTCAGTTGTTGACCCAACACTACTGTCGAAAATTAGGGATTTCCATAGAAGTGGAATTTTTTAGTGACCCGAGGCCTGGATTGATCTCTTCCCCAAAATCGAAGTTTAGAGATGAAGATCAAAGTTTTTGGTTAGGTAGAACTCTGGGAAATTCAAACCCTAATATTCTTCTAAACTAGACAACCAGCTTTGCAGAAATTTAGCTCCAGATCCAGTTCCGACATCTTAATCTAGTAAGATCTAAATATTTTGTATTTCCATTTTGAGGCTCTCTGTTAAGATGTCTGATCATACCAAGCTTGATGAAAATATTGAGGTAGCTAATAAATTTCGAGCTTGGAAGTATAGGATCTCCTTGGTCCTGGAAGAAAATGAGTTGGACTCTTACATCAATGAAGAGGTTCTAGTTCTAGAGGGAGATGAGGCCAAGGCCTTACACAAGAATAAATTGGTCATGGATAAGAGGATTATTGCTAATTCAATCAAGGATCATGTCATACCACATATGTCCTCACTAAAGATACCTAAAGAGATGTTTGATGCCCTGACCAAGTTATTTGAAGGGAAGAACATAAACTAGAAGATGACTCTGAGAAACAAATTGAAGAATGTAAATATCCCAAATGCGAAGACTATCCAGTCTTAATTTACAAGGAACAACTTGTGATGAAGGAACAACTAGGCAGACCATTCAAGGTGGTCATCACAATTTATGCGTTCTCTCATATCAAGGAACAACTTGAAGCTGTAGATGAAGAAGTAGAGAACGCATAAATTGTGATGACCAACTTGAATGGTCTGCCTAGGGCATGAGACTCTTTCATTCAAGGGATCTGTGCCATAAAGAAGCTAGTCAAGTTTAGCATACTGTGGGAGGAATGCTCACAAGAAGAAGCTCAAATATTATCTCGAGAAGAAAATATGGGAAGTGAAGATCAAGATCTCACAGTACAATCCAAGAAAAGAAAAATAGACCATCATAGAGGTAAGCACTCTCGCCAAAAGAAAAACACTAGAAAGTCTAACAAAGATTTGTCTAAGCACATTTTCTATACATGTGATGAAAGAGGACACCTTGCAAGATATTTCTTAGAAACAAAGATAGATCTCACAAGAGGAAGGGAAACAAGAAAATACATCATGCTCATGTTGCATAAGATGATGACCCTTCCAAGAAGAGAATCAAACAAGAAAGTGATGAGTCTTCACGTGATGAATAATATGTTTTGATTTCTACTCTCACGGGAAACATCACACATGGAAGCAATGATCAACTTATATATAGTGGGGCTTCCAAACACATGAAGGGATTCAAAGAATCATTTGTGAAACTATCAAAACATGAATCACCCCACAAGGTGAAACTTGGGGATGACTACCAGTATCCAATAAAAGGTAGTGGAGAATCCTCCTAAAATTTAGACTCTAGAAAGTCTATGAAAATAAAGGATGTCCTATTTGTACTAGGACTAAAGAAGAAACTTCTCTCCATCTATGCATTAGATGCAAAAGGCATGAGGGTTTCATTTATATATGGACAAGTTGTCATGTGGCCAAAAAGAAAGACTATTGATGATGCAAAAGTAATTGGAGAACAAGAGGGAGGACTATACAGATTGAATGGCCAACCAGAACAAGCTTTGGTTCATGACTCAGTAGAACCAAATGAAATTTGGCATAGAAGGATTTCACATGTGCACTATAGGGCACTACCACTTGCAAGCAAAGTTGTTTAAGGTCTTCCAGAAATACAAGCAAAACATGAAGGAGTATGCAAGGGATGTGCGAAAGGAAAGAACACAAAGAATACATTTCCAAGTAGTGAAAGCAAGGCTAAAGGAATCTTGGAAATCATTCACTCTGATATATGCGGTCCAATGTCATCCAATTCATTAAGCAGGTATGTATACTATGTTTCTATCATTGATGATTTTTATAGGAAGACATGGATATACTTCATGAAGAACAAAGATGAAGTATTCAGCAAGTTTAACGAATTCAAAACCTTGATCGAAAACTACACAGAGAAGAAGATCAATATTTTCTGATCAAACAATGGCGGATAATTCACATCAAATGAATTCAAGGAATTATAAAAATATTTAGGGATTAAGAGGGAGTTGACCACTCCATACAATCCACAACAAAATGGGATTGCAAAAAGGAAGAATAGAACAATCATGGAAGCTGCAAGGGAAATGCTTCATGATCAAGATCTTCCCATGCATCTATGGTCAGAAGTAGCTAGAATAGCTGTGTATGTACAGAACCATACTCCACATAGAGTATTCAAGAACAAGACACCTGGAGAAGTGTTTTTTTGTAAGAAACTAGAATTCAGTCATCTCAGAATATTTGGCTGTCCAGTGTACATAAACATTCAAAAAGAAAAGAGGAAAAAGTTAGATCCTTCAGGAAGGAAGGGTATATTTGTGGGATACTATGAAAGATCGAAGGTTTACAGAATATACTTCCCAGGATTCAAGAATGTCGACATCAGTAGGGAGGTAACATTTGATGAAGACTCAGCTTACAAAAAATATAGAAAGAGACCTGCTAAAGAACCTAAAGAAACAAAAGTTCCTAGAATTCAAGACACAACCATGAACAAAGCAATTCCAGAAGAAGATCAAGAAATAGAAGAACCTCGAGAACCTATAGATCCACCTCAGGAAAAGAATCGTCAAAAGAAGAAACCTGCTTGGGTATGAGAAGCTATCCAAGGTGTAGAAAGATATGGGGCTCTAGAAGAGATACACGGAGAGAGGAAAAGAACTAGGTCCCGCTTCGGTTATGTGGCCCTATTATGTGACTTCATTGATAAAGAACCTTCCAACTATGAAGAAGTGGCATAAAAGAAAGAATGGAAGGATGCTATGATCGAAGAGTATCAATCAATCATGAAGAATGATGTTTGGGATGTTGTCCTAAGACTAGAAGGGAATTTTGTTGTGACTTCCAAATGGATCTATAAGATCAAGCATGTTGTAGATGGTAGCATAGAGAAATATAAAGCAAGATTTGTGGCTCATGGTTTCTCCCAGAAAGAAGGAATAGATTATGAAGAAACATTTGCAGCTGTAGCTAGATATACTTCCATCAGATCGGTACTTTCTTTAGCTACAATAATGAAGTGGAAAGTACACCAGATGGATGTCAAGACAGATTTCTTGAATGGTGTAGTAGAAGAGGAATTATATGTGGAGCAGCCACTCAGTTTTGAGACACATGACAGAGAGACTCATGAGTGTAATTTAAAGAAATCCATGTACGATTTGAAACAGGAACCCAGGAAATGGTACGACAGAATTGACAACTTCTTATCTAGTTTGGGATTTACCAAGAGTAAAGCGGATTCCAACCTTTACTACAAGGTTGAAGAAGGGAACCCAGTGATACTCCTACTATATGTAGATGATCTATTTGTAACAGGTGAGGATGGGCTGATTGCTAATACAAAGAGGAATCTTGCTTTCAACTTCGATATGAAAGACTTGGGTATGATGCACTACTCTCTAGGCATGGAGGTGTGGCAGAATGCAGATGGAATTTCCCTGGGACAAGGGAAGTATGCAGTATAGATCCTAAAGAGGTTCAGGATGATGGAATGCAAGGCCATGACCACACCCATGGCATCGAACTTGAAGTTATTGAGTGATACTTCATCAGAAGCGGTTGATGCTATGATGTATCTTCAGATGATTGGGTCCTTGATGTACCTGACGGATATGAGACCAGATATTTTCTTTGCTGTGAACACATTGAGTTAGTTCCTGATGGATCTGAGACATGTCCACTTGATTGTTGCAAAGTGAATTCTAAGGTACCTGAAGGGTATAGTTGATTATGGGCTCAAGTATGAGGAGAATCAAAAGATTAACTTGGAAGGTTATGTGGATTCGGATTGGGTAGGTGGTGCCATTGGTAGAAAGAGAACTTTAGGATGTTTCTTAAGTATGGGATTGTGTGTGATCTCCCGGTTTAGCAGGAAGCAATGTTGTCTGGCACTGAGTACAGCCGAAGCAGAGTATGTTACATCTTGTTCGGCTAGTTGCGAGGCAGTGTGGATGAGAAATCTATTGTATGATTTATTTGATCTCCAAATGGATGATACTTATATATATTGTGACAACTAGAGTTGTGTGAAGTTGTCAGAGAACCCATTGTTCCATGGCAAATCAAAGCATATTGAGATAAAATATCACTATATCAGGGATATGTTGCAGAGAGGAGTAGTGAAGCTCCACTATGTTGCGACGGACGAGTAGATAGCTGATGTACTGATCAAACCATTAGCCAGAGTAAAGTTTGAGTACTTCAGGGAGAAGCTTGGTGTTCTCCAGATCTAGGTTCCCTCCAAAGGGAATTGATGTGTCTGTTGGCCTTTCTAACATGGTGGAAGGTTGAGCTTCACATGATTAAATGTATGTGCAAAGATGGTCTAATTTAATTGTGGGTTGTATTACCACATGATTAGCGCAGAGATATTCTGATGTGATTGTGGGATGTGTTCCCACATGATCAGTGCAGAGCCATTCTGATATGATTGAGGGATGTGTTCCCACATGATCAGATATAAGTGCAGATCCATTTTGATGTGATTGTGGGATGTGTTCCCATATGATCAGATATAAGTGCAGATCCTTTCTGACAAGATGAGGTTGGATGTAAGTGCAGATCCTTTCTGACAAGATGAGGTCGGATGTAAGTGCAGATCCTTTCTGACAATATGAGGTCGGATGTAAGTGCAGAGCCTTTTTGACAAGATGAGGTCGGATGTAAGTGTAGATCCTTTCTGAAAAGATGAGGTCAGATGTAAGTGCAGAGCCTTTCTGACAAGATGAGGTCAGATGTAAGTGCATAGCCTTTCTGACATGATGAGGTCGGATGTAAGTGTAGATCCTTTCTGACAAGATGAGGTCGGATGTAAGTGTAGAACCTTTTTGACAAGATGAGGTCAGATGTAAGTGCAGATCCTTTTTGGCAAGATGAGGTTGGATGTAAGTGCAGAGTCTTTCTGACAAGATGAGGTTGAATTTGAGTACTGGGCCTTTCTGACATGGGTTTTGGATGTGTTCCTCCCATGGTCAGATGTGAGTGATGGGCGTGCCTTTCTGACATGGTTCTTAGATGTGTTCCTCCCATGGTTAGATGTAAGTGCTGGGAGGGCCTTTTTGACATGGTTCATTCCATGGTCAGATATAACTGCTAAAGACAATGAATACCTACATGAAGGCTAGGCCTACAACCAACATGAAAAAGTGTTGGCTCTATAGAGCTTCCTGTGATGAGTAGAATTGAGATAGCACCAGTGATGATGACCTAGTGATGATCTGGTGGTGATGATCTAGATCAAGTGATGATCCAGACTTGATGATGATCTAGTATTGTTCTAGATCAAGTGATGATCCAGACTTGATGATGATCTAGTGATGCTCCAGATCAAGTGATGATTTAGACTTAATGAAGATGACTTGAACATGAATATGAATTGAATATGAATATGACTTGAAGATGAAGATGAATTGATGATGATCCAGATGATACAGAGAAGAATACTTGTGCTGATAAATTGTGTCGAGAGAATACCTTCCTAGTTAAGAGAGAGTGTTGATGTATCTGTAACTTCGAAATGTATTCACTTGTATATATTATGTATTGTACCCAAAAGTTTATATTGGGAAGTATCTGTAATGTAATTGAGTCATGTCATGCCCCAATGTTCCTATCGGGAGATTCAATAATGTAAACAAGTCATGTGAAGTCATAGAGTGTAACCCTCCTTATTGATCAAGGGTTAAAGTCCCCATAGTTGTGGGGCCCTAGGGTTATTAGAATCTCCTAGAGAATTCAGCCCTAGTGAGTTATTGTCAAGTCAATAATTAATATAAATAGAGAGGGAGCCTCTCTATTTAACACACATTCACTCACACTCAGTTGTAGCGCATAACTGAGAGAGAAAGAAGCTGGGACAAGAGAGAGAGAGACTACTGTTGTTGGGAGATCATCTTACTGTCTTCGGGTTTTACTTTTGGTGATGATTTTATCTCTAAGGAAGTTGCGGGGTTTTCTCCTTTATGGTTTCCCCGAGGAAAATCTTTGTGTTCATTGTCTCTTGTGATTGATTGTTGTGCTTTCTATTCTCTCAGATAATATCCTAAGATAATATAGCTTAAATGTTAAAAATCTAACATGTGTTAGGGTACAAGGGTGTAATATCTGACCTTAAGGAGAAAAATTTCACATGCATGGAAGATTTGGAGGACAAATCAACCTATTCGATCCAAGGAATTGGATATACCTCCTTCTAGATTTTTTTGAGAGATGTGTTACACGTGCAGGAAATTCTTTATGTCCTAGGCTTGAAGAAGAACCTACTTTCAGTTTCAATTCTTGAAGATAAGGGATTGAAGATAAGGGATTATAAGTTATCTTATGGAGAATCAACCATTATTGTGGACAAAGAAAAAAAGTATTTATGTTGTTGAATTGATTGGAGTTCTCGAGGGGAAGGACTTTACAAAGTCCCCATGAAGTACATTCAAGTTATGGTACATCATGCTACTAGTCCATGCGAGCTATGGAACAGGAGGCTTGGTCCCCTCCACTAGAAAGCACTACCAGTATTGCAGAACACGGTTTAAGGTATGTATATATTTGATTTTGATCATGATAGTGTATGTCAGGTTTGTTCACTTGGGAGGAATGTGAAAAATATTTTTTTTAGTAGTCATGCTAGATATAAAGGATTTTTTATTTAATACATTCAAATGTATGTGGTCCCATGTCTTCCCCATCCCTTAGTGGCTATCTTTATTATGTACTATTTATTGATGAATTCTCTAGGAAGTAACATATTTACATCCTTAAGGATAAGAGAAAAACCTTTAGAAAGTTTCAAGAGAAAAAAACCTAGTATACAAGTAGACATGGAGGCACATCCGTGTCTTGAGGTCTGACAATGGAGGCAAATTTGATTCCCATTGTTTTAATGAGTTTTGTAGTGATTCAGGGATTGGTAAATAGTTGACACTTCCATACAACCCCTAGGAAAAATGGAGTTTCTGAGTGAAATAATAGAAATGTATGTGAGGCTATAAAACCCATGTTACATGATAAAGAATTGTCTACTTCATTATTGGAAGAAGCTACTAGTACATCCATTGTATATCCATAACAAAAATTTGAATGTCATTATAGATGAGAAAACACCTAAAGAGGTGTTAATTGATGAGAAGACCAACATTTCACACCTGAGAAACTTTTGTAGTCATGTATATATCCATATACCAAAAGAAAAGAGGACTAATTTGGAACCTTCGGGAAAAAAGGGAACCTTTGTGGTTTATAACAAGCCATCCAAATCCTATATGATATATGTTATAGGTGAGAGACACATTGGGGTAAGGTGAGATGTGACCTTCCATTAAGAGGTTGCATTCAAGAGTTCAATGGAGATTCCATATGATACAAACATAGAGGAGCATGATACTCCTATGCCATAGGTCACATAGATTGATTCTCCCCATTCAAATGTTCAAAGGGGGAATCCAACCTATTAGTGATTGATGAACTAGTATAATTGGTTGATGAAACTCCTTCTAAGAGTAGGTTTTTATGGTGTCGATATGTACTAAAAGATGTATAGAAGCATAGAGCACTAGTGGGATCTTCTAGAGAGAAAAAGAGACTTGGAAAATATTCAAGTTATGTTGCATAGATTAGTCAGTTTAGTGACTCTGAGTCTTCATCCTATGAAGAAGCTGCAAAGAAACAAGTTTGTAAAGATGCAATGGGTGAGGAACATTTGTACATATTCAATAAATATGTTTGGGATGTTGTTCCTAGACATGAGGGTAAGTCCATAGTTACTTCCAGATGGATTTATAAGATAAAGCATGTTGCAGATGGTAGTGTGGATAAGTATAAAGCTAGGTTTCTAACCTAAGTTTTCTCTAAGAAGGAGGGTATTTATTATGAGGAGAGATTCCCTCCTATGGCCATGGAGCTGTGATATCACTTGCATATGTATTAGGATGGAAACTTCACTAAATGGATGCGAATACAACCCTCCTCAATGGTGAGGTTGAGGAAGAGGTTTATATTAAATAACTTTAGGTATTTTTCATTCATGGGAAGTAGTCCCATGTGTGCAATTTGAAGAAAGCCCTATATGGTTTAAAGCAAGCTCATCAAGCTTGGTATACCATAATAGACAACTATCTTTAGACACTGCCATTCTCTAAAAGTGAAGTTGACACAAATTTTTACTTCAAAGTTGTGAAGAACCAACCATTGATATTGATTTTGTATGTTGATTATATATTCCTCACTAGAGAAGAAATATTGATTGTTCAGTGCAAGAGGGATCTCACATCAGATTTCTAGATGAAAGACTTAGGTGTAATGCACTACTTTCTAGGCCTTGATATTTGACAGAGAAATGATGAGATATTTCTATCTCAAGAGAAGTACACTGTGGACATATTGCATTGGTTTGTCATGATGGATCACAAATCCATGAGTACTCTGATGGTTTCCAATTTGAAGAAAATTCACGAGTCTGATATTGGATCAGATCCAATGGACCCCACTTTGTATAGACAATTGATTAGTTATCTAATGTACTTGATACACTCAAGGAAAAATATTTTGGTATGTAGTTAGAATTTTGAGTCAGTTTATGTTTGATCCAAAACACACACATTGGGTTGTTGCTAAGCATGTTTTGACGTACCTTCACGATATGATTTCTTTTGGAATCAAGTATGCCTCTAGTGGAGGGGTGTTATTAATGGGTTATACTAACTTTGATTAGGGTGGAAACATTGTGGGATTTAATATCACTTCAATATGCTATAATAGCTTGGGCTATGCCATGATTTCTTGGCCCAACACAATACATGGCTCAGTTTCCCTAAGTACTAGAGAGGTTGTGCATAAAACATTGCTACGAGTAATATTTGTAGAGAAGCATTCTGGCTGAGAAAGTTGTTTGTGGGATTTTTTGATGAAATACTTGAACCTACAATTATTAGGTGTGACAACTAGATTTGCATCAAGATTTCCAAAGATATGGCGTTTCATGATATTTTGAAACACATAGAAATGAAGTATCACATCATCTTAGACATGGTCCAGAAAGGTACAATGAAACTTAAATACATAGATATTGATGAGAAGATTGTAGATATGTTAACAAAGACTCTATAATTGAGAAATTTTAGGTACTTTCGAGACAATATTGTTATGGAATAGAATTCCTCCCTCCCCGAGAGCGTGTGTTACATGTACAATATCAGGAGTCAGTCTTTGAGCTTGTGAGTAATACCAAGTTGGACTTGTGAGTACTATGAAGTCCTATATGTCCCCATGTGTTGAGGTGGTTATGGTTAATTGTAAATTGTTGTAGTACAATCCTGTGGACTTGGGAGTAATATCAAGTCACACTTGTGAGTAATATCAAGCCATGATTCTCATGCAGACACCCAGTGATAGTGGGTACCCATGTGGTGGGCATCTAGTTATAGAGGTGAAATGATTTTCATGTTGAATCATAAATTTTATGTGATATATTACTATCCATGGTCATACATTGCTATTAAGTCTCCTTTAGATATTAGATACCTCTAGAGTAAATTACTTTAGCAATGACTATATGGTTCGAGAGTAATATAAGATGATCATAGCATGTGACAATTATTTTGAGTATAATATGATATGATAGATGATTAATGTTAACACACATAGACCATGCAATAAAGATAAAGAGATAATTCATAGAGAATTGAAATTTCCTAAACATGACTAAGTGAACTCGAGTTATTGAGCTTTAGTTAAAGCCTCAATGTGTGCTTCAGTTAATTAAGGAACACACAGTGATCACTCCATTGTTAATCATTCAACATGATTTAGTTAATAATGGTTAACTAAGTGTTAATAATGAAGGACTAGTTAACTAAAGTATTTAGACATTAGTAAGCTAAAATACAACAAAATTTAACTTAATCCAGAGACGATACTTTAGTTATAAAAGTGTTTGCATGTCGACACTTGAATTAAAGCACCATGGCACTTAAGTTAGAATCCTAACTAAGTGGCCATGTAATTAGTTAGATCTTGAGTTCACTCCGAAATCAATTAAGCTACCAATTAATGTTAAATATGAAAGGCATGGAACATATGTTATGCATGATGGAGATTCCAATGCACTAGAATTATTATTCATGAAGGAAATTCACAATTTTGGTGTCACTATTGCACAATTATCATGCATCCATTTGCTATTGTATGCATGGATGGGTTTATGGATTGTTATTAATGTTTTGGGCACATGGAAAGGACTTAAAGTTGATTATTATTCTCTATTTATATGTGTTCTCTATTATTGGGCTATCTGTTATTGTGTAAAATACATTCTCTGTAATCGATTATTTTAGTCTAAAGAATTGTTGGGTTTGTCATCCTCATTATCTTGAGGGTTTTCCCAAGGTACACCTTGTGTTGTGGATGAATGATTTGTTTGATTAAATGCTATCTTGATTCCAATTTATAGATTATCTGCAATTAAAGTTTTAAATTTCAAAGATATTCATATTTTCTCAAACATTAACACTAATGCCACCACCTTAACAGCAAAAACATGTTATTGGTGCTAATAGAACTACCTTAACGCCATAAGATATAAAGTGTTCTAAAAGATAAATTTTCTTATTGTGTATGCCAATGATCATGATTGTCTCTGTCATAGATAGATAGGGATTTCTCAAATATTTTGTCTTGGTTGGAGTTCCAGTTTCATGTAGTATTGTTGGAATTATGAAGCATATCAACAATATTTTTGAAGAACTTTGGAGTTGGAAATTATAGGTACAACAAGTTTGTTGGCCCTAGGGAAAGATAGGAATAATTTATCCATAATTATGTTCATAAATATGAAGAGTCTGGTCACGCAATAGAGGAAGCTATGACAGAGGAAGAAATACGATAGAAGTAGTGGTAGAAGGGAAGCTGTGACATAAGAAGTTGTGAAGGAAGAAGTTCACAATAGAAGGAAAGATGTGATGAGAACAACCAAGATAGAAGAAACCATGATAGAATTCAGAGGCTAACCTACATACATCTTGGGTTCCTCCTTTTAGAGGTTCCTACATGTCACTTTCTGTTGACTTCATCCAATTAGCTAACATGTTGTTTTTCCTATTCTGTCGACACATGAAATTAGGAACTAATGACCTTACTTACAAAGATACTTTCATACGTGCAGCTCTCGCCAATGCTATTCGAATTTGTACCCACGATCTTTCTAGGATGTCATTTTCTAGTCATAGAACCACTACACGTCTTCTAACATGGTTAACTCCATCATGTCCTTCCTTGTTCCTTTCTTTCCTCTTTCATTATTCCTCTTCCATCGTGACTTATCTTCTATCGTGGCTTCCTCTTCACCTGCATATTTCCTTAAATCTT
Source organism: Pseudotsuga menziesii (assembly GCA_001517045.1). NCBI lineage: Eukaryota > Viridiplantae > Streptophyta > Pinopsida > Pinales > Pinaceae > Pseudotsuga > Pseudotsuga menziesii. The sequence continues at coordinate 123,980 of LPNX010416521.1, forward strand.
TCTTCTTTATCTGCTTCCATTGTTCTTCTATAGCATCTTCCTTTCTTGATACTTCTTCTGTCATAAATCCTTTTCCTTCTTCTTATTCTTTCTCTTCTTCCATCGTAAATCCTTTTACTTCTTGCGACCTAGCACTTTTCCATCCTTAGGCAGAATTATAACTTAATTCTACCTATATTTCCCTAGGCCCAAGAGTAATGAGCATGACTAATGGCTTGTTTGTCGGTAACAACACCTCCTATGGAAACATCCCTAGCAATGGGTGGAAGTAAATATTTGGGAAACCAATTGGCGAGAAACTGATCAGGAATGGGAGCTTTTATCAAGTTATGATGCCATCTCCACTCATGTATATGATCTAAGATATGGTTGGAAGTGGTTTTCTGAAGTTAGGTTAAGAGATCCATACCCGTTTCATATCGGATCAATAACAGTAAATGTGTCAAAAAATACATTGATAAGATGTTGAAATCCCAAAAGGAATGCTGAGGCAACTCAATATACCATTTTTTGGCAACCTTGGTGAGAGTTTTTGAAACAATATCAGAAGGATGGAACCATCCATTAGAGAATTGGATGAGCACCACAAATGATATGTCATCATGTGGTTCTTGGTGTCCTCACCACGTTTATGATCAAATTTGGGTATATCATAGGGTAACTTAACAAGGATATCCGACCATGAGGGATCATGGTGGATGGGGTTGTTGATCAATCTAGATAGAGATAGAAGATCTAAGGTATCCAAAAATGGTAATTTTTTATTGGGTTGAGGGTAATGGTAATGTTGATAGGGAATTTTCAGACCAGAATGACCATAAGTTGATTAATAAATGAGAATTGTTGTTACCCCCATAATCAATCGATTGAGTGGTTGATTAACAAATGAAACTCCTGAGGGTCCTCTAGGTGGTGGGATGCTGGGGGGAGGTGGGACTCAAGGTGGTGTCCTTGGAGGTGGTGGACCTCTCGAAGGTGGGCCTCTAGGTGGTGGGCCTCTAGAAGGTGGACCTCCAAGTGTTGGACCTCCAAAAGGTGGGACTCTAGGTGGTCGACCTCTGGAAGGTGAGCCCCCATATCCCCCAATAGTATTAATAGGTGGTCCATTGGATACGGGGACATTTGACCTATTAGGTTCCCTCATGGGGTATTCACACTTCTAGGGTAAGAATTTATGGGGTAAACAATTCCCGATTCTATAAGTTGATAATTTTTATTGACTATAGGCAGTCGATTTCCTGGATAGGTTTATCCCCATGAAGGTTAGCTAAAGGTAGGTTGAACCCATGAGGGTTTCCCCATACCAGAATAAGGGATAACTATGTTGGTATTCGTGTAAGGTACAATGACTATTGGTTTCCCTACAATGTTATTTTTCCCCATGCTGGAAATAGTTCCCATGGTTGATGAAGAAAATGCGGCTGGGGGCTGCCCCCCAGTCATGGAAGGTACAGGAGAATTAGAAAAAGATGGGATATTTTGAGCTAGTAGGGCGAGGATGGAGGGTTTACCTTGATCATATGTAGCCACATTTTGAATTGCTGACCCTAATTTAGTAGCCACACGAGATGGTGAAGGAGCGCAGTATTTTGGACTTATCGTTCTTGAATGAGAAATGAAGGGATACAAGCTTCTTTTCCTTAGGTTATCCCCAATTCTGCATAAATAAGTAAGGGTCTAAGCAAAAGGCCCAAGGATATCATCCTCCGTAGTAAATCTAGTTTCTCAAGGGGAGTTAATATAAGGTAAGCTAGTGGTCCCATATTCAGAGATGGCATTCCCTAAAGAGGTCTCCCAAAATGGACCAGTTGGAACAAATTACGATGCCACAGTATCATCTGATGGATGGGTAAAGACCCAATCTCGGGCACTAGATTGACCTTCCGTAGGAAAAAAAAAGTTTGTATCTTCTGCAAAAGGTTGTTAAACAATCACTGTAGTGGGTGGATTTTCAAAGGAAGAGTGTTCTTCCCTGAATTCAGTAACCAAAATTCCTTCTACATGTGACTAAGAAGTAGTCAATTGGTCCATGGTTTTCCCTTCTCTTTCTTCCATGATATGAGTAAATTTATGTGGTAAACCTTGCAATCTGCAAGATCATCTCACAGGTAGCTCAACAAGATTGCTGCCTGGAAAATTTTTCTCTATTGTTTTTTCAAAAGAAGCGATAACACAAAAACAGTCGTATGCAAGCTAAGGACAGAGGAAAAATTAAGTGATAGGAGAGACTGATGAAAGCCAGTTCCTCACTAGGATTATCAAGTTGTCGCAATTCACGATACACCACAAGATCCAATAGTAAAACATGACAAGGAGGATTAGGACCATACCATTGAAGGAATACCCTACTACTTGGACAACATGTGTGTAGTAGCTCCCCAAGTGTTGTTTTCAATGTATTTCTTCAACAAGAAGATCGAAAGGATTTTCTCAGTTCGTATAGGTTTCATAGAGGGATCTCCTGATATACACAAGGTACATGGGAGCTCAAGTCTGTGTTAGTGTTTTTTGATGCACAACCGTTCGAAAGGGGCATTTCGATGTACTCCCAAGTATGTGAATAACCTTTCGATATACCTCAAGGGTATGTGAAAATTTGTTCGATATATCAGTTAGTATGTGGAAGAACCACATGATCCCTAGGATGCAGTACATGCCAAAAATGATAACTCCTATGTTTATAGATGTCGAAACACATCTTCTAAACTATCACTCAAATTACTAAATATTTTAACCTAAGATAGAATCCAATATTATCTTGATGATTAGTGAATGTTTGTGGAATGTGAAATAATTCGCAAGATTAAAAGACCTAAATGCAATGCAATATTTTTCTCTTTGATGAACTCTACCTAGAGCAAGAGAGAGACTTTTCTTTCTTTAAACAAGAGTACTATGCAACTTCTAACAATTCACCTTCAATATTTCGAAATATTTCCAAAACACACAACAATTTCCAATACCAATCCTAAGAGATTGATCTAATTCAAAGAAGAAATGGTAAAGGACAAAATATCACACAAAATAGAGTGCAAGAAACTATAATTTTTTCCTTTCCTACAAATCTAAGAACATATTTCAAAAGATCAATGGACAAACCATAAATCCAAGACTGAATTCCACACAAAACTTTCAATTTCAAATATTTCTACAAGCAAACTCTTAAGGTATAAATCCAAAGAGGAAATTCAAGCTAACACACTATCAGACCTGTCAATAACCTAGAATGCAGATTAACAAACACCCAATGAGAAACAAAAAATTTCAAAGACAAGACTTGGAGCTGGAGATGGCCTACATTGGCTCACTCTGAAGGGCTACACCAAGGCATCCTATGTCAGTCGACGCACCTTTCCTGCTACTTAAAATCATCAGCGATGCACTATGATTGAGAAGAAGAGGCATCATCGGCATAGGATGGCAATAGGAAATAGGCGTCAACAGGGTTCCGGTACACTGTTAAGAACACCCAGGTGCATTGACGGATCTAGAGAAACAAAAATCCAATCAACCTGCATGATAAACCAATGTGGATCAAACTGAAATGAAGGTAAGAAAACACACAAACTAGAGAAGGAAAATAAAAGTTTAGTAAAGTGGGTAACTCACCTTAAGTATTTAAATTAGTAAGAAAACAAAAGTCCCAAGTTTGTAATCAAAAGTGACATAAAAAATTTACAGATATGATTGGATATGCTCCAGATCTGATTGGATTTATTCCCTAGTATGTTCACCAATTTTGTTATCGAAAATATTTCAGTCAGTGTGAACATATTTTTTTCCCTTAGCATGCATGGGGCATATCTAGAACGAAAGGAAACAATGATGTATCCTCTCCCTAGATGATTGGACTACTTGAATGTTAAGATATCCTTACCTTGAGTGTGGAAGGTTGTCCTTCTATTGTAGATCCTTATGCGGACGGTTGCACCTGCAAAGAACACAAAAAACAAGACAAAAGGTGAGAGCAACAATATAATTCAATAATATATACTAATGATCAAGGAAACTAGTAATAAACAACCGATATCAACAAAAATCATTTATGGGAAAGGGAAACATGTTTGTATTAAAGATGAGAAAATAAATCTATAACCAAATCCTTGACATCATATCTTTGCTTTTACAAGATATTTTGACTCACTCACACATACACTACAAACTATGCAATATCTCACTCACAACCACTCTCTCTTTTTCTCCTATACCAGACTTGTATCAAACAACATAAAGGTTCTATCTTAGTCTTCCCCTCACATGGTCCATGTAGCTTGCTTTTATAAACTGAGGGAAGCCCAAATGGGTTGATATATTTTGGGAGGAAGGTAGGGAATGATCCTTAGGGACTAGGAGTTCAAGTTCCAACTATCCCAAGTAGTTAGGATCATTCTCCATGAGATGTTTTTCCTAGAATCTTCTCGAATCTTCTCTTTTTTTCCCTTTTTATACTCCTGATGCTCTCTACAAATATGCTTGGTGTTTCGATGCTCCTTGTGATCAAGTTACAGGCGCCATCGGTGCACCTTGTCAATGGAAAAGAAGCAATATGATTGTCTAACGCTTACTTCCAGGAGGCAAGGTGCGTCAGACTTCCTAGGATTGAGCAAAAAAATCCCCAAAAGATGATTTGGCCAAGGGACTTTAAGGGATCAAGCATTAAGACAAGTTTTGGGTGTAACAAAGTATCAATATTAAGGTAAATGTAATTTATATCTCTTTTATCTTTTCCCTTTTACCCCAATTAACTTTATATTTCATTTTCTCAAGTGTATCCTTTTGAGTGCTTCCTAAAATATAGGATATGGTGGTTATCCTTATTGAGTCATGACCCCTTTCCCTTATTTTCATTTCTTTTTCTTTCTATACATGTCTAAACCTATAGAAAAAATAAACCTTCCCATAATACCAATATAAATTGAACATCATTATCATAAATCAAGAGAATCATAACAAGAATGTGCATCACTTTGTCTGTTATTCAAAAAGTATGTATAGCATTAACCACATTATTGTAAGGACTAATTGTGTTAATTCATCATCAAATCCCACCAATATTACATGTCCAATAACATCAATGCTTATTAAATCATCAATAAGAATAGATCAATTATCATCATGATCTAAGAAATCACATAAATATCTAGGTTTGTCATAATAAATCACTAATAGAGGTAAACAATAATGAGATGACGAGTCTAAAACACCATATCCTATTATTTAAAGCTAAAATCACCAGGTCAAACAATAGGGTGTTACAATCCATCCCCACTAACAAGGACCATGGCTCAAATCCATGTGATCATTGAACAAATTAGGATAAATAATTTTCATTTGTATTTCATTTCCCAAGTATCATCATCTTATTATTAGTGTTTCCAACAAACATTGACCCAATTTATTACTCTTCTACATAAGTATTGTTGTTTATTATTGATGATTACTAGGGGATCAATATGAAATATTTGGTTTACTTCATTTGCATAACATCAGATTCCAAAACAAGATTGGGGTTATGTACATATTTCTTAAGCAAATATACATGAAAAAACATCATGGATTTTCACATGTGATGACAAGGCCATATTTCTATCGATGACACCAATCTATGCCAATATCTTAAAAGGCACACAATATCTCAATGTTAGTCTCTTCAACTTCCCTAAGCACAACTAACTCCTTTTTTTCTTAACTCTAAGAAACATCTTTTCTCCATCATTAAAGAATAATTCTAATCTTCTTTATCAACATATTATTTTTGTTGATCATAATCAGACTTTATATTTCGTTAAACTCTTTTCATTATATTTTTGGGTGAAAAAATGAAGTTGGGAAACACTTTTTGCTTGCTTTAGACAAAGAAAATTGTAAAATTTTATCTTTTTTCAACTTGAAGCCCTCTAAACTCATATTTTCTTTGAGAATTTATCATTAAGGTAAAAAGTATATTTGTGTATAATTGTGTTATATCCATACTCATATTTTTTGTAAAAGAAATGGACATATATTGGGATAATTTTTTTGTTTACTAGCTGCATATAATTTAAAATTTTGCATTGGGATAATGAGTTAATTACTGATATGCTATGTTGGTTAGAGATGGATATTCATTTTGTGTAAAGAACTATACTGTCACAATATACAAATATTATACTGTTCATGAACTATTTTCAGGGGATTTTTAGATTTAACCATTACTTTTTATTATTTAATGAAATAAAGTAAGACAAAAATGGTGACGTTTCAACACATTTTCTGATATGTCAATTTTCATTTTGATATCTTCATTTTTAAGAAAAATAAAAGTACCTTTGTGAAGAGGACATGGAGGGAAAGTGCATTATGATTTTTCCTATTTTTTGGTGTTGTCATTTTGAAGGTATTGAATTCTCATTGTAGACAATTTTCATAATAGTAAAATTTTGAAGTGATAAAGTTTATAATACAATTTTTAATAAATAGAAATTATTGATGAAAATAAATAGTTCCTATAGAATAAAAAACTATATTAATATATGAATCCATTGGTATAATGTACAATAAATAATCATTCAAATTTGCAGGGGTTTGGCATGTGTGAAGTTGCAGTTTCAAAAAAATGAAGGATTTTTTAAAAAAACATTTTACCAAAAAATCTAGCCCGAGAAAATGTCTTGTTCAAGCGTTTTCTACCCACACTTGGCCGATAGTTTTAAACTATCAAATAAGAGTATTTTTTTTAAATAGATGGCTCTCACTAAATAAAACTTTTTGTCAATAGTTTAAAACAACACACTCCGAAATGTGTTTTCTAACTTCATGTTTTCACCATTTCTAGCTCTTCCATATTGTCCTATTCTTGACTCAATCATAATTCCATTTTTTCTCATCTAACAGTGGATTTGAACTTTTTTCCATACATGGATTCAAATGAATTTTCTTAATGGATTGGTGTTATCCAATATTACTGGAAAATTCCACTAAGGGAGGGTAGCCTTCCAAACTTGATCGATTAATTACATACATCCTAGGCATGTCTTCTAGAATTATACCAATTCTCTCCATTTGATCATGTCTATCTATATGGTTAATGGTATTGAACATAGGTATTTGTGTATATCACAAAAAAAAACTTTGCTATAACATAGAGGTTGACTTTCATTCATGATCTGTCACATTTACCTTTGGTACACCATGAAGCCTCACTACTTCACATATCAAGAGGAGTTTTATGTCACATGCATTATTAGTAATCTTTAGTGGAATGGAGTGGAACATCTTTATTAGTAATAATGTCAACTCAATAACTCTAAATGTGCCTATTATAAACCTTGAAATTAAATCCATATATATCCACTTTGAAAATGGTATATTAAGGGGATTTAATTTTTTGGCTATATATTAATGTTTTATTTTTCTTTACCAAGATTCCAAATAGTAGTCTACATAAGTGGTAGCATTTAATTCTAGGTTGGGGATATAGTATATTTTATTCATACTTTGAGATTCTCCTTGGTATCTTAGGTGTCATAAATGATTTGTACCATGTGATTCATGATATAGTAGTCTTGTCAAATACTTGTGTTTTTGTCTATAAATTTAGTTCCTCTGAGGACACACCCAACCTTCAACTAAATTATAATAAGCATAACTTTTATATTTTTTTGTGTAATCTTTTTTCCTTAATGATGCTTCATTAGAGGAAATTTCAACTCAAAATGGGCCTCCTAAAAAAAATGAATAAAATAATAGTTAAAATAATAAAATAATATTTATTAATTTTGGATGAAGAAAAGAAAAAAACTTTTTTTTTGTTTGTATTTTCGACATATCTCCCCATGCATCATCACGTTTTTTCAGGAATTTCTTGTTTTTGGGGTAGCGGGGTCCGTCAAAAGTATGTCGAGTGGGTACTCGTTGGATGCGGAATTTAATTACGCATCCAACGAGCTCTCCCGATCAAAATTTGAGTAAAAACATAGGGAGATATGTCAAAAGTACAAACAAAAATGTAGTTTTTTTATGATACCTATCCCCAAATTTATATTAAAAAAGTGTTTAAGACCTATACAGTATTTCAAATTTAAAGCAATTCCATTGGCTAACACATGATGATATGGAATTTGAATTAGAATTAAAAGGCCCATTTTGAGTTGAAATTTCCTCTAATGGGTATACTTCTTGATACTATTTATCCTGCTCATATCACATGCTGATTACTACCCTTAAATCAACCAAAAATTGTGATATTGCAATTATATGTTGTCTCAGGTCTTATGTGTTGGTGACAATATTATTATTTCCTTTTTATATGCATCAAATAATAATTGTATTTTCTTAAAATTTTCAACCAATTCCACTGCCTACTTTTCAATTAAAATTGAGTCTACAAGTATTTCAAGCTTTCATGATCTATTTGTAGTTAAATTTTATTGTCAATTTAGTAGTGTCACCATGCCTTCAAGGAATTCAGTATTTATAGGATTTCCATTTCATGAATTAGGTACATATTTTCATAAAAATTCAACCTCATTCACCAACTTCTTACTACTCTTCCTTCCTACATTATCACTTTACGAGTTCCCTCCCTATTCACATTAGTGCATACTAAGAAATCCTTGAAAACATCAATACCAATTATTAATATATATGCAGGCATATCAATATTCTTACTTTTTTAAATCTCTCTTTGGGAAAGGTTTTCAAGAGGAACTTAACTTCTTTACTCTAAAACTTTGACAATGGACCCACAATCCTCAAGAAACCTTTAAAAATCCTTCAATAGTATAAAACCAATCCTAGGAAAGTTGTTACCTTAGTTTCATTCATTGGTGCCATCCAACTAAAATTGCATTCTATATTCCTTGTGTCCACCTTTATTCCTTACTCATATATTATGTACCCAACATACCAAATCTACTTCTTGAGGAACTCACTATTGCTCAACTTATCATACAATAATTAGTTATCGTATAACTTTTGCAACACTAACTGAACACACTCTTGATGTTACTCACAGTCCTTAAAATGGACCAATATGTAATATATGAATATCATAATAAATGTGTGAAGATAATTCTAAAATTCATGATCCATCATCCTCATGAATATTGTGATTGCATTTTCCAATCAAAAAGGTATGACTCAGAACTCATAATAGACATATTGTGTCTTAAAGTTAGTATTTGGTATGTTAACATCATGGAAATAATTGATTTGGTGATAACCCAATCTTAAATATGACTTTCAAAACATATTTTCCCCATTAAATTGATTGAATAGATCATCAACCTTTGATCAATGATACTTGTTCTTGATTCTTATGTTATTCAACATTTTGTAATCAATTCGAATTTGGAACATTTCATTGAACATTCTTTGTGACAAACACCATAGGAGGTCCCAAACGAAAGCAACTTGAGCATATGAATACATTATCCAATATTTATTGTAGTTTCATCTTCATATCATCCAAATATTTTGTTCTAAGCTTATAAGGTTCCTTCAATATATTTTGTTCTTGGCATTAAATATGTCGTATGATTCACTTCCTTGATTGGCATAAACAATGGTAATTATTCCTTGAATTCAATCAAATATTCATTGATTACGAGAAACTATCATACCTCTATCCTTTATTCCCCTATGATTCCAATGACATGAATAAATTAATATTTTTCATCCCTTATACACATTGTTCTTTGCCCACATGTTTCATATTTATCTAACTACTGCAAGAGTTAGTTTCTCCTTTCATGCTTCTAACCATCCTTTTGTTATCCAGAAATCTAATATTTTTTTTCATAACAATATACCTAAACCTTATCAAATTACACACATTCTTATCCTATATCCCATGAAAAAATCATGGAAACATATTTCATTATTCCAACCTCCCAAATCTACCATGCATCCATCATGATCCATTTCTTAGCACAATTTTCTATTTGTGTTTTCCAAAGGACTTAAATATTCTTAGTTTTAGCTTACATTTTTCCACCTTTCTAGTAGATATGAAACTATGGGTACTTCTTGTGCCAATAATGAATATTAAAGGTTGAATATAAATAATACCTCTAGAGTTGATGAGGGAGGCTTGATACTCTACCTACTACTTGTCCATTTATGCATAAAAAAAATTCTATTATTTCATCACATACAAATTTTTAGGTTCCAAGTGGTTCAAGGTTCATTTTATTTCTCTTATTTCATCACATACAATTTTTTAGGTTCCAAGTGGTTCAAGGTTCATTTTCTTTGGTCCTTCTTATTTAAGAATTTGTAGGATTGTGCCAATTTTATCCATGTTCAAAACATTTGACTCTTAGGCGCACAAGTATTGTATTTCCATTATATTTTTCCTCTTTCCTAGACTCAAGTGATGGGGTTGAATTGAAATTACATTGATTGTAATCCTTCCTCCAATTTTTATGGTTTTTAACCCTTTTATTTAGCTTACCACACAACTGCTTCTTCTTTTATCAAGTATTATCTCCACATGGTCTAGTTCTATGAATTACCTTTGATAAGGTCTTCAACATGAATGTTTTGACTTTGTTTCAGATGTTGTACATACAAGTCCTCTAATAAATATCCCAACACAATACTCTTTAATAACTCAAACATAATATTTTTCCATACCTATAAACTTGAGTTTATACTCTCTCTTTCATAATTCACTACTTGAATGAGTCATAATAATTGAATTCTTTTAGCAATACATCTCATTGAAGTACTTTTCAAAATGAGTCTTAAACTGATCCAAACTTAGGTTATCTTCATAGTCATTTCCATTCTTGGTTGAAGGCTGACCAAACATGTAGTCCACAGAGATAGATTCCTAAGGCCTATCTAGGGTAGGCAATGCGATGTAAAACCCTTCTCCTTGATGGTAAGTATGGAAATGGCATAGGTGGTGGAAAATATGATTTAATTGTCAACATCGTGTTGGATATTTGTCCAATAGAAGCACTTTTGTGATACTAGCACTGTCTTCTCTACATCAAAATTCCCTTCCAATCCACTATAATGCACATTCTAGATTAGCTTATCATGTTCTTCTGAAGAAACACATAAGTGGAAAAGATGGCATAAAATTTCATCCTGGGGATAAACGTTGGGGACCGATATTCTTGCACATAATGTATGATAGGTAATAATAAATTCGATATCAATGTTGTACAATTGGGGCCACCTAGAGGTCTCATGTCCACAAGACTTGAGCATGACAATCTGTGCAACAATCACAGGTCGACTGAGGTAGTCTACAACTCGATTTTTACTTCCTTTATTGTACTTTATGTATAAATTGAATTGTTTCAGGTATGTGAACCAGTTATGATGGTGCTCTTTCTATAAGTTTCTCTAATTTTTCCATGAATTATAGGCTCTTCTGAATAGTGTGGGTGATTTTCTCCTTCCTTAGTATGCAATATTTCCATTTTCGACATGTTTTCATAATGGAGTACATCTCGTTTTCATAGGTGGGATACCGATAAAAATAATCAAAGACTGTATTGCTATGATAGGACATTGGATATACATATTGAGTGATGAATACATCGATAGAATAATTAGATACATTTGTCTCAATATTGAAAGGTTATTGCAAGTATGGCAAATTGAGGAGGAGAGATGAGGAGAGGCATATTCAAATCATTGAATTCTTTCTATTGTGTCATACCACAAGAGAACTTGGATTTATATCTAACTTTGGTCACTTTTCCCAAGGGAAAGCAATATGAGAGAAACCCAAAAAAAACCTTCAGTAAAAGTTAGTGAGATCCAAGAAGTTGTGGACCTCTGTTAGTGTTGCAATGGCTACATAATCATGAATGACTCGGATATCGGTTAGGTCCACATGCACCCCATGTCCATCCATGATGTATCCTAGATACTGAATTATATCCATTTCGAATGGACATTTCTCCAAATTGGAATATAACTTGTGTTGTCGCATGGTACTTAGGACCTACTGGATGTGCAACAGATGTTTCACCCAAGTTGTGTTGAATATGAGGATGACATCCATGTACACAACCATATATGATTTTGTGAACAACTGTAATATATCATTCGCCATCCTCATGAATGTTGTTCAAGCATTAGTCACCAAAAGGAATGATTAGCCACTCAAAAAGGCATTCTTTAAAATTGTAGGTTTTCTTCCATACATCACGTTGCTCAATCGAGACTTGGTGGTATCCTGACTTCATATAAATCTTGGTGAAGAATTTGACACTTTTAAGATGATCAAGAATATCATCAATCTGATTGATTGATTATTTATTCTTGATAGTGATCTTGTTCAGGTCCTTATAATCAATGCAATGCTTCCATGTCCCTTCCCTTAGGCTCCAATAAGATGAGGAGCTTGGTCAAAATTTCCCCTTTTGGATGAGCTCTTGAATTTGATTTCTTATTTCATCATTCTCCATAATACAGAACCTATATATTGGTCATTAGGTAAGGGACCTCTATGTATCAAATCGATTGAATGTTTGACCCAAAAATGATGAGGCAACCCTTTGGGTGAGGCAAACATATCTCTTTATTATTATGCAATGTTATACACATGCTTTTGTTTTGTAGATAAACATTGCATTGAGGATATGGCGGTTGCATTGACCTTCTGTCCCCATTTTGATTGAACTATGAAGAAGAAAATTTTCTTACTTTGAGATATTACCTTTTAACACTACTTTCTTCAGATCTAGGAATTATAGTATTGATAACTACATTGACCACCTTGTAGAGTTGGAATCGAAAAATAAAAATTACAGTATGGGGCCTATAAACATAAAAAATATGGAATTTCCACATATAGGTTTGTCTTGAAATAACATCACAAAATTCAAGTGGGGGGGCATCACAAAATACCTCATGTTGGAATGGCTTGATGATGTAGGATATGCAACCTTGTTGACTAATGTGAATTTCTTGTCCTTGGATTAACCAAACAATGGTGTATCGATAACCTTCACCATGACCTCTTCATGAGGATATACTTGCAAACCAAGGACACCCTCACGAAGAGGTCATGAATGGTGCTTTGAGGCATCATTTATAGACTTAGATTCATAGAATCTACCTTTATAACCCAACGTTCAATTTTTGTCCCCTAACCATGTCCAATGCTGTAAGATCCATATATAATTCTTAAAAGCTCATAATTCCAACAATATCCCAATGTGGAGCAAAACTCCAAGATAGATAAGAGATGTGATTTATACAAAAAAAAAATTTAAGAATAAAATAACCTCCTCCAAATACACCAATACAGTCATATTTTCATCTCATGTGTTCCTGTCAACAATAACTACATGACACACACACATATTCAATAATTTCACATTTGAGTCCTTGATTAGGGATACCACAATTACATTTACATTTAACCACATGTATCCCCTCTTAGGGTCAAATCATATGCATTTAACACCATATATGACCCCATTGGGGTTATATCATATACAATTGACCACATATGTGCTCCCCTTGGGTCATAACATTGTTTATGCCCCATGCACCTTAAAATATACCTTTAGGGTCAAAGGCTTAAGTTTGATCCATTGGCCATGGTCAAGGGATTGATAGTTATACCTAGTGGCAAAAAAATTATAATTATTCCCATATCACAACTTGGAGAAAGAGACTAAGACTCGTACATAGAGATCAAAAACATATAAATGGTGCGCATATCACAACTTGGAGGAAGATGATACTATCAAGATGTTAGGTGTAGTTGTTTGAGGTTTTTTTCATGGATTTGGACATTTAATAACTTATTTTAGGTCTTGATTTTTGATTTTCCTCCCTCAACCATATTTAGTGCTCAACGACCCATATTTACTGTTGCAAACCTTCTAATGATATCCATATCATACATTCAAGGGAAAAAAGTCCACATAGAGGTTGTGTGTGATTGTTAAAGGCCTCGTTGATGGAATTTGAGACCTAGGAGTTGTTTTTTAAGCCTAATTCAAAATTTTCATTAGTTGACCTTAGTTTAGGCCTTTAAACAAATACCATTTCTCCAAAAACTCTAAAGGTGCCAATATGCCCATTGAGAGGCATAGGATTTTCTTGGGAGTTCATGTGTATTGGTTCAAGGAATTCATTTTGTGTCTTAATGTACACAATATTCCTTTACAACCTAAAGAATATGTTTCCTCCCTCCACCATAATGAGGACTTGTCAACCCATCTCTTATGCTAGAAAGTTGTAATGGTGCACCTAGCCCCACTTGGAGGCCAAATATCCCCTTGAAAGTGGTCATGTTTTTGGTTTGAGTCATTCTCTTGGGCCTTGATGTCTACAATCTTAATTTAGGGAATAAGACCTACATTTTATACTCCAAACATGTCTAAAACAACAAGACTTGTACCCAATACTTAAAATTGATAATATAACCAATATCCCCACTTGAAAGGCTAGATACATTCATTAGGTAAATTCTTTTGAATAAAGGTGTTATTTTTTAACTTGGATGCTTATAATCTCTTTTTTTATGTTGTAAGGGATAGGTTTCTAAATTTGACCATGTCTAGGGCCAAGAAATTCATAGATAGTATCCAAAATATCCTAATGGAATCCATCTCCTCACTCATAGGTGAGGATACCATTACGATCTTTTATGTGGTCATTGGAAGTGTTGTTGATATCCTTGTGTTTCCAAAAGAATACTATATGGTTTGATCCCCATGTTTCCTCTCATGACCATATCAAATTCCTCAACCCCCTTAATTAGTGCTAAAAATATTCTAATGATACTAATCTCCCCAATCATATGGTCATAATGGTTTTAGGATGCCATATGTGGTAGTTTGAGTCAACATTAGATTTTCCCTATATGCCTAGAAGCTTCATTTATGGTAGAAGTCCTAGGATTCCTCCCTCAAACATTTTCAAGGTTGTAAGACCAATACCCACTGCTACAAAGTTCCTATTGTCACCAATATCCCCACTCATAAGCCAATGATATCATTGTAAGGTCATGTGTGGTGGGTCAAGGTGTCATGCTTGGAGCTTGGTAATTAGAAGCTTTGTTTAGGGCACAAGCTCCAAGTTTCCTCCCTTAACCATGTCAAGAACCTCAATATCCATTCATAGTACTCAAATATTTATAATGCCATTGCTATCCCCACTTGTAGGTGCGTGATACCCTTATAATTTATGTGGTGGTTCAAGGCCCTATTTAGGGTATTGGATGACTATAATCTTCCTTCCGGGCCTACAACTTGGGTTTCTACTCCCGACCATATTGAGGGCCTTAAGGCCCATGTCTATTGCTTAAAACGTTCCAATAGCATCCATATCCCCACTCATCTAGGTCAAGAATAAATTCAAGAGGTCATGTGTGATGGTTTAAGCCATATTCCCTGATCTTGATGGATATATACACTTTCTTTAGGGTTTGTGACCCGAGTTTTCTCCCTCAAGTATGTATATGTCCCCATGGTCCATGCCTAGTGCTAAAAGCCTCATACCTCTCTCTATATCCTCATTTTAAGACCAAGGACTTCCTCAAGCGATCATGTGTGGTTGTTCAATAAATAGTTTTTAGTCTTAGATGCCTTGAATCTTCCTATAGTTCCTAAGGATCAGGTTTCCTCATTGGACCATGTCAATGGCGCCTAAACTGTGATCAAAACCTATTAATGGTGTTGATATCCACACACATGGAAGAGATCATGTGCATGGGGTTTAAGGTGTTTGGCCTTAGATGCCTACAAACTCCCTTTAGAGACTAAGCTAGAGGTTTTCTCCCTTAAGCATGTCTAGGGCCTTAAGACCCATAACTAGTATTCAAAACCTCATAATGGCTCTAATATAATCTATTTGTTTCAATAAAATATAAAATATAAATAATTGAATTAGATTAGTTTATAAAATAATTATTTGTGAATTTGTTGTGTTTATGTTGGAGAGCCTTGTAATTAAATCCTAACCATTTATGTTTTTCAATAATACCAAAAATAAATAAATAAAATAAATTAGTTAAAAAAAATTATGGATTTGTTTGGTTTATGGTTAAAACCTCATATATATATGGCAAAGAAAAGCTTAAAGTCACTTTATTGTACTTGTGAGTTTAACTTTAACACTGATATAGTAGATTAAAAATAAAAGTGGTGTTAATAAAAAAACTTCATTTATATGTTTTTAACGTGTAATATTAAAAAAACAGATATTATGTTATAACATTATGGAAAATATATGGCAAGTCCCACATGTATCTACCCTGGGAATCTTTCTCTATTAAAGATGTCAATTCAAATTCAAAACCCATATGTTCCATATGTATTTTCCCTGAGAATCTTTTTCTATTACAGATGTCAATTCAAATTCAAAACCCCATATGTTCAACGTATTATTGTGTAAATTTAACTAATAATGTAAAGAATTTATCTTACCATTGCCGGGAGTCTCGCTTATACCTATCGAAAGCATTTTTACGAATTTCTCTATCACGGTCTAAAGTCCAACATTTATGTATCTAGGATGAGAACCTTTCATATCGTCAACGTATTATTGTGTAAAACGAGTGAAATTGAAAAAAATTATTCTCAAAAAGAAATATCATACACGTATTATCCCCGAAAACGTCGAATAAAGTCTCTATCTTTTCATTGCTAGGAATCTCACGGATTTTATCTTAATATATTCACTTTTAACGAATTTAAAATTGTCACTTAGTAACTATGAACGAAACCAAGAAAAGATTTATATGGGATCCCAGGCTTTGGCATTTCCCAAATAAATAAATAAAAAATAATAATTATCTATCATCAATTTGGAAACCTAATATCATCCACGTATTATCGCCGAAAACGTCGGGTAAAGTGTCAATCTTTTCATCGCTGCGAAGCTCACTAATTATGAAAACCTAGAATTGTCCACGCGTTATCCCCGAAAACGTAAGTAAAGTATCTATCTTTTCATGGTTGGTAATCCCTCCAACCATGAATGGTACAGACGTTCGTGAAATGAGAAAAACCAAGTAATTATCATGAATGAGGAGAAATTGCGTGAGCTTCGTGGCGTCCGCGACAAGATTTATCCTGGGATCTTTATTCGCGTTTCCTTAAAAGAAAAAACAAATCTCTTTAATTATGATGCAGACATAAAACTATCAGAATCATATATATATATATATATATATATATATATAACAATATTTTACAGGCTATGCCCCACGTGAATGTGAGCCATTGAATCTCAAATTTAATGCCGCCTCCTCGCGAGTGTGGGCCATTGGATCTCAAACAAGTAATTATCATGAATGAGGAGAAATTGCGTGAGCTTCCTGGCGTCGACTACAAGATTTATCCTGAGATCTTTATTCCCGTTTCCTTAAAAGAAAAAAAAAATCTCTTTAATTATGATGCAGACATAAAACTATCAGAATCACATTTATAAATATATATATATATGACGAACAATATTTTACAGGCTATGCCGTCCCACGTGAATGTGGGCCATTGGATCTCAAATTTAATGCCACCTCCTCGTGAGTGTGGGCCATCCCACACTCACTAGGCAACAACATTAACTGACGAATAGCCTGTAAAGTATTTTTGGCGTATATATATAAAAAATGATATCTCATTTGTGAGTCATTTATTCATTTTAATAATAAGATAAATCAATATATCAATCACTTTTGAAATATTTGATATATCATTTATCACTTATTTTAATGATAAAAGTAATTTTATAAATATAGTTATGTTAATATTGTTTACAAATAAATATTAAACATTATATAATTTTATTAAACATCTTTTAAATTTCAATATTTTAAAATTATTAAATATAATTTTCCAAAAAAACAAACTTAGCTACAAATACTTTTAAATGAAAAATTACTTATATTAAATATGTAATAATATTATACTCTTTAGGTTATACAATATTTTTATAAAAAAAATATCATTTTAATATATAATGTTATTATATAAGTTATAGGTTTGTGTGTATATCTATCTATCTATCTATCTATCTATATATTATTTAAGTAAATATGGACTAGCACAACCCATGTGGAGAATGAACTTGGATAGAGTTTTGTGGATATGGTTAGTTATCAAACAAAAACTATATATTAAATTGTTTACTATGGTTGTAGCTATCCATTTATGGGGAATACAAATATTAAACTAATTAATATGAGCATGGTTGATGCACAATCATGGACTCCTTTAAAGACACTTTAGATGCCACATAATACTGGTTTCCTCAGACTTTAGGTGAGAATGAGGGGTAATTCCCTAACGTATTTGAAGATGAAGTAAAAAGACAAAAGATAGGTAATTGAATCAGCTTTCATAATATATAACATTTATGCAGAAAAAATGTGTGTAAATGATTATAAAATTAGTTTCCGTAAAATTGAGTTTTCAAATTTTCAGCACATCATAACATATATGCTTGTGCGGGTGCACCAATATATGAGGTAAATGATGTCAAATTTGGATAAAATCTTGCAAACATATAAAGGACATATGGGCCTTATTCATAATTTTTCATGAATTATTATTTTTTATTATTAATTATTGAAGTAAAAAAATCTTGATATGAAAATGTTTTGTGCGAGTGCAACACTTTAGAGGCAAAGATAATGAAATCTTTGATTTCTATATATGAGATTGTAGAGCTTGCTTTCTTCTGGTGCACAATATAGTTTTCTTGGGAAAAAGTGAAGGAAATCAAAAGTTATAGAAAAACCATGGATGTATCATAAGGAGATAGAACAATGTTCCATCACAAAAATAGGAATGAGTATCAATGTGACTCATCCAAGGAAGTATACCATCATGTCCCAAATGCACACAAGAACCAAGTAACCAATTAGATATTCTCTAACGACATAGGTGAGGGTCCCATGTCCTATAATGTTTCTTCAAGGAGGTGTGAGAGGTGTCAAGTAATGCTTCCATGTGGTCTTTCACTCAAATAATGCATGAAGGAACTCTACGATCAAGTACGGAGCCAAAATAACAATGATCCTTCAAGTGACCCAAAGAAGTACATCCATGAATCAGAGTGACATCAAATAAAAGTAATTTATATGGCTTGGCACTCCAACAAATCCCCTTGATTCTCAAAAAATCAAGGGCCCCCCAATGTGATTTTTTTGTAAATTCTTAGTTATGGTTTTCCTTTTATCTGGCTCGATTCTGTTATACTTTTATCATTTAGTAAATATAATCTTAGGATCTTATCTAAGAGAATAACATTCAAAGCAATAATCACAAGAGACAAGAGACACAAAGAATTTTCCTCAGGGAAACCATAAAGGAGAAAACCCCACAACTTCCTCAGAGATAGAATGAGCACCAATGGAAAAAGTAAAACCTAAAGACAAAAAAATGATCTCCGATAGTTGTTCTCTCTATCATTTGTGTGAGCTCCTCTTCTCTCACTTATGCACTACATTTGAGTGAGTGAGTGTTTCAAATAGAGAGTCTCACTCTCTATTTATACTATTTTTCCACTTAACAATTACTTACCACGGCCAACCTCACTAGGAGATTCTAATAATCCTAGTACCCCTCAACTATGGGGAATATTGCCTCGATTTACAATGCAGATTTAACCTCTATCCCTTTACATGACTTTATTATTTTAATGATTCTCTTGATAGGAACATGAGGGTACAATGAAATAAAACAGAAAGATATACAAGTGAATACATTCTGAAGTTACAAATACATCAACACTCCCTCTTAACTAGGAAGGTATTCTCTTGACAAAGTTAATCAGCACAAGTCTTCATCAAAGGATCATCATCAAAGTTGGATCATCATCAAAGTGGATCATCATCATCACTGGATCATCATCATCATCACTGCTCCCACTATATCGAGAAAATGGTGCTATCTCTCAATTCTTCTCGTCATAGGAAGTTCTACAGATCCAATCCTTTTTAATGGTGGTTGTAGTCCTAGCCTCCATGTAGGTATTCATATTCAACACTTATATCTGACCATGGGAGGCCTAGCCTGCCATCATGTCAGAAAATCCCAACACTTACATCTGACTATGAGAGGCCTAGCCTGCTACCATGTCAGAAAGGACCAGCACTTACATCTGAGCATGGGAGGCCCAGCCTGTAACCTGTTTGTCAGAAAGGCTCAGCACTTACATCTGTTCATGGGAGGGCTATTCTTCCACCATGTCAGAAAGGCTCAATGCTTACATCTAACCATGGGAGTTCCAACCTGTCACCATGTTATAAAGGCTCTACACTTACATCTGACCATGGAAGGCCCAACCTTCCATCATGTCAAAAAGGATCTACACTTACATATCACCATGGGAGGCCGAGCCTGCCACCATTTCAGAAAGGCTCAATGGTTACATCTGACCATGGGAGGCCCATCCTACCACCATGTCAGAAAGGCTCTACACTTACATATGAGCATGGGAGGCCTAGCGTGCCACCATGTGAGAAAGGCTCTGCACTTACATCTAACCATGTGAGGCACAACCTGCGACCATGTCATAAATTCTCAACGCTTACATATAACCATCAGAGGCCCAACCTACCACCATGTCAAAAAGGATCTGCACTTACATCTCACCATGGGAGGCCCATCCTGCCACCATGTCAGAAAGGATCTGAACTTACATCTGACCATGGGAGGCACACATCCTACCACCATGTAAGATAGTCTCTCGGACTCATCACTTCCCCTTGGAAGTAACCTTGGTCTGGAGAACACCAAGCTTCTCCCCGAAGTACTTAAACTTCACTCTGGCCATTTCTAGCATAGAATCACATCAGGGCTGATTACATCCAAGGATAACCTGCGAGCTTCGCTAGGACTGATTACATATGAGGACAACCTACATGAATGTTTACGTCTGAGCAACCTATGAGATTTACCAGGATTTTATGCTCAAACAACCTGTCTCACCGGTTATGCTAGAACTCCCTCTTTTCATAGATCTTGATTAGGATCATATACTAGAGTTTCATTGCTCCTCTCTGCATCATACAAAAATGGAAGTTAGATCAATTAAATAAAATAGTAGTTTCCAAAAGAAACATACTACCTCCCAAATAGCCGAGAAAGTGGCAACATATTTTTCCTCGGTTGTAATCAGCACCATGCAGGACTTCTTCCTACTAAACCAAGAGATCACACCCGATCCCATACAAAAACAACACCCTGAAGTTCTCTTCCTATCAATGGCACTTCCCAATCCAAAACCACATAACCCTCCAGGTTAATATTTTGATTCACTTCATACTTGAGCCCATAATCAACTATACCCTTTAGGTACCTCAGAATATTCTTTGCAATAATCAAGTGAACATGTCTCAGATCTGTCAGGAACTGGCTCAATGTTTTCACAGCAAAGAAAATATCTAGTCTCGTATTTGTCAGGTACATCCATGACCCAATCATTTGACGATACATCATAGCATCAACTGACTCTGATGAATCATCACTCAATAGCTTCAGTTTCGATTCCATAGGTGTGGTCATGGCCTTGCAGTCCATCATCTTGAACCTCTTTAGGATCTCCACTACATACTTACATTATCTAAGGGAGATTCCATCCGCATTCTGCCACACTTCCATGCCTAGAGGGTAGTCCATCATACCCAAGTATTTCATCTTGAACTCGATAACAGGTATCCTTCTTGCATCTTTAATGAGTTCCTCTTTACCTGTCAGGAACAGGTAATCGACATATAATAGGAACATCACTAGTCTTCCGCCTTCAACCTTGAGGCAAAGGTTGGAATCTTCTTTACTCTCAGTAAATCTTGCAGCCATCAGTAATATTTCCATCCTATCGTACCATGTTGAACCTCAGAATCTTCTGCAGTTACTCCCTCTGAAGCGAAGCATCATTCTCCCTCTTCCTTTCGTACTCTATGTATTGAAACATTCCTGTATCGGAGTGACAAGTAACTTCTTCTGCTACTAATATTTTATGTATCCATCTAGGGTCACTGGATACCAATATCCTCTATATTGAACCTTTTCAAAAGTTCATCTCGTGCCTATCTGTGAGCTTGTCATCCTCTATAGGATTTCATCTTTAACCTTGTATCAAAGGTTTGGATCTTCATCACTCTAGGTGATCTTCAAGCTCCTCGTGTATGTGTTATCCCATGTGTTCCTTCAGAGCTCATACAAGGCCTTCTTTAATTTTCACACATGAGTCTACCTTTCATGTGCCTCAACTCCTAGTGGATGCAAATGTCTCTTCGTAGTCTATTCCTTCTTTCTGTGAGAAGCCTCGTGCTATGAATCTTGCCTTGTATCCCACAATTTTTCCATCTACTACATGTTGTATCTACGGACTTCCCTTTAGGTCTCAAAACTGCATCCTCAACATCATTCTTCTTGAACTGGTACTCTCATTCCTTTCTTCTTGGATACTTCTTCATAGTTGGAAGGATATGCATCAATGATGTCGCTCAACAATATTACATAACTAGATTGTGTCCGAGGTCCCTTGAAGTCTCCTCCTACTATTCTTCATTTTGTATTATTTCTTGAACTATCATCACTTGTTCTTCAGAACAAGTCTCATCCTCCTTTTATTGTAGGTGATTGTACATGATCTTTCCTACAAGTCAAATGCATTAGTTGTATGGTTAGAAAAATTTCATAAATCATATTCATAATGGAAAATTATTATGCATAAATATATAATCATGTAACTATTTTAGCCAATACAACATTCATCCATATCTCACAGAAACTTTCTAGATTCCTTCCATCTCTACCATGACATCATTGATATTGTGCACTAATCCAATATGTCAGGAAAGAGGTTTTGTTATAGATAAGTAGAAATGGAGAGTTGTATAGCACCATGGGCTACTTACCCATCACATGTATATTAGTAGTATACTATCATTAATTGCAAACATTCTATCATGCATAACACATTAACAAATGCATAACAAAATAATATCATGAAATGACAATTGAATACTTATCTTTATTCATTTTGTGGGTAGAATCCTTCATGAGTCTTCAACTTCGTCATATTCTTCATTCATAACAACATCATTTCTTATCCAAATGCTAAGATGAATAAGAGGTTCTTCAAGAGTTGAGTCCTTTATATTCCTCATTGCTTGAAGGATCTTCTTTGGATCGTGAGAGCTTGATATTCAGTTGCTCTCATTTTCTCTTCCCTTATTATGAGTCAATCTTTTTCTTGTGTGCACTCTTCCCAAAGTCTACTGAAGGTAATCACTTCCTTTTGGAACACATTCCTCTAATGAATTAATCCCATGATCCTGGGAGGCCATTCAAGGTGGTTATAACAATATCTTATTCTTCTCCAATTCCTTCATCATAGCATTGAACACTTCCTTTTGGTGTCTTCAAGGATGACACATGAGGGACGAGATGATCTTTAATAGAATCTACAATGATTCTCTTTGATCTAGCCTTAGCCTCATCTCCCTATGGGTCTTATAACTTCTTTACTGAAATACTGATCTAAGTTAATTTATTGAAGGATCACATAGTTCCTATACTTCTTCTGATTGATATTGTTCCCTTAAAAATAGCTTGGTCAAGGAATCAAACATCTATTTAGGTGTGTTTAGGGAATACACTTGTTGTATAAGGTGATCCTCTTGGCCTTGACCAAGCTATTCTTGTGTAAGGATTTAGCCTCATTTCCCTTTGGAACTGGAACCTCTCAACTTATGTAGGTGTCCAATTCATTTTATTGAAGAACTAGTGAGATCCTATACTTTCATGCTTAGAAGTTGTCAACTTCACCAAGCTTGTCATCAAGGTGATACATGATAGGTCATTTTGAAGTGTGAACCTCAAATCTAAATAGCAAAATATTAGATCTTACTGATTTGAGGTGTCCGTCCTAGTTTTGGAGCTCGTTGATCTAGGGTTTGTCAGAGAAACCCTAATTTTCAAAACTTTGAATATTCCATATTTCATTGGATAGAAATATGTGCCTCCTCAAGGTGAGCTGAGCAACATACTCATTTTCCCAAAACTATGATCAGATCTGTACAATATCTGATGCCCTAGTTTTCTTCAATTTCTTCTACATAATTTCTTGATATTGTTTATGTGGTATATTCTTAGGTACTGCTCCTCTGTGTCTAAAAATTTGCACTAAGGTATCCTCATCTATACTCTTTCCAACTTCGTAGGCTTGAGAATAATTGGTTTCACCAATTGGGACTTATGAGAGTTTTCCCATGGTGACTTATTTTAGGACTGTTTAGCATAGAGAACTTGTACAGACTGCCACGTGTCACTATTTGATATTCGAGGTCTGAAAATTTACCATAGAAAGTACATTGCATGCCCTATATAGAAAATCTTGTGAAATTTTATCGGGACCTTCGTAGCTTGAGATATATGAATTCTCCCAAGGTGTCCTCTTTACGGATGAGTCTTGGGATAGGGTGGAACCCTGATTTGGAGGAATCATATATCCCTAAATATATTGAATCTGAAGCTAAAACATTTACACAGGGTTCATCAAGAATTTATCTTCGACCTGCAAAAAAATTTCCTCCTGAGCCTTCTCCAAGCTCGAGATATAGCGAATGTATGAAAACTACTAGTTTTAGTATTTTAGGGTTTTCAGGTGTGGGGTCAAATTAGGGTTTAAATTTCCTAGAGTTTTACCCAACCAATTTTTTTTATCTTGGTCTCTAAATTTTGATTTTGAGGAGTAGAAAAATCCTATGCTTGGCTCACTCAAAAATTCATCTTCTGTGAAAATCCCTAATTTCCCGCAGTAGTGACAGGTCAAAAACTGAAAATGCCCAGAATCAAATTCTACTTCGATAGAAAGGTGCACCCTTCAATGGAGAGTTAGCCTAGCCTCATGTACCACCCCGGTTTTGACCCCGTTTTCATTTAAATAGTATGATGTAAATAATCATGGTGTGGAGCTAGCAAAAATCCCTAGCATCGATTTAGTATTTATGTTTCGACAATTAAGGTGTGGCCGATGGTATTTTTTTATGCTAGCTGAACATTAGCAACTGGACATTTTGTTGAAATTGCAATTTTTATTAAAACCTACAGTTGGCTATGTCAACACAACTAAATGAGATGGGGGCATTATTTTTCCTAAGGATGACGGAGTGGGGGGTTAGAAGAGTGGGGAAATTCAAATTGGGAAGAGCCCCACTTTGGGATTTTTCCTTTTTGAATTTCTTGGGTAAGAAAACACCAAAATCAACCACTTTTGCCTCATGTGGCAGAGTTTCACCTTCCCTCATGATTTGGATTGAACAAAAAAAAATTGGAAACCCAATTGGACATTCACGTAGGAGCCAGAAGAAAAACCTTTCTGATTTTGAACCTTTCATGAATTTTCTCCTGTCCGACAATCTAAATCCTTCATGTTTTGGGTTTTCCTATGTGGATTGTTATCTCTCACATTTTCTCCTGTCTATTAGTTTTTTTTCCCTAAACACGATTTCCCTGAATTCGATTTTGTGTCTTTGATTTGGAAGACCGACAATGTTTTTGTTTGGTAATGGCAGTAATCGGTCTAGCAGCGACAATTTCATAAATTCGTAAATTTCTATGTGTGTATGTAATCCCTGGCATCTGCTATGTTTGATAAATCCCAGGACTATGATCACTGTGTGTGCATCCACGTTTGGAATTTGAATTGATTGAAGGAATGGAAAGAGAGTCTCGTATTGCTTGATAAACCTAGTGTGTGAAAGAACCTCACAGACCAATATGGAAGGATGGTTTTCTTCTTTGCATGCCCTGAATAGCACTGGAAGGGAAGCCATGGCTTGAGGGACTATGTAGAAGAGAATGGGATTCTTCTTTGTGTTGGGTGTATAAATATTAGAAGTCGAGCTATATCCAGCGTGGGTGTTTTTAGCTCTGGATTGAGCTCACTAGCTTATCAGTTAGTCTTTCCACCTCCTTGGTAGCCTCATAAACCCAACTGGAAGGATGGCTTGGATGGTATCCTGATAAACCCATATATTGGCTTGGTTGTGTCTCATGTGAATTTTGCTAAGTGTAAACCATTTCCTGTGTAAGTATGATAAACCCAATTGTGTTGGCTTGATTGAATTTTAATGTATCCTTGGCTATGGGGAAATTCTGCTAGTGTGCCTTATTCCTTGGGGAAAATCATTCCCAACTCGGGGGTGGTAGTGTTGTTGATATATTAAAGAGCACATTGGCCTATGGTTGGGTGGAACATTGCAGCTACATAGCTTGTTGTGGGAGAAGCTTCTCCAAAGATAAGTATTCTTGTATATTTAAGTTTTGCAACTGTATTTGCTTATGAATTATTATGAAATTATCATGAACATGTGGAATGCATGAATATGTTGAATAAATGATTTGCTTCTACTGTATATATCATGTACATTTTATTATGCATATGTGTATTCATATGCTTTAAGTTCAATGCATTTTTATATATGTATTATGTTCATGGGGACCAACATTCCTTGGGTTGATAGATGTTATTGTGTCCTCTCCGTTGAGTAAGGGTTAGGGATGTGACAGATTCATATCAGAGCACTGGTTGCAGCATTGGGCCTCAATGGACCATGAAGAACTAGCCTCTGTGATCAGTAGGAAAAAGAGGCATACAAGAAATTGTTTTTGAAATTTTCTCTAAGTATGAATTTTTCTAAGTATTGGAGAAAACACTTCCCTATGTGGCGGCTGAGAAACCTAAAAAGATCCGCAATGATGGCTATGACTGTATTTCCTTGTCAACACAACAGATGGGTTTTGTTGATTGAGCCATAGCAGTGGTAGAAAGAAAAGAACGAGCTGCTATAGCGGCTGAGTCACCCGGAAGGAGCCAACGGGCGTCAGGTGAGACAAGTCGATGAAAAAATTACAAATTTTTTTCTAACTATAAAATTTTATCTTTGTCAGCTGAGAACCACCAATTCACAGTAGGTGAAAGTCAGGCTTCAAGCCGCAACATCCGCAGGTGGAAAGTTGGGCTTCAAGCCACAACAGCGGGTGGAAACCAAGTTTTTCGCCGCCAAATACGAAGGAAAAATTTGTCTAAGTGTTGGAGGCAACAAGAAAAAGAATATCGGGGCCACAGTTACAGATGGAATTTGGGGAAAGAGACGCTATGCAGTGGAAGAAATTTGAAGATAGAGACGATGTGCGATGGAATAAATTCAAAGTTTTGAGCCGTAACGGCGGCAGGAAAAATAAGATCAGGGCCGCAGTTGTGGGTCAGAGTTGGGGAAAGAGATGCTATGGTGGAAGGAAGTAGAGGAAAGAGCCACTACGGTGGATGAGAAAAGAAGATGGAGCCACTACGGCAGATGGAAGATGAAGATCGAGTTGTTGTAGCGGGTGAAAGTCTAGAATTTTTTCGATGCAGTAGGTGAAAATTTTGAAATTTTTTTCGAATCAGAGAAATTCAGCAGGTTTTTGAGTAGGATTTTCAGGGGTCTGAAAAGTGAAAATGGCATCCTGTTTATGCACCAGAATGCGTGAAATCGATGTATTTACAAAAAAAAATTTATGTGTCCCCTTCAGATAGTCGTTCTCTGTAAAAACAAAATTATGTGTTTTGGGCAAAGTTGTCAATATATGATATTTTTTCCAAGTAAAGATAAGTAGTTATGAATTTGTTGAAATTCTATAAATTTATAATTTAACAACTATGTTATTAACACATTTTCCAGAATCATAGTCACCTTCAAAATCAGCATTCCATATAGTGCAGTTGGGTAAAGTGAGTTGTGGCTCAGCCCTGAGAACTGACAAAATGCATGATGATGTACAGAACCCCAATGCGTATGAGGAATATGATATGGGGGAAAATTTCCAAGTTGGAAATGCTAAGACAGAGTCTAATGGGAGAATATTGCAAGAGACTCCCCCAGATTTTGCAGCCACCATGGGAAGCCTAATGGTGGAGATGCAGAGTTACAAGGTAGAAAATGAAAGATTGGTTAAGGCTCAGGAGGAGCATAATTAGCTGAATGCAGCCATGCTGCAAATTTTGACAGATATTCAGAGAAAGATGAACTCCATGGACTGGACAAAAAATCATGAAGGGAGTAAGAACACTCCTAGAAGAAGAAAGATATCACCTAGTGAGTCATATAACTCTGAAGGGTCCACTGGAGATTCAAGTTCTTCTTCTCACAAGAATCAGAGAAGGAGGCACTACCAGAACCACTCACGAGATAAATTTAAGAAGGCAAGGCTACCAACCTTTAATGGTGAGATAAATAATGGTCAATAAGCTGAAGCTTGGCTTCTCAGGATGAGAAAATATTTCCAAGTCCAAGACTATTCAGGAAATATGAAAGGTAGAGTAGCCATATTCAATTTGACCGAAAAAGCATCCCTATGCTGGGAGCATTTAAGGAATGTAAAGAAGATCAATGAAAGGAATATTGTGTGGAAGCAGTTCTGGAAGTATTTCAAGGAGAAGTAGCTTTCTGACAGGTACTATGATGATAAGATCAAAGAGTTCCATGAGCTGAGATTGGGATAGTAGACTATGGAAGGGTATGCCAATAATTTTTTGGAGCCATTGAGGTATGTCAAGTACATAAAATATGAGAAGGTAAAGATCCATCATTTTCTAAGTGGAATCCCTCAATCCTACAGAGACCGAATTGAGTTCTATGAACCTAGAACTCTAGAAGAAGCAATAAGAAAGCTAAGTATTGGTATGAGCAAAGAAAGAACAAACCAGATTACTAGAAAACATGGAAGGACAAAAGGAGTGACAAGTTTGACCAAAGGAAGAAAGGTTTCAAACCTTCTAACTTCAAGAATCAATAGAAGCAACTAGCACAAGTTGAGAAGTAGCTAGCTAGAGTGACGAGAGAGAAGCCAAAATATCCATAGTAGAACAGAGGACCAATCCAATGATGGAAATGTGGAGGACCCCACATGCATAGGTACTATCCACTTGAGAATGAGAATGCATGGCTAGCATACAATGTTCAAAAGGAAGAAACAGTGGGACAAGTAGCAAGGGGCGTACCAAGAATTTATGTAGCACTGGAAGACCACCAGGAAGATCACCAGCCAACGGTGGTTGAAGTTGTAGGTAAGATTGTTGAGCAATCTATTTCTATTTTGATTGACCCTGGTTCTACTAACAGTTATATTTCTCCTAGAGTAGTGGAGGTTTGTGCTCTTAGGAAGGTAAAGCATAACAAGTCATGGTTAGTTCAGCTAGCCATTGGAACTAAGAGAAAAGTTAATGAAGTGGTGGAGAAATGGCCATTGATGATGATGGATTGATCACTTTTGTAGATATGAATGTTCTACCACTTGGATCCTATGATGTTCTCATTGGAATGGATTGGTTAGAAGCTCGCAGAGTGAAGCTTGAATGTTATAACAAGAATATTGAATGCATGGATGAAGAAGGGAACTGAGTAGTTGTAAGAGGTATTCCAAAGGTAATCTCGAGAAGGAAGATTTCAACAATGCAGTTAAAGAAGTTTTGTAGGAAAGGTTGTCAATTGTATGTAGCCCATATTAAGAAGGAAACAGAGAATAAAACTCCTAGGTTTGAAGACTATCCTATGTTGGAATACTTCAAGGATGTTTTTCCTGATGAGGTTCTAGGAATTCCTCCAAAGAGGGACATATATTTCACAATTGAACTTGTGACAGGAGCAACACTAGTATCAAAAGCACCCTACATAATGAGTATACAAGAAATGTTAGAATTGAAGATGCAGCTACAAAAATTGTTGGATAAAAAGTATACTAGGTCGAGTGTGTCTCCTTGGGGAGCACCAGTTCTATTTGTAAAGAAGAAATATGGTACACTCATATTGTGTATTGATTACATGCAGCTAAATAAATTCACAATGAAGAACAAATATCCCTTGCCAAGAATTGATGACCTCTTTGATCAAATGAAAGGAGCAAAGGTATTTTCCAAGATTGACTTGAGGATTGGTTACCATCAGGTGAGAATCAAGGATGAATACATTCATAAAACAATCTTCAGAACAAGGTATGGACATCATGTGTTTGTAGTGGTACTATTTGGTCTCACAAATGCACCGGCAACATTTATGTGCCTTGTGAATAGTGTCTTCAGCAGGTATTTGTAAAAATTGTTCTTGTTTATTCTAAGAATGAAAAAGAACATGAAGAACATTTGAGACTAACATTGCAATTTATTAGAGAACATCAACTCTATGCAAAGCTGAGCAAGTGTGACTTCTTTAGGGATATAATTCAGTACTTGGGTCACATTATTTCAGAGGAGGGTATATCTGTAGACCCTAAGAAGATTGAAGTTATTAAGAATTTTCCTACTCCAAAGAATGTGATAGAGGTAAGATATTTAATGGGGATTGCGGGATACTACATGAGATTCATTGAAGGATTCTCCAAGGTTGCACATGCTATCACTTCTTTGCAAAGGAAGGGGATAAAGTTCGAACGGACTTTGAAGTGTGAAGAAAGTTTCCATCGGTTGAAGTATCCTCTCACAAGTGCACCGGTATTGAAAGTTGCAGACCCAGAGAAATATTTTGTGGTGTGTACAAATGCATGTGGCCAAGGACTTGGAGAATTTCCTATGCAAGACAACCATGTGATATGTTATGAATCGAGGAATTTAAAGGAGCATGAGAAGAACTATGCCACTCATGATCTAGAACTTGTAGCCATAGTACATGCTCTAAAGATGTGGAGACATTACTTGATGGGCAGACGATTTGAGCTAAGAATAGATCATTGTGGTCTGAAGTATTTGTTTGATCAACCTACTCTGAATTCTAGGAAAGCGAGATGGTTTGAGTTTTTATGTGAGTTTGATTTTGAAATCAAGCACATAAAAGGAAAAGAGAATAAGGTAGTTGATGCACTCAGAAAAAAGGTGCAGGAAATGCATGTTGCATCTCTTAGTATTTGTTAATCATATTTGAGGCAACATAGTTCTAATCATGTTACTGAAGATGAATCGTATGCACAGGTCAAGGGCAAGTTGCAACATCAAATCCTTGAAAATAAGTATGAGGGATATAAATTGGAAGAAGATGGACTTCTTTCCTATAAGAATAGAGTCTATATTCCAAATATAGCAGATTTGAGGAGAATGGTTATGGATGAGATCCATCAAGCTCCATATTCTAGTCATCCAGGATATCAAAAGATGATTTCTACAGCTATAAAGAAGTACTTTTTTCTAGGAATGAAAAAGGACATGGTGGAATATATTTCAAGGTGCATGAAGTGTCAGCAAGTGAAGGTTGAGCATCAACACCCAGCAGGTTTGTTGCATCCTTTGCGAGTTATGGAATGGAAATGGGAAGTTATTTCCATGGATTTTATTATAGGGTTGTTGATGACTTGGAGACAACATGATTCCATCATGCACTAGTACAAAATGAGAAATTAATGACTAAAAAATGACTAAAATCAGGCTATAAATGACTATTTTTAAGTCAGCGACTAATAGTAGCTAATTTCTACTATCTTATAGCTAGTCGTATTTCACTTAGTCATTAATAGCTTGACTTATTAGTCATTGATTTAGTCATTCATAGTCAATGATTTAGTGATTGATTTAGACATTGATAGTCAATGATTTAGTCACGGATTTAGTCATTGATTTAGCCATTGATTTAGTCACTGATTGCAACAGTTAATGACCAAATATACACTACTAGATGATAACATATTAATGACTAAGCTAAATACGACTAAGATACGAGAAATTAGCTACTAATAGTTGTATATATGTGAATTTAGTCATTTTTGTAGTCACAAATTTATGATAGGGAACGAAGGAATCGAGCTAGCAACCTCCTACCTATAATTAGGCAGGCACTCTACCATTGAGCTAGAACTCGTTAATAAGTTGTTATTGCTTGACAATAATAATATTCAAACAAATTTATGATAGCTAGCAGTCTACAAACTACATAATTATTACTATTACAACTTACGAGTAACTAGTACTTATAATAAACTAATTCTTGAGAGCTATGTACAATTTTCCCTATCTGTCATATCCATTCATGTTACTAGAGAGAATGAAATACCTTTGTGATGGATGTGATACCAAGTAAGTCAACCAATTTACAGAATATCTCTTGGAGTGATTGAATATATGAGAAAAATCTCATTATATGAAATCAAGCAAAGTAAATTTCAAATAAGGTAAGAAAACCTTGCCATTCATAAAACAATATATCAGTGACAATATAAAAAAACATGAAAATGAAATATTTTGGACTGAGTGTTGCAAATCATAAGCTACCATATCAGCCAATTCTACAAAATGAAACATAATTTTATAGAAGTGTGAAGGATACCAAAATAAGAAAGAAAAATAAATTCAACACATATTTCAAAAAGAGTTGAATGAAATAATAAAAGAATACCCAACATTATAGTTGACACATTTTATATGAAAATCAGTGTGAAACATTCAATCATGTTTTTAAGTTTATCTCTAGCCATCCTGCCTTAGATATAGCCACAACTAGATTGATACAAATAATTATCAGAAACAAGGGCACTCCAAAAGTGTACCACGGGAAAAGTAATAAAGACAAGAAAAAAAATCATGACGACGAAGGTAAGATTTGAGAACAGGAATCACATCAGTAGCTTTACCACGTCTCTTTAAGATTAGACAACTATTTGCTTCAAAATGCTTATTAACAAACACAATCTAGCAAATTTCAAGTACACTTGATTGCTTCCTAAATTTGCATAAAAAGAAAGAATGTGTGATTATTTCAAACAAACAAAAATACAAATAACAATCTCACCTGTAAACTAAAAGGCTTGAAACTCAATAGTACAAGTTTCTCAAACAAATATTGTGCAAGCCCAACACGAGCTGCTTTCTTGCACATAATCACATGGCCCAATTGGCAATGATCCCCAACTAGCACCACCTAAATTTAACAAGAAAAAGACCAACTTGCATGTCAATCCTATATTATATTTGCTATTGTAAAATAATAAGTTATGCAAAAGAAGATACAATGGAAATCATTTTCTCATTACATAATATCTTCGACGGCAACTCTATCAGGCTAGATTAGGTTATTACCTGCTTTGCTCCAAGAACTAAAGAAATCAAGCACTGTGGTTCGAAAGCCTAAGTTGTTTCATCAACAAGGACCTGAACAGTAACCTAGCATTTAGGTGATCAAAAAACTAAAAAAACTCATACTAATATGCAGTAATCCCACTTGCAACTCTAAAATTTAGTACTACCTAGCGAAACCTAAAATTAGATAGCCTAGGATCACTCGCACCAACACAAGTACATCAGATGGCATCAACACTCTGATTTATTTCTCTTTCTATCACCCTCTTGAGTGCTTTGTATTTATTTTCATCCACACTTAAAATATCACCTATATGCAATGTTAAAAAATGTATCATTTGTAGTAATTAATAGAATTCATTACCAAAACAATACATAGAACATTTCATTTAGCTCAAACTTGCTCAAGCAGAGTAATTTTCTTGGCCAAATCAGATATTACAAAAGGTTCCTCTATTATTTGCCTCTTCGTTAGCATACTTTAAAAGAAATGACATACCTAATAAGAAAATACATCCACCTGAATTTATTCAAAGCATATACAACAACCAACCCTAGGAGTGATTTCGACACCAAACAAGAAATTGGTTCCAATTTGACAAAAACATCATATACACATCCACTTGCTTAAATAATATCAACAATTGGCTAGCAAATCTTTATAGGGTCAATATTATATTCCTAATTTACAAATAATACATAACTTATGAATGGATTGGATTTTCCATACCTTGTTCATCTTTCAACTGCTAAAGTTTACACAATTCACTTTTTTCTGAAGTGTCAAGGTGCCTAACCTGTAACTGTTTTACAAAGAAACACAACATGTAAATGCCTTGGGATTAGGTAAAAACCAGGACACAGAAAAATACGCAGAAAACATGATGGTAAGACTCTAAAAAAAACTGATAATGCAGTGTTAGATGTTCAGTTGGATAACTCACTGCCTCCCTTGATTTTGTACATAGTTTGACAACCTGTAATGTCAAAGCAATGAAACTTCCATGTTATATTAATCCGGCATTTAGAATATAGCCAAAAAAATCTCATATGCACGTTTCCTTTGATCATACTTCAAAAAGTAGAAATCCTTGCACGCGATATTCAAAACATGTATTTGAAAACATTTTTAAGAAACCACTTTTATAACTAGATACATGATAGCAAGGACACCTTCAAACCCGTGGCACTAATTTTCTCTACAAGTTGATCAACAGCAACATTACATGGAGCACATACCAAGACCTGAATCACATAAATGAAGTGAAATTGTATTAATGTCAACTGATGAAAAAAATAGGTCAGAGGCCAGAGCTCAAGATCATGGCAAGTAATAATAGCAATCTAGAATGGCCTAGTTTATATATTCCTTAAAAGAGAAGGAACCTAGTATAGTTACTAATGGAAGCAGAATTAGACCAAATATGGGTAAGGCTTCGGTAATGAAGTACATCCCTTGAATATCAAAACATAATGACAATTCAGTTAGAATTGGTTAGAAATCCATCAAAGATCTCACTTTTTACCTGGCCTTGACCCTGCTTGGCTAAATGGTATATAATAGTTGCTGAGGTGATAGTATTTCCTGTCCTGGGAGGGCCTTGAATTAAACTCATAGGATTTTGCAAAACACTCTTTACAGCACTAATCTGCACATGATATATAAAAATGAATTAAAGCAACTTCTAAAACAAATAGAAGACTGCAACATTCATTAACAATAGCTAAGATGCTTTTTATAATGAGAAATCCATTCACACCAATTTACAAGAAATATATAGCATTCACATAAAGCTGACTTATTTATATTCGTTATCATGGTGAATCCATTCACTTCATTTTTTCTTGTAAATTCAAATGGCCCAAGGTTCAGTATCATAAATTCCATGTTATTACTCATTATGTGTACTCAAGTGTGCATGTTGAAGAGAATTCATTAACTGCAATACACGTAATAATGAATCATGTAGTTGAACACTCATAAATATACTCCGAATATAATGTTTTGGTTAAGATCAATCCTCAAATGGTCTGTGGATCTCAGCAATTATATACACAGGAATAAATAACTATAGAATGGATGCCTTGCTGAAAACCCTAGTATAGTGTATTGATTAAGGATCCCTATCAAAGAAAGTTCATGAGATTACAAGTTCAACAACCCTAGTATCACTGTAAAATTATACCTAGATGAATTTGAAAGAAAAAAAAAAATCATGGCAACTAGCATAGTAAAATGGTAGAAATTACATTAAAGAAAATGATTGCAGTCGATTATATATTTTAGGCATTTAATCTTTGGACTTTATGCTATTGGCTAGTTATATTACCACTATTCATTTTTCAGTTTATTTAATATATCTTATGTTGTCCACAGGAAAAACTGGTAACAATTACTATCATCTCTATCCCTAGGAATAGGTAAAATTCCTCGGATTACAAGTTCAACCTTGATATCACTACAAAATCTAGATGACTTAGAAAAAAAAGCTAAATCATTGAAGCCAGACGAAGCCAGACTAGTAAAATGGTAACAACTACAATGAAGAAAATGATTAGACTAGATTATATATTAATATTTTAGGCATTTAATATTTGGACATTATGCTATTTTCTATTTATATTGCTCCTGATCATTTTTCAGTATATGTACAATATATTATGTTCTCCATAGAAAACAATGTTAGAAATATAGCAGAACGGATAAGCATCAACCAAGACAAATAAATAATAGCAAAAACATCTCACATCCACCACAATTCTTCAAAAGAAAAACATTTAAACTTCATCACAAATAATATCTACTAGATAATATCTTGTACAAAATAGGTCCCCAACCATCAATGAAGCCAAACAATTGTGCAGAGAACTCATCGTGTTCATTAACAAATGGCCATCCAAGTATCTAGGTCTACATAAGAAGCTGAAGACAATAAGAACATTATGTTGGAGACATTTACCATCATACACACTCTTTTTGGTCAAATTGGCCTAGTTAAACCACTATCCTAAGTATAATTGACATTAATTGACATCAATGGAGCATTAATTTCCATCATCTAGTCACAACCATGCCTACCTACAGTCGAGGAGGCTAACTTAGCCTTATCCTACAGTCAAGGAGGCTAATTGGAGCACTCCGGGAGTGATCTGAGTGATATTAATGCACATAATTGCTAACTGTGGTTACAATCAGTTCAACTAGTCAGTTAAGGAACCTCCTCTCATTAAATATATTATTTAATGATTATTTATTGTTATTTAATGATCTAGAGTCAACAGGGTGCCTCCACCAACTTCTGATGGTCAGTTCAGATTCAATTAACCTCATCGGGGTTCATTGAAGTCATGTAGCACTAGCACTTGATGGTCGGCTTGCTATGACATGTGTTTGATTTCTTTCAGTTGAGATTCAGTCATTTGTTGCACTCCGACTTCAATTAGGGTTCGGTGAGTCAATTAGGGTTTTTGGTCAAGTGGTTAACTATGTGTGAACCTATGGTTGAGAGTCAGTTAAGCTAGACTCACTCATTGAATTCGAATTGTCTCCTTAGGTATTCGAATTCCTCATGGATTCAAGCTATTGCTTAACATTGGTGTTGTAACCATTCATTGTTTATTAAATATACAGAGAGGAAACCAATTCCGGTTCTGATTAACAAAATTTCATGAGTATTGTTTGATTATTCTTTGATGAGATTGATTCTTTGTTCCTAGATCAATGTGCAAGATTAATATGGTATCAGAGCTAACGGTGGGACAAATATCTATCTCTCAAAAATAAGCTTTTTGACAGATTTCTCCATGAAAAGTGAGCAATAGCTCAAAATTCCAGCACTACACTAGAATCCAAGGCTTACCACTCAATATCCCAAGTAAAGAACTTGTTGATCAAGCTTGCTTGATTGACTATGCTGGGTGTGATGAAAGCCTAGAATGTGCAGGCTGTCTGACATTATTTTTCCCTTTCTATTTTGATTGTCAGGTTTCTACAGGTGAAGCATTCGCTACATCATATCCATATGGCCTCCTCAGTAGATCTCTTAACTCCATACAATTTCCACTCATGGAAAAATAAAATGGAGATTCAGTTGCGCTCCAAAGGACTCCATAGAGTCGCCATGAACACTGAAGTTGAGCCTGGATCTGCCATAGAAAAATCAAGATTCTTGAACAAGAAGGATGAAGCCTTCGGTTTCTTGTGGCTCTCTATTTCCGAATACCTTCTCTTCCATTTTACAGATTGAAGACATCGAAAGAAATATGGGACAAATTGGAATCTCTATATGGAATCATGATGACTTGAGAGTTTACCAACTCGAAAATGAACTCATGTCTCTCCAACCTTCCAATTTTAAGACTCTAAATGATTTCTTTACAAAG
This sequence comes from Pseudotsuga menziesii, assembly GCA_001517045.1. Taxonomy (NCBI): domain Eukaryota; kingdom Viridiplantae; phylum Streptophyta; class Pinopsida; order Pinales; family Pinaceae; genus Pseudotsuga; species Pseudotsuga menziesii. The sequence goes on from LPNX010416521.1 coordinate 161,381, forward strand.
TTCAAGCATACTATTTTACTCTTGAAGCAATGCAAAGTGGAGAAGGAGGATGATCAGCTCAGCCTTGCCATCCTCTCCAAAATCGAGGCTGATTATTCAATTTTTGTTTCTACATTCCGTGCGGGGAAGCTCACAACCCCCGTATGGAATATTCCTACACTCAATGCCTTCATTGAGTCCCTAACTAATGAACATGACAAGCTTGTCCAGATGGGGATCATCCGATCTTCCCATGATCAATCCCTCCATGTCTCAAGGCCCAAAGATCTGAAGGGTAAAGGAAAGCGGTAGAAAAATAAAAAAAACTAAATTTGATGCTCCCAAGCCTAGAGTTGAAAACCAGCAGCATGATGAATCTTCCGGCTCAAGGAAGAACAAAGGAAAAGGGCACAATGGGAAAGAAAAATTCAGGTGTTCTTACTACAGGAATGGTTTTCACCCTAAACATGCCTGCATGAAGAAAAAATCTTGATGAAGCAACCTCTCTTCTTGAGAGGAATCACATCAATCTTCCGGAGAGCTTTCGGAGGAGAGATCACCAAGATCGGGAACCACAGGATGAGAAAGGTCATGTCCTCATGGAAATCACTTCAAAGTCCAAAGCACTGCTAATTGACAGTGGAGCTTTGAATCACATGATGGATTAAAAATACTCCTTTTCATCCTTGGAGACCGGCAAATCCATCCCCATCCACATGGGATATGACTCCACCATCATTTCCGAAGGACAAGGTACTGTAGATCTAGAAAATGGTTTTTTTTTCTAATGTTTTGTATGTACCATATCTAGCAGCAAATATCCTTATTTTCTATCATATGGCGCATACATGAATGCCTAAGAGAGTGTATTTCATCCCAAATGATGTTGAGATAATATAAATTTCATCCAGGAAACTCATTGCAAAAGGATTTTCAAATCATCATGCAAAATCCTATGAGTTCTGTCACTTTGTTGCAGATGCAAAGCCCACTGCTCTGCTGACTCATGGAAATGAGGTTATTAGGATGTTGCATGAGAGGTTTAGCCATATTAATTTCAAATATTTGCAGCAATTATAGAAAAACTCCATGGTTGAAGGCCTCTCAGTCATCAAGGCAACCACAAAAGTCTACAAGGGCTGTGTGATTGGAAAACACCTTGAGCACAAGTTTGATCGGGGGAAGGCAAACCGAGCTACAAGCATATTGGGGCTGATACATTCTGATATCAGTGGTTTGATGCCTATCACATCCATAAATGGTTCAAGGTACCTCCTTAATTTTATTGATGATTTTTCAAGGTATACATGGGTTTTCTTTCTCAAAAAGAAATCAGAAGTATGTGAAAAATTTTCTGAATTGAAGGCCTTGATTGAAAATTCCTCTGGGATTAAGATCAAGATATTGAGATATGATAATGGAGGGGAGTATGTTAGTAATGAGTTGCTGTACATATTTTCCCAAACTAGTATTCAGGTCCATCATTCAATTACCTACACTCCCCAGCAGAACGGAGTAGCGGAAAGGAAGAACCAGTCTCTCAACGAGATGACCACCTATATGTTGGAGTCAAAGAATCTTGCTGCAAATTTGTGGGATGAATCCATGCATGCTGCAGCATAAATTCAGAATAGGGTTCCACATTCATCTATGAAAGGAAATACTCCTTTCAAATCATACTTCGGACACAAGCTAGATGTGTCGAACCTACGGGTGTTTGGGTCCACTGCATGGGCCCGGATTCTGCTTGATAAAAGAAGGGATTTGCAACTGCAAAGCATAGAATGTCTGTTTATTGGGTATCCTAATGAATCTAAAGGATTCAAGCTTCTGGATATTGGGACCAAACATATCATCATTGAGAGAAGTGTCAAGTTTGATGAGCCTCTTCAGGAGGTGGAACTAGTGAAGGAGAAAACTACTGAATTTCCTTCCTATTCTACTGAGTATTTGGATGATGAAATTGGGGGTGATGAGCCTGATTTGGATCCTCTAATTTTTTATATCAGTGTGAAGCAATAATCAGATGCTGAATCATCAGCTGAAGTGGAAAATCATATTCCTACATGGTCCCAACAGACACTCTCCTCTGCAGGAGACAACATTGGAAATCGGGATGATCCAAGGAGAACCCGGTCTGATTTCCAAAGAGCAGGTATTGCGCTCTCTTGTTCTGATAATTTTCTATCCAAAAATTTATATTTTATGATTAGTTCAGATCCAAAATCCTACTACCATTCTCGGAATGATCTGAGATGGCAAGTTACTATGGATGAAGAGATGAATTCTCTTAAAAAAAACACTACTTGGGAGCTAGTTTCTCTTCCTTCGAGAAGGACATTGGTTCAATGCAAGTGGGTGTTTCAGACAAAGGTTTATGCTGATGAAATAACCTAAAAATATAATGCAATTCTGGTAGCAAAATTTTTCTCTCAAGTCCAAGGAGTGGACTACCATGAGAGCTTTGCACCGGATGCAAAAATGGACTCCATCCGCCTTGTTTTGGATATTTCAGCATCCAAGCATTGGGCGGTGCATCACATGGATGTTAAGTCATCCTTTATGCATGGATATATTCATGAGGAGATATACATGAAGCATACTAAGGGCTACATCACTGATCCATCTTTGGTTTTCAAGCTAAATAAGTCACTATACAGGTTAAAACAGGCCACAAGAGAGTGGTATTCCAAGATGAATGCCTTCCTTTTCTCGCAAAAATTTTAGAGATGTAGATCAGATCCAAATGTGTATTTACAGTATAATTATGGTAATATAATTATCATTGTTTTATATGTTTATGACTTACTTATCACAGGTAGCACAGTTTCCTCCATTTCATCCATCAAAACTGCTCTCCACAATGCCTTTGAAACGAGTGATTTGGGGCTTCTAAAACAATTTTGGGGGCTCGAAATCAAGAAAAATTATGATGGGATTATGATCACTCAGTACAAATACATTTCATACCTGTTATTCAATTTTAACATGTCTAAATGTATGCCTGAACCATTCCCTTTCCTTTCAGGGATCATCCTTGAAGAAGGAAAACACACACCTCCCATGGACTGCACTATCTATCGACAACTGATTGGTAGCTTGTTGTACTTGACACATTCTAGGCCTGATATTTGTTATGCCATGAATGCTATGTCAAGATACATGCAACAGCCTCATGATATTCATTGGAAGGAAGCCAAGAGGATCCTCTAGTATATTCAGGGAACGAGGACCTACGGCATTCAGTATGCTATATATTCTGAGCTAGAGCTGGTTGGATACATAGATTCTGATTGGGAGGGTGATTCTGTTGATCAGAAGTCAACTTCTAGATATGTATTCATGTTTGGTGGTGGCCCTATTTTCTGGTCAAGCAAAAAGCAGGCTTCCATAGCACTATCTTTAGCAGAGGCCAAGTATTGAGGAGCGATGAATGCTTGCATCCAAGCAGTTTGGTTGCAAGGAATTATTTCATAGTTTTATCTTGGTAGTACTTTGTCCATTGTCCTTTTTTGTGACAACCAGAGTGCTATTTAGATATCCATAGATCCAGCTACCAGGTAGAGGACCAAGCATGTAGAGATTCACATGCACTACATCAGGGAGCTAGTGCATGACAGGACCATCATTCTGCAATACTGCCCGACTGATGAGAAGATTGCAGACATCTTCACCAATAGATTTTCAGAAAAGAAGTTCACTTACCTTCGTTCATTGTTGGGGGTGATTTCATTAGGGTGATCCAGACTACTTTTAGTGTTCAGCTTGAGGGGGGGTTTTTCCCACTAGGTTTTCCCTCTTTTCTTGACTTAGTTTGTTTTGAGCATTGTTTCAGTTTCAGCATTGTACAGGGTGACCTATGGACTTAGTTACCATGGCCCTAGCATTTTTATGCATCTATGTTTTCTAACTCTTCCTGAGTATAGCTTAAGGGGGGGTGTTGGAGACATTTACCATCATACACACTCTTTTTGGTCAAATTGGCCTAGTTAAACCACTATCCTAAGTATAATTGACATTAATTGACATCAATGAAGAATTAATTGCCATCATCCAATCACACCCACGCCTACCTACAGTCAAGGAGGATAAATTAGCCTTCTCCTATAGTCAAGGAGGCTAATTGGAGCACTCTGGGGGTGATTTGAGTGATATTAATGCACCTAATTACTAACTGGTGGTTACAATCAGTTCAACCAGTCAGTTAAGGCACCTCCTCTCATTAAATATATTATTTAATGATTATTAATGATTATTTAATGATCTGGAGTCAACAGAGCACCTATACCAACTTCTGATGGTCAGTTCAGCTTCAGTTAACCTCACCATGGTTCATTGAAGTCATGGAGCACTAGAACTTGATGGTTGGCTTGCTATGACATGTGTTTGATCTCTTTCAATTGAGATTCTGTCATTTATGGCACTCCGACTTCAGTTAGGGTTTGGTGAGTCAATTAGGGTTTTTGTTCAAGTGGTTAACTGTGTGTGAACCTATGGTTGAGAGTTAGTTAAGCTAGACTCACTCATTGAATTCAAATTGTCTCCTTAGGTATTCGAATTCCTCATGGATTCAAGCTATTGCTTGACATTGGTATTGTAACCATTCATTGTTTATTAAATATATAGAGAGGAAACCAATTCTGGTTCTGATTAACACCATTTCATGAGTATTTGTTGATTATTCTTTGATGAGATTGATTCTTTGTTCCTAGATCAACGTGCAAGATTAATACAGTAAATAACAGCTAAAATTATGTAAATACTTGACTAAAGTAAAACATGCATGGAAACACATCTTAATTCTTCAGCACCATGTCAAAGAATCCCACATCTAGAGCTAGAAGTGATTTCCTATGCAAGAAAGTGTCACAACAACCAAGATGATCAACCCAGTGTATTGGTCACTAAAGCTAGTAGCAATTTCCTACCCAAGAAAGTGCCACAACAACCAAGAGGATCAACCTAGTGTATTAGTAAATCATGATCATCCCAGCCCCGCATTTCTCTCATCTCAAAGGAATGCCAAAAAGTGTGGAGAGTACGACACTAGGACTTCAAAGGAGGTCACCAATCACAGTACTACCCTATCCCAAACACGCTTAACAGAAGAGTTTTGAGGATCCTTCATGATAGGAATTAAGGACTTACCATTTATATGTTAAAATATGTATCTTATAATTTTAATTTGAAATGTAATTTGCAATTTTTATACACTATTCACATAGAGAGAAAGGATATTTATAGCATGTCCAATGATTGATCAAAACCTATGGAATCTTCCACTGATCAGAAAAGGACAGTTGTTCGCAGAATCATGGAAAAAGGTGTTACTCGTGGATTGGTCCCACTTCATGCTATGAGTAACATGAACAGGGCCAGGACTGACAATAATATCAGATAATAATATTCATCGACACACCACATAGTCTTTCAAAATAGAGGCCAATTGGAAAAGTAAAAAATCTTCAAAAGATTCAGGAAGACCGATTTTTACAAGAAAATAAATTGCCTTCTGAAGACTTCAATTTACAATGTAAATTTGACTTTCCCCTTCTTGCAAAATGCATGCCATATGAGTTTCAAAACCAAGTTCTGGGTTGAAAAAAAGGGAGATGATTCAGGAAGACCCATTCCTACAAGAAAATAAATCACCTTCTCAAGAATTTGATTTACATTGTAAATTTGACATTCCCCTTCTTGCAAAATGCCTGTCGAATGAGTTTCAAAACTAAGGTCTCAGTTGAAAAAAAGGGATAATAAGAAAAAGGGTCCTACTCAGATTATAGTAAGACCTCTCAATCGATGATGATCATGATGTGGAACATATTAGTAGCTTACTAAGAAAAAAATGTGGAACAAGTTCCAGTCGAGAAAAACTTTTAGAGATTGAACATTAACATGAAATTTTAACATTGTCATGAAAATACACCTGAACAAGAACATGATGAGTTTAAAGGATTAACTAGAGTATATCTACAACCACAAACATGAAGGGAATAGAAGAAAAGAAAAATTATGAACTCCTTAATACTGGATGAGGCTCAAGTAGACAATTCGGGGCACCCTAAATCTCCAACATCTACAAAATAAGGGTTTGTTTAGACCAATGGGTATATATGCTTATGATAGTGAATCCTAGATAAAAAAACTAGATGTATCTCAAAACGGGTAGCACAAGCTTGGAGGGAAGTAGATTTTGTTCCAAATAGGGGTTGAAAGCTAATGGAGGGGTATGCTCAGAATCTGCAGGTTATTTATTGAGGGGATCTCCAGTCTCTCTCTACTTCAATATATAATATTAACTAGAGTGGATCTAAAACCATAAACATGAAGGAGATAGTGGAGAGAAAAAATCATAAACCCCTAACATTTGTTAAGTCAGGTTTAAAGAATTTGGGAAACCAAAAATATCAAAGGACTACAGAAGGCATCAATTACTCCCTTGATCTAAGAAAGTAGGGTTTTATTACCCCAAGTACTATATATGCATGATAGTGAATCCAGGATCAATTTCAGATACATCTCAAAATGGGTAACACAAGCTTGGAGGGAAGCAGAGGAGGGTTTCATTACCCCAAGGGCTATATATGCATGATAGTGAATCCATGATCAAATTCAGATGTATCTTAGAATGGGTAAACCAAGCTTGGAGGGATGCATATTTTTCTTCGTAGAGGGGGTAAAATATCATAAACAAGGATAAAGGATGCTAATTTATACCACTCCAACAATAGAGTCTTGAGGAGTGCTACCAGTCTCATCTCAGCTGAGTGTAATGGGATGAAAATCCATAATATCTAAAGTTATTCTTCAGGTTCGTATGATTGTACAAACAAGTAAGCAATTAAGAATTCAAGGGGATCCTAAGAGCGTTAGAGCCAAAAAATTTTAAAAACTGATAGTTTTAAATTTAAATGTGAGATTTTTAGGAGCCAATCCAAACAAAAGATACATCAAGTGTCTGGAAGTTTATTGATGTAATTGTAACTTTGGAATGTATTCACTTGTATTTCTTATCTATTGTAACCTGATGTTTATTCTGGGATTTTATCATGTTATGTCATACCCCATGTTCCGATTGGGAGAATCAATAATGTAAACACTTCATGTCAAGTCATTGTGGATAACCCTCTGATTGTATAAGGGTTAAAGTCCCCACAGTTCCAGGGCACTAGGGTTATTAGACTCTCCAAGTAGAAGTTGACCCTAGTAGGGTTTTAGTCATGTCGAGATTAGTATAAATAGATAGATGGACTCTCTATTTAGAACACATCACTCACACACTCAAGTCTAGCGCATAATTGAGGAAGGAGAAGACACTAGGGCTAGACAAGAAGACGATTACTGCTATCGGGAGTGCATCTTACTATTTTGGGGTTTTACCTTTTGTGTTAATTCTATCTTTGAGGAAGTTGTGGGGTTTTCTCCATTTATGGTTTCCACGATGGAAAACATTGTGTTCATTGCCTCTTGTGTTTGATTACTGTACTTGTTGTTCTCTCAGTTAAAGATCCTAACATAATGCTAGCTTGAATGTTGAAAAAATAACATGGTATCAGAGCTAACCTGAGAAGAAGACACTGTGTAGCTGCGCGAACTAGGGATTCCTACTTTGTGGATCTCTCTCCATATATTTTCAGCAAAAGTAAGGTGGAATAACTCTCCTCCTTAGGGTGCATCTTTCTGTCGAAGTAGAATTCAATTTTGAGGTTTTTCAGTTTTGGACCTATCACTGCTGTCGAAAATTAGGGCTTTTCACAGAAGAGGAATTTTTCAGTGAGCCCAAGCCTGGATTGATATGCTCCCCAAAATTGAATTTAGGGATCAATTTCAAAGAATTAGGTTGGACAACACTCTGGAAAAGCAAAACCCTAATCTGCTCCTGAACCATCTCTGCAGGATTTCAGCTCAAGTTTTAGATTCGACGTCTTGACTTGGTAAGATCTAAAATATTTTGTATTTCAATTTGAGGTTCTTAGTTAAGATGTATCGTCATACCAAGCTTGATGAAAACCTTGAGGGAGCTGATAACTTCTGAGCTTGGAAGTATAGGATCTCCCTAGTCCTGGAAGAGAATGAGTTGGACTCCTACATCCATGAGGAGGTTCCAGTTCTAGAGGGAGATGAGGCCAAGGCCTTGCATAAGAAGAAGTTGGTTATGGAAAAGAGAATCATTGCTGATTCTATCAAGGACTATCTCATACCACCGGTTTCCTCCCTAAAGACACCTAAAGCAATGTTTGATTCCCTAACCAAATTGTTTGAAGGGAAGAACATAAACCGGAAGATGACTCTGAGAAACCAACTAAAGAATGTGAAGATTCAGAATGAAGAAACAATCTAATCTTACTTCACAAGAGTTTCTCAAATCAAGGAACAACTAGAAGCTATAGATGAAGAAGTGGAAAATGCAGAGATTGTGATGACTACCTTGAATGGCCTTCCTAAGTCATGGGACTCTTTCATCCAAGGAATCTGTGCTAGAAAGAAGTTAGTCAAATTCAGCAGACTACGAGAAGAGTGCTCTCAAGAAGAAGCTCGGATAGTAGCTCGAGAAGAAAATATGGGAAGTGAAGATCAAGCTCTCACGGTACACTCCAAATCACATTCCAAGTCAACCAAAAGAAGACCTCATAGCTCTAGAGGTAAGCACTCTCACAAAGATAACACTAGAAAATATTTATCTAGGATCATATGTTATACATGTGATGAAGCAGGGCACTATGCAAGGAATTGTCCTAAGAAACAGAAACTAATGAAGAGGAGAAACAAAAGAAGACATCATGCTCATGCTGCAGAGGATGATGAACCATCCAAGAAGAAATCCAAATATGAAAGTGAAGATTCTTCAAGCGAGGATGAATATGTTCCGATCTCTGCTCTCACAGGTAACATTACTCATGGAAGTGATGATTGGCTTATAGATAGTGGGGCTTCCAAACATATGACTGGATTCAAGGAATCCTTTGTGAGACTGTTAGAACATGAATCACCTCACAAGGTGAAACTAGGAGATAACTACCAATATCCAATAAAAGTTAGTGGGGAATCTTCCTATAAGCTAGACTCTGGGAAGTCTCTAACAATGAAAGAAGTATTGTTTGTGCCAGGACTCAAGAAGAACCTTCTCTCCATATCAACATTATATGCAAAAGGAATGCACGTTGCATTCATAGATGGTTAAGTCATCATGTGGCCAAAAGGAAATACTATCGATGATGCGGTAGTGATTGGAGAAAAAGAAGGAGGATTGTACAAATTGAAGGGCCATCCAAAACAAGCCTTGGTCCATGACACAGTAGAGCCAAGTGAACTTTGGCATAGAATTCTTGCACATGTGCATTACAGAGAACTATCTATTGCAAGCAAAGTTGTTCAAGGTCTTCTAGAAATTCAAGCAAAACATGATGGGGTCTGCAAAGAATGTTTGAAAGGAAAGAATACAAAGAAGACATTTCCAAGTAGTGAAATAAAAGAAAAAGGAATCTTGGAAATCATTCACTTCAATGTATGTAGTCCTATGTCATCAAACTCTCTAAGCGGGTATGCATATTATGTTTCTTTTATTGATGAATTTTCTAGGAAGACATGGGTTTACTTCATGAAAAACAAAGACGAAGTATTCATTAAGTTCAAGGAATTCAAAGCCTTGATCGAGAACCATACTGAAAAGAATATCAAGACCTTTCGATCAGATAATGGCTGAGAATTCACTTCAAATGAATTCAAAGAGATATGCAAAGAATCACGGATTAAGAGGGAGTTGTCCACTCCTTACAATCCACAACAGAATGGGATTGCAGAGAGGAAGAATAGAACTATCATGGAAGTTGAAAGAGCTATGCTTCATGATCAAGATCTTCCTATGCATCTTTAGGCGGAAGCTTCCAGAACAGTTGTGTATGTACAAAATCGTACTCCACATAGAGTAATCAAGAACAAGACTCTTGAAGAAGTCTTCTCTGGAAAGAAACCAGAAGTCAGCCATCTCAGAATATTCGACTGTCCAGTGTACATACACATTCCAAAAGAAAAGAGGACTAAATCAGATCCTTTAGGAAAGAAGGGTATATTTGTGGGATACTCAAAAAGCTCGAAGGCTCACAGAATATATTTCCCAGGATACAAGAAGATTGACATCAGCAAGGATGTGACATTTGATGAAGACACAACTTACAACAAATCCAGGAAGAGACCTACTGAAGAACCTGAAGAAGCAGAAGCACCCAGAGTTCATGATACAACCATGAATGAAGAAGCTCAAGAAGAAGATCAAGAATTTGAAGAACCACAAAGACCTGTAGATCCACCTCTGGAGAAGAATCCTCATAAGAGGAAACCTACTTGGGTATTGGAACTTATCCAAGGTGTGGAAAGATATGGGGCTCCAGAAGAGAATCACATAGAAATAAAGAGGACCAGATCCTGCTCCGGGTATGTATCTTTAGTATGTGATTTCATTGATAAATAACCTTCCAGTTATGAAGAAGCGGAAGAACGGAAAGAATGGAAGGATGCTATGATCGAAGAATACCAATCGATCATGAAGAATGATGTTTGGGATGTTGTCCCAAGACCAAATGGGAAGTCAGTTGTAACTTCCAAATGGATCTACAAGATCAAACATGATGCATACAGTAGCATTGAAAAATACAAAGAAAGATTTGTGGCTCGGGGTTTCTCTCAAAAGGAAGGAATAGACTATGAAGAAACCTTTTCACCTGTAGCTAGATACACTTCAATCATATCAGTACTTTCTCTAGCTACAGTGATGAAATGGAAGATATACCAAATGGATGTCAAGACTACTTTCTTCAATGGTGTAGTAGAAGAGGAAGTGTATGTAGAACAACCACTCGATTTTGAGACACATGACAGGGAGTCTCATGTATGTAGATTGAAGAAAGCCCTGTACATTTTGAAATAGGCACCAAGGACCTGGTATGACAAAATTGATAGCTTTCTATCCAGTTTGGGCTTTACCAAGAGTAAAGGAGATTCCAACCTTTACTACAAGGTTGAAGATGGAAACCCAGTGATGCTTCTACTATATGTAGATGATCTGTTTGTGACAGGTATGGATGGGTTGATTGCTGATATGAAGAGAAAGCTTGCTACCGAGTTCAAGATGAAGGACTTTGGTATGATGCATTATTTTCTAGGAATGTTTGTGTGGGAGAGTGCAGATGGAATATTCCTTAGATAAGGGAAGTATGCAGTAGAGATCCTGAAGACGTTTGGGATGATGGACTGCAAGACTATGGCCACACCTATGGCATCAAACTTGAAGCTATTGATCAATGCTTGATTAGAGTCAGTTGATGCTATGATGTATCATTAGATGATTGGGTCATTGATGTACTTGACGAACACAAGACCATACATTTGCTTTACTTTGAACACCTTGATCTAGTTCTTGACAGATCTGAGAAATGTTCACTTGATTGCTGCAAAGCATATTATGAGGTACCTGAGGGGTACAGTTGATTATGGGCTCAAGTACGATGCGAATCAGAAGATTAACCTGGAGGGTTATGTTGATTCAGATTGGGCAGGCAGTGCCATCGATAGGAAGAGCACTTCAAGGTGTCACTTCAGTATGGGATCAGGTGTGATCTGTTGGTTTAGCAGGAAGCAATCCTGTGTGCCATTGAGTACAACTAAAGCAGAGTATGTCGTAGCTTGTTCAGCTAGTTGTGAGGTACTATGGCTGCGAAAGCTACTGTCTGATTCATTTGATCTCCAAATGGATGCTACTTGTATACATTGTGACAACCAGAGTTGCGTGAAGTTGACAGAAAATCCAGTGTTCCATCACAAGTCAAAGCACATCAAGATCAAGTATCACTATATCAGGGATATGGTGCAGAGGGGAGCAGTGAAGGACCAGTATGTTGCGATAGAGGAATATATAGCTGATGTGTTGATGAAGCCATTGGCCAGAGTGAAGTTTGAGTACTTCATGGAGAATCTTGGTGTTCTCTAGATCGAGGTTTCCTCCAAGGGAAAGTGATGAGTCCCAAATCCATTCTGATGAGTAGGTCAGATGTAAGGGTTGAGCCATTCTGTCAAGGTGAGAAGATTTAGTTCCTTCCATGTCAGATATGAGTGCTGAGATCCAAATCCATTCTAATAAGCAAGTCTTATGTAAGGGCTAAGCCATTCTTTCATGTGAGAGGATTTAGTTCCGTCCATGTCATATATGAGTGCTGAGATTCATAGCCATTCTGATGAACAGGTCAGATGTAAGGGTTGAGCCATTCTGTCATGGTGAGAGGATTTAGTTCCTTCTATGTTAGATATGAGTGCTAGCCATTTTGACGAGTAGGTCAGATGTAAAGGATGAGCCATTCTATCATGGTGAGAGGATTTAGTTCCTTCCATGTCAGATATGAGTGCTGAGATTCATAGCCATTCTGACGAGCAGGTTAGATGTAAGGGCTGAGCCATTCTGTCATGGTGAGAGGATTTGGTTCCTTCCATGTCAGATATGACTGCTGGCCATTATGTCAAGTAGGACAGATGTAAGGTAAAATGCCACTCTCCGGGAGAGTGGAGGCACCTAGTCCGTTACCAGGTAGCTCAGTCTGGGACTGGGGGAATTTCTAACAAGGGTGGAGGATTTGGTTCCTTCCAGGTCAGATGTGAGTGCAGGACATTCTGGAGAGGTTGTAGGATTTGGTTCCTACCAGGTTAGATATAAGGGCAACTGCCATTCTCCAGGAGAATGGAGGCACCTGGTCTGTTACGAAGTAGCTCAGTGTGGGACTGGGGGACATTCTGGTGAGGGTGGAGAATTTAGTTCCTTTGAGTTCAGATGTGAGTGCAAGCCTTTCTAGCGAGGGTGGAGGACTTGTTTCCTTCCAGGTCAGATATAAGTGCTAAAGCCTTTTCACGGATGATAGTGATGTCCTATCATGCTAGTGAATGTGAGTGCTGGGCCTTTTTTATGTGATTGTAGGCTTCTACATGATCAGATGTGAGTGATGGGCGTGCCTTTCTGACGAGCAGGTCAGATGTAAGTGCTGGGCAGGCCATTCTGATGAGTAGGTCAAATATAAGCACTAAAGAAGACCTACATGATGGTTAGGCCTACAACTAGCATGAAAGAAGGATGGCTCTGTAGAACTTCCTATGACAAGATAGCACACATGATGATGACCAGATGAGATCCAGATCGAGCTATGATCCAGATCCAGTTATGATGATTCTGAGAGATCTAGATTGAGTGATGATCCAAATCCAGTAGTGATGATCCAAATCGAGTGATGATCCAGATCCAGCAGTGATGATCTAGATTGAGTGATGATCCAGATCCAGTCTAGTGATGATGATCCAGATCAAGTGATGATCCATATCCAATGATGTTCCAGATCAAGTATGATCCAGTGACGATGTTCCAGATCGAGTATGATCCAGTGACAATGATCCAGATCGAGTGATGATCCAGATCTAGATGAAATATGACTTGAAGATGAAGATGACTTGAAGATGCAGATGACTTGAATATGAAGATGACTTGAAGATGCAGAAGATGAGAAGATCTAGAGAATAAGACTAGTGATGAAAATTGTGTCGAGAGAATAACTTCCTAGTTAAGAGGGAGTGTTGATGTAATTGTAACTTCAAAATGTATTCACTTGGATTTCTTATCTATTGTAACCCAATGTTTATTCCGATATGTTATCATGTTATGTCATAACCCAATGTTTTGATCAGGAGAATCAGTAATGTAAACAAGTCATGTCAAGTCATTATGGATAGCCCTCCGATTGTATAAGGGTTAAAGTCCCTGTAGTTCCGGGGCACTAGGGTTATTAGACTCTCCAAGTAGAGGTCATCCCTAGTAGGGTTTTAGTCATGTTAGGATTAGTATAAATAGAGAGATGGACTCTCTATTTAGAACACATCACTCACACACTCAAGTGTAGCGCATAGTTGAGGAAGGAGAAGACACTCGGGCTAGACAAGAAGAATATTACTATTGTCGGGAGTGCATCTTACTGTTTTGGGGTTTTACCTTTTGTGTTGATTCTATCTCTGAGGAAGTTGTGGGGTTTTTTCCATTTATGGTTTCCCCAATGAGAAAAACTGTGTTCATTGTCTCTTGTGTTTGATTGCTATACTTGTTGTTCTCTCAGTTAAAGATCCTAACATAATGCTAGCTTAAATGTTGAACAACTAACAAATTTAAGAAGAAATAAATTATTAATTTAAAAGGAGACTTACAATAGAAACCAGCAATAATTCAAATACACTAAAACATACATAATAGTAGCTAAAACTACACCTAATATGCATTCAATTTTGGTAAGCCTCGGGCCCCACATCGATGATGTAGAGTATTACAAACTATTTGAACCTCAACTTCATGTCATAGCAACCGGTGATATATGTAACTATGTAACAATTACGAAAACAAGTTATGAATTAGCATTCATTTCAAAGAACATGAATAAATAATTATTGCAATAATAGTGAAATGATACATGAATTCCAGTTTGAATAAATGATTATCTTATGAAAAGAACTTAAAATAGATGATCCAAATAATTAATGGTCAATGAAATATACTACAACTTTAGTCAAACAACAATTCGTGCCAAAATAATGTTTCAGCTAAGAGATGTGTAGCCTTCCTACCCACTAACACCAGTCTCATCTACATCAAATGTCTTAATGGCTACTTGCATACACTCAAAGCTTGTACTCTTCGAAACAAAGTCCACACTAAAATTATGTAGAACATCAATGGGAACCCCCCGTGAACATGAAAATAAGTCATATTGAAAAAAAAACAATACTATAAATGAGATCACATAAACACTTTCTATATGTCAACCATTACAAATCACTGCGCTGCAAAAATAAACAAATCATGTCACCTGACTGGCACGTAACTCAAGTGCAACCTCTTTTTGGGCAGTCAATTTGATTTGAAACATATCAAACACAAACAAAGCATTCCAATTTGCATTTTAGTTATCAACATTATGATATTAACTTTCATCAATCTCTGATTACTATTTCTCCTATTAAAATGAACTCTTTCACCCATTTCATAATTTTTAGCCTACCAAACCATAGATAATTTATCTGAAAAAATGTAAACTAATAAAGAATATGAGTACAACATACCACATGTCCAACTGACTTCCAGGAAGGGTGAGATGCATCCCTAGAATAACGCAAACGCAGCTCATCACCAAGTACCAAACATAGTTCATTATCCTCCTAAAAAAATATAATAGGAAGTTTAAAATCTTTGTAGTGTAACCCACCTTTTTAAACTGTCACAAATATTGAAAAAGGTAACCCTAACAACAAGCTATTTTAACATATTAAGAAAATACAAAGAAATTATTCTGGTAACATATTTTTCGGGGTGAGCACCTTTGGGAAGACAAAGTATGCTATGCGCTTGACCAATATCCCAACGGACAGTAATGTTGTCTTTGCTCTGGGACTCTTTCATCATCTGTAAATAGGAAAAAATTATTGAACTTGAGAGACAAACATAATATAATAATTGCTCCAACCAAAATAAAATAAAATAAACATTTATCTTTTTTTCCAATTTAACATACAATCATTATTTTCTCCATACTATAGTCTACAGTCCTCCATACTGAGCACATTCGACATAGTCCTACATAGTGGGTATGATCAACATTCATGTAGGGGCACCCATGTTATATGCTTGAGATAAACAAGCCTTCTGAGCCAGCAAGGTGTAGGTCTAAATGTACAGTCTCCATATAAGAAAATAGAGAAAACAACCAAGTGTCTGACTTAATAGCGAATTTGTTTCTTGAAATTTATTAATGCAAGTATTGAAGCGTATTTATTTATAGACGCCAATTTCTTAAAATAATTTCATACTGGAGTGGAATTATATGTCTAAAACAGTTAGGTTTGGTATTTCCAGACTTCAATACCCTGCACAAGGTTAGAGATATTTGTCTTGAATCCTTGATCTTTTCTGACACCGTCAATGTGATAATTAAGATTAGCTGAAGAAATAAGGAATGATATTAACATTTGCAGATAATATTGACTCAGATAAATTAGTATCAGAAACATTTTTGACAAAGACCTTGGAATAATAAACGAGACTGATAAACAGTCCTTATAAGAAGTCTAATATCAATATCCAACTAAATAATATTGTGACTCTGGAAATAAATAGTGGGTTTAAGAGAGGATACATGGAAGTTAGATACTAATCCTTTCCAATATCTTTGTTGCATATCAATATATCTGCATTGGATGCAATGCCCCCATTTTCCAGCTGTGCATTAAGCATTAAAGCAAAGCTATGTTCCAAATATAGTATTCTGACTGATATCAGTATTTTGAATTTAGTCCAAATTTGATAAAAGGCTGATTTCAGCCATCAAATCATACAAAAACTTTGTTTAGTGGAAGAGAGATTTTGGATATCATCTGTATTTTATTTCCATGTATCAAGCTACTAACAGGTCTATAAATATGGTATATGAGATGAGATGTTGAGCGAAAACATAGAGAGAGTGTGTGCCATTTCAGAGCTCCAACCAATCATGCAAGATTTGCATTAGGATAGTTTCTTCAGAAGTTCACTTTAGCCCTTTTAGCATCTTATTGACCTCTAGTCATGCTAATTACATTTGTCCAGGAATTCTTGCATGATTGAATTATTTTCACACAATCATTCGTTCTTATCAATCATAATATAGTAGTTAGCTTCTATTTTCCAAGTACATTTGTTGGGAAGGGTATATTTCTCCCTAAAAACTTACACAACAGTAGGAACTCTGGTCAACATCTAGTTGCTCATCACATGGAGAGTATTTCTAAAGTAGATTAAAGAAATACCTTAGACTTAAAGTATCTTCACAATCGTATGCATAAAATTACTTCCTAGAAGTCTACTTTATGATAAGCTATATTTTCATGTATAAATGAATTTTAATGGCCTGAACTAAAATTCTGGTCCAGATAAACTGGAGTCAAGGGTAGTTAGATCCCTAAATGACAGGAATAACATTATTCATGAGTCTTTATGTTTATATATTACAGTGTTTATTCTTACATTTATCCTAATTACTTCCAACTTTCTACTTGAAATATATTTATTTCTCATCTTTCTATCTATTTCCTCTTGACAGCTAGCTACAGTTGCAAAACCCTTTGAATTGGAGAAAGAATAGTCTGGTTCAAACCTTGCAGAATTTGGTAATTATTTGAAGACATAGGGTAGAAGTAATGTACATTACATAGATAGTGGTTTTCCCAAGGATAATCCATAACATCTATAGCCTTTCCAACAAGCAATAATACTCTTGAAAATTTCTCCTCTGATTTAAACATCGATTGTATTCTTTGAAGTAGCTTGGTCGTCTGCATCCTTCAATCCTAGCTAGAATGTGAGGCATCTATTAAGCACAAGGCCTACAGTGGAAAAGATCCTAAAGGAAAAATGGATAATCGATTTCAAAATGAGTCTTGAAACTCTCTTGTTGCCACTTTCTACTTCCGTTAAAATATCCATCTTATTCTTCTATTTCTACAAACTCAAAAAGCACATTCAGTGATTATCTAACTATGCAAAATTTGTCTATCTTTTTATATTATTTACTTGTACTGTTGATTTTTTAATACTTATTTTCCATTTCAATAATATGATCAGTCTTACTTTCTGCGTGAAACACTTTTTATCCTCGTAGTTGTACCATACTTACTATTTTATTTTCCTCTTTTACTTAGGACATGTATGCCAAAAATCCTGCAGCCAAAAGGAATTGTCCTCTATCTATAGGTGTACCAGGTGAGCTTCTAGGTCTCCATCTAGAATGGACACAGCATGGAAAAATGCCTTGGAAGAGGCTTTTCCAACCTGTAATAAAATTGGTAGCCAAGGGTTTTGTCATTTATAATTATCTTGCCTCAAACATTAAAAAATATTAAAAAGCTATTATGGCTGACAAAGGTCTTAGAGGAGTTTTTACAGTCAATGGAAAACTCTTAAGTGTCAGTGATACTTGCTACAACAAGAAGTTGGAATAGACATTGCTGGCCATTTTTTATTTTGGACCAAGTTCCTTTTACAATGGTACCATTGGAAAGAGACTAGTAGCAGATGTACAAGCAGTCGGGGGAATCCTTTCTTTTGAGGATATGCAGAACTATAAAGTGGAATTCACAAATCCTATTTCAGTGGAGTTCATGGGATATACAGTTCTAGGAATGCCACCTCCCTCTTCTGGAGTTGCATGGATAATTTTAGTAAGTACCTACTTCTACATGCCCCTAATATGTCAGTAGTACTTATTTACACAGTTGCATGTTTCCTCTAGTTCCCACTAACCATGCCTACATATAATGAATTGATCCACACCAATGAACTCAGTGTGTTACTTATGCACCTCTATAATGCATCAATTCCAAGATGCACCGATCCAACTAGATTTCCTTCTCATACTAGTTGGTTATTTAAAGAACATATCAAAAATTCACTTCTGTTTATGACATGCTCTCAACATTCTTGGAATCTATGGAACACCTGATGCATCACAGGGAATATTGGGCCTACATCGTATAATTGTGGCCCTCAAACACATGTTTTCTATGAGGATGAATCTTAGTGACCCAAAATTTGTCAACATCAAGGATTCATTGTCTGATATGCTTTCTCCAAAATTTGCTGAAAAACTTAAAAGTAAAATATATGACAATACAACTTTTCCATCAGAGTATTATGGATACAACTAAGAACTTGACAGTGTTTCTTTGACCCAAATCTTGACATATTGGTGATAGTTGTAGATAGTGTAAATTTTTCCCTTCCACATTTCTGTAATTGAAGCAACAGGGGAGAAACTTTAGTAGTTCACCAGTAAAATTCAACAAAATCATTTCAATTTTGCTAAAGTTCTGTGTTTTCATTGCAGATGGAACTAACTTAGAGACCATGGTACCAGTCATTTTTGCATTGTTGATAGTGAGCGCAATATAGTTTCCATGACCACCACGGTGAATTACCATTTCGAAGTCCGTATTCTCTCTCCTTCTACATGCATTGTATTGAATAATGAAATGGATGACTTCTCCACACCTACAGAGATTTCTCTAGATAGGCTTCCTCTACCTTCAACAGATTTCATCAAACCTAATAAGAAACTATTATCTTCAATGTATCCTACTATAGTTTTGAAGGTACACTTTGTGATCATACTCTATAGTTCGTTTCCAAATATGTGTTTTCTTGATTAAGCATCCAGTTCACCTGAATTTGATAGATATATGGATGAAATACGCTAATTTGAATTCTAATTGCTGAAATATTATGGAAAATGGGTTCCTGAGCAAACATCAAGTCATAATTTGTTTCCAACTTGTTTATTTTAATAACTTCCTCATGTCAGTCAGTTCCCATAATACAGGAAAAAATTTATTTGTCATATTCAGAAATGAAGAACATCCATTCCTGTTCTAGTCAATGTTTCTTGAAGTTCCCTTCATTTCTGTTAGTTGGCTCTAATATCATATTATATCCAATTTCACTAGGGCAACCATTTTATGAATTTCAACAAACTTTAAATCCGATGCATGTCTGATGGTGCAGTGCTAAAGATAAATGAAACCAAGGAATTTGTGATGTTCAAATATCAGAAAGGAAGCAAAGGGATGGAAAAATCCACTAATTTGCTTATAAAAAGAAAATTTAAAGAGCTGAAAAAAGAAACAGTACTGGAAAACAAGTATAGCTACACACTATCAAGGAAATTTTGCTCTATTTTGAGCATACATTTAATTACTTGGACATTCTAGGTTTTCTGGTGTCCAGCCTTGATAATGATAATTCTCACTGCTCACTATATCTCTACAGTCCTCCATACTGACCACATTTGACATAGTCCTCCTTAGTGGGTATGTTCAAAATTCATGTAGGGGCACCCATGTGATATGCTTGAGACAAACAATCCTTCTGAGCCAGTAAGATGTAGGTATAAATGTACTCAACCTCTTTCTCCATATTTTGGTGATCAGAATTCCAAATATAATGAATGGTGAATGCATGTTGGGTCAACAGGAAATAATATTCCTTTGCAAAACGTGCCAGCATGACACCCAATAGTCCTACATATTGGAAATTAAACATTCATGCAGGGTAAGACAAGAAGAAGAGGATATCAATCCCCACCAATCTTGATCTACCTCCAAACAAAATCTCAATAGGGAATGATGAGAAAAATACAGTTTAGGGAAGAGATTTATGGAGAATTATGGATCTCCCAATCACATTCGATCTCCACAACATGAAAAAAGGAACAACATGAATAGGATAAGTTCAATGGAAGTCACAGTGGAAAGAGTGGAGTCCTCTAGAGAAAAAATGGATTACGGTTAAGGATATCTATCCTGATCTACAAAGCACATACCTAAAGAAGGAAAGGGAGGAAGTGGTGGAATTTGACCCACACCAAGATAGAAATGTAGGAGGACTCCTAAAGACCTCCACCTTCCAAACATAGGGTAGGAGATTCATATAGTAAGAGCCAATAAAATACTTTAAAATAGATTTTATGGAGTTGTATTTTTTCCTTAGTATATCCAAAATAAGGCACCTTAGAATGATGTCTTTGTAAGGACCTTGCATTGACATGGAAATCTTTACTAAATATTGTCTTTTATAGGAGACCTTTTGGTACCATCTTTGTAACAACATCATTGTACTCGACAACCCCATTGACCTACTTTTGTGGTCATTAGTCAGACATTAATAAAATTATCTTATCATATTTTATCATACCAATTAACTACATTTAATTGCCATTTTACAGATCCTACTTATTGGGCTTCATGTTTGTCCTTGACGTAATTTTCATTTGGGATGAGCTCACTTGTATGTGAACTCTCCATCAAGACAACAAGTAGTGGCATATTCTCACCCTCCCCTATTAACAAAGTGAAAAAATGAGGAGACAAAGTTTTAGTGTACGACTAAAAGGGGTGACTAGGTAAGTATCTTTCATCATGTCTAGCCAGGGGGCTTCTCTACTATTTGGCTCTACTATCAAGGACTCGCACACGGGGCCACAGCTATGAATTATTTCACATAGCATAAGAGTTCACTGGTAGATAGAAAACCACCACAATACAAAAGCTGGAGAAGCTGGAAGAAAAGGTTCAATCCAAAAGAGCTGCAACTCACAGCAACTAAATTGACAAGGAATTGGAAATTGGAACCCCACCCCATACATGAGTTTCTCAAGGAGAAGAAATTCCAGATACTTTCTCATTCAACCTGCACCATCCTGAAAGAGCTTCCACAAATTAATGAAATCTATTACTGCCTGCTAAACACCATTAGAGATCAAAGCAAGGGTCAGAGGAATGCAAAGAGCAAGGGGACAAGGGGCACACTTAAGAGAGCCATGCTGTTACTAGTCAACAACCCTATTTTCCAAGCAGATGCAAATATTAGTACAGAGTCTCTCTGGTTCACCACTCCCTCTAAGGTTCTAGTCTATATGGTTTTTCTTACTGTTTCATTAAACATACGATATGGTGGCCATGAGTTAAGCTGTCTCCATCACTGTGAATATTATTGTGCATAGGAGTAGATACTCTGCCTCTTACCAAACAAAAATGCAAGCTGTAACATCCTCGGTTTTGACCCCAATGCATTAGATATATATGATGTATATATATTGTAAACAATCATGGTGTGGAGCTAAAGGCCAAATCCCCACCATCGATTTGGTTATGTTATGTTTCGGTGATTAGAACTGTTCCCGATGGTATATCGGGATATGCAGCATACATATTAAATTGTGGCGTCATGTAACTATGCATTTTAATTAAATAACCCCAACCAGCTATGTTCACTACAATCATATTGAAAAGGGCATGATTTCCTTAGGATAAGGTGGGGGGGGAATGTTAAACCTGGAACCCATGGGGGGGAAAGGCATGTGTCACCACCCTGTTTGTTTTTCTCACCTTCCCTTGTCTCATCCAACCACAACTTTAATGTTCTGCTGATTAGTTGGGGCAGTTATTGTTGGGAAGTGGTGGGTGGCAAGGTTGTCAGTCTTTGCCACATGCTCACTCCACCAGCCATTTCTACACCTGGGTAAGAGAACCATCACTAAACCACTCTCTCATTTGTTGGGGTTCACTCTCATGCAGGGATGTTTTGTTCTGTTCACCTTCTCACGCGCAGGGGGGTTCGGATGGTCTTCCTCAAGAAGAGCTGAGTTAAGAAGGAGTGTGATTTCTTGTTTGGGGGTTCGTTCTCCCTTTTATTTTGGATTGCTAGTATGTGATATGTTCTTCCTCCCGTTTATGTAGGGGATCATTTTCCCTTTTCCCCATTATCAGACTGTGTGATGTTCAGTTACTTCATCGCTGAACCATGGTTTTTGTCCTCTCCTGATCAATTGGATTGATATGAGTACCTACATGGTGTGGGATGTGGTATCATTCATACTTGTTGGCTGAGTTTCCTTTGTGATTTGGGTTGCTATAGGTTTTTGTGGAATCATTTTGGCCATGATAGGGCCAAGAACGATTCAGGGATTTGTTTTTCCCCTGTTAAAGCTTTAATAGTTGGGTTGTTGCATGCACGTAGTGGTTTGTCCTCAGACTACATTAGAGTGGTGAATGAGGGCCTTATGTGCTTGATAAAATTGGTGTGTTTGGGAACCACACAGAAAGATCTAGAGGGATGGCTTTCTTCTCCATAACCCCTGAATAGCACTTGAAGGGAGGTCAGGGTCTGAGGGACTGCGTAGCAAAGAAAGGACTGATTTCCTTGTGTTGGGTGTGTGTGGTTGTCCTAGAAGTCAGGCTAGTTTTGGTGTAGGTGTCCTTGGTTCTTCAATGATCTCACCAGCTTAGTATTTAGCCTTTCCTAGCTCTTGGATGGCCTGATAAACCCAACTGTGTTGGCTTGGCTGATCCGAGGTTCGCCTGATAAACCCAACCATGTTGGCTTGGCTAAACTGTGTATCCTTGTGGTGTTGTTATCCTTGGCTATGTGTAAGCCTGAATTAGAGGAAATTTCAACTCAAAAAGGGCCTCCTAAAAAAAATTAATAAAATAATAGTTAAAATAATAAAATAATATTTATTAATTTTGGAGGAAGAAAAGAAAAAACTACTTTTTTGTTTGTATTTTCGACATATCTCCCCGTGCTTTTACTCAAATTTCGATCGGGGGAGCTCATTGGATGCGGAACTAATTTCCGCATTGAACGAGTACCCACTCAACATACTTTTGACAGACCCCACTACCCCAAAAACAATCAATACCTGAAAAATGTGATGACGACATCATCATCACGTTTTTTCAAGTATTTATTATTTTTGGGGTAGCGGGGTCCATCAAAAGTATGCTGAGTGGGTACTTGTTGGATGCAGAATTTAATTCTACATCCAACGAGCTCTCCCAATCCAAATTTGAGGAACAACACGGGGAGATATGTCGAAAATACAAACAAAAAAGTAGTTTTTTTATGATACCTATCCCCAAATTTATATTAAAAAAGTGTTCAAGACCTATACGGTATTTCAAATTTAAAGCAATTTCATTGGCTAACACATGATGACATGGAATTTGAGTTAAAGTTAAAAGGCCCATTTTGAGTTGAAATTTCCTCTAATGCTAGTTCCTTATCCCTTGGGGAATCATGCCCGACTCAGGGGTGGCAGCGTTGCTGAGAGATTAAAGAGCACATGGGCCTATGGTTGGGTGGAACGTTCTAGCGACGTAGTTGGTTGTGGGACAATTCTCATAAGATAAGTATTCTTGAATAATATGTTTTGCAATCGTATTTACTGTTAATGAATTATGATGATGGACATGTTGTTTTGCTTCCGCTATGTATATGAACAGTTATGCATCGTAGTATGTTTTATGTTTTTAAGTATCTTGGCTCAACATTATAGGCATGATCATGTTCATAGGGCTAGATGCTTGGATGTTTGGTGATTAGTAGCGTCCTCTTGCCCAGTAGGAGGGTGGGAGATGTTACAATATGGTATCAGAGCGAAAGGTTGCAGCATGGGCCTGAATGGGCCATGAAAGATCAGTTAGCAGAGGCAGGTTTCCTACTTCCCAGAAGAAAATTAGGAAAACTCTAAACTTCAAAAAATAAATTTTTGCTTAAGTGTTGGAACCATCGGCCCATTGGAAAAATCGGTGAGAAGTTCTTCCGATGCAGTGGAAGAGTTAGTCTAAAGACCACTCGACGGAGGTCAACTAGTAGAAAATTTCACAAAATTTCGCTAAGGTTCATCGGTCGTTAGCGGAGGATAGAGGATGTGGGAGCCGCAGTTTCAGCGGAGATCAGTTGAAGACTGCTGAAACATCGGCTCCACTTAGCTGAAAGACCCTCCGATGTTGACTATCAGCGATCGGTGAAGATTAGGAGACAGTTGAGTCAATGAAGTAGCAGAAAGAAGATTAAGGAAGAATTTTGGAAAATTTTCTAAGGATCAGAATGTCGATGCATCAAAAGAATTAGTGGGAATAATTTCCGATGCAGCAGAAAGCTAGTTGCAAGGCTTCCTAATACAAACTCGGCCATTTGTGAAGCTTAGTCGATCGGATCGGTGATGATTAGTGGATGGAGTAGCCGCTACATCGGTGGTAGAGATAAGATGATGGTGGGTTGAACCACTAACAGCGATAGCAGAGAGAAGATTTTTGGAAAAAATTTCTAAGTCGTGAAATCATCGGTCGTTGATGATGGTTAGTTGATCACATCATCGATGCTTAGTTATATTGTTTGCCGATGACACTTCAGTGAAGGGAAGAGAAATTTTGGGTGATCATTAGTTGATTTCATCATCGATGACTAGATGATGGAACCGCTGATGAACTACGTTAGACAAATTTAGTTGATTTTGCATCTGTCGTTGCGGCTGGCTAGTGGACTATCCTTCCAACAGATAGAGTCCTTGACCACCGATGCCACAGAGGGTAGCTTTTCTGACAGCCGATGCCGCTGAAGACAAAGTGGAAAATTTATGAAATTTTTTTAAGGTACGAGATCATCGATGATCGAAAAATTTTAGTTGTTGGGATCACCGATAGCTAGAGGATGGGGTTGCCGACGGGTGCCCTATAGAGACCACTATGAATTTGCTGCTCTCCGTTGAGGCCACATAAGGAACTATTCACCCAATGAGAAGTGCATCCGAGCACCCATGCCATAGAGACTAGTCGCTCTGATCGCTGACAAAGTTGTGAACCGTGGAAACCCTTGAAGATTTGTTGGCCGTAGTTGTGGAAGCATAGAGAACTAACCTCCCAATGCACAAAGTGCCCAACCGCCTATGCAACGGTTAGTTGGTTTCCCCGTCGATAAAATTCAAAGTGTTAGATGCCTATAGGCCCGACACAGCAGATGAAATTAGACAAAAAGGCCACCGATGAGCCGTGGAGAGATTTAAGTCACCAAAACACTGGAAAGCTAGTGGAAAAGAGACCTGATGAACAATCCATAAGCTTAGAGGAAATAAGGTCCGATACAGCAGAATGTTAGGTGTTGGGAAAAGGTTTGATTGGGACAAAGGAAATTTTGGATTTTTTTTTCCAGTAGATTTTTCTCAGCAACTTCCAACTATTTTCAGTGGATTTTAGCAGACTGTCAGTGGATTACAGGGATAAACAAGAAGAGACAAAATTTTGTGTTTTAGCAAAATTGTTATTTTATGAATTCCCAGAAGAGGAAGGTAAGTAGTTCTAATTTATTTTAATGATATGCATCTAACAGTTTGCTGCTAACACGTTTGCAGAATTATAGACACCTCCAAGAGCAGTATTCCAGGTAGAAGAGTGTGGTAAAGCAAGAGGTGGTTCAGTCATGAGAACCCATGATGGGTATGATGCTCGGGATTCCTACGAGCGTGTGAGAGATTCCCTGGGAGAAAATTTCCATAATGGAAAGGATGACAGAGAGTCTAATGGAAGGAGATTCCAAGAGACACCGTTAAATGTTGCAGTCACCATGAGAAGCTTGATTAAAGACCAATAAGAGTAGCATCAGTTGAATGTTTCCATGTTACAAAGTTTGACATATTTGCAGAGAAATATAGAGTCTGGACAAGGTACAACAAGACCAGAAGGCAGTAAGAGTAGCACTAGGAGAAGGAGAAGGACTTCTAGTGGATCATCTGATTCTAAAGAATCCAACAAGGATATAAGCTCATCGTCCCATAAAAGGAAAATAATAAGACACCATAGGGATCGCTCTCAAGATAAATTTAGGAAAGCTAAACCTCCTACATTTGATGGTGAGATAAAGATTGGACAAGAGGCTGAAGCTTGGATTCTTGGGATAAAGAAGTACTTCCAAGTGCAGGATTATTCCGCAAACATGAAGGCAAGAGTTGCCATATTCAATATGAATGGAAGAGCATCCATTTCGTGGGAACACTTCAAGCAAGTAAAGAAGATCAATGAAAGGAAACTAAAGTGGAAACAATTCAAGAAGTATTTTAAGCAGAAATACCTCTCTGATAGGTATTATGATGACAAGATTAAGGAGTTCCATGAGCTGATATTGGGATAGTAGACCATGGATGAATATGCAAACAAGTTCTTGGAATTGTTTACGTATGTCCGGTACATCAAAGATGAAAAAGTGAAGGTCTAGTAGTTTTTGAGTGGATTGCCTTAGTCTTACAAAGATAGAATTGAGTTTTACGAACCTAAAACTCTTGAAGAATCCATAAGGAAGGCTAAGTATTGCTATGAGCAAAGAAAAGGTAAACCTGACTACCATAAGGCATGGCTAGACAAGAAGAATGAAAAGTTTGACCAAAGAAAGAAAGGTTTCAAACCTTCTAGATTTGGGAATCAGCAGAAGCATCCATCCCAAGATGTGAGTAATCTAGTTGGAGTGGCAGGTGTAAAGCGTAAAGACCCACAAAAAATAAAATTCCACTCAAATGTTGGAAATGTGAAGGGCCCCACTTGCGCAGATATTGTCCACTTGAGAATGAAAGTACAAGGTCAGCTTATAACATTCATGAAGCAGAAACAATGGGTCAAGTAGCAAGAGCAGTCCCTAGAATTTATGCAGCACTGGAGGACCACTAGGAAGATCACCAATCAACTGTGGTTGAAGTGATAGGTAAGATTGTTGAACAATCTATTTTTATTTTGACTAACCCTGGTTCTACTCACAGTTATATTACTCCTAGAGTAGTGGATATTTGTACTTTTAAGAAGGTAAAGCATAGAAAATATTGGTTATTTCATCTAGCCACTAGGACTAAGAGAAATGTCAGTGAAGTGGTAGAGAAATGTCCATTGGTCATGAATGGATTGACCACTTGTGTAGATATGAATGTTCTACCACTTCTCTCCTATGATGTTCTCATTGGAATGGATTGGTTATAAGCTCATAGGGTGAAGCTTGACTGTTACAACAAAATTTTTGAATGTATGGATGAAGAAGGGAACCCAGTAGTTGTGAAAGCTATTCCAAAGGTAATTTCAGTAAGGCAGGTTTCAGTAATGCAGTTGAAGAAGTTTTGTAGGAAGGGTTTCCAGGTGTATGCAGCTCATATTTTGGAACCAACAGGAGATGAAACTCCTAGGTTGGAGGACTATCGGGTGTTACAGGAATTCAAGGATGTGTTTCCTAATGAGATTCCAGGGCTTCCTCCAAAATGGGACATTTATTTCACAATTGAACTTGTTCGAGGAGCAGAAATAGTGTCCAAGACACCCTACAGGATGAGTACACCAAAGATGCTATAATTGAAGATGCAACTACAAGAGTTGTTGGAAAAGAAGTATATCTGGCCAAGTGTGTCTCCTTGGGGAGCACCGGTTATGTTCATAAAGAAGAAAGATGGTACACTTAGATTGTGTATTGATTACAGATAGTTGAACAAGGTTACTGTAAAGAATAAATATCCTTTGCCTAGGATTGATGACCTCTTTGATCAGATGAGAGCAGCAAAGTTTTTCTCTAAGATTGAATTGAGGTCTGGTTACCATCAGGTGAGAATCAAGGACGAAGACATTCATAAGACAACCTTCAGAACACGGTATGGACATTATGAGTTTGTAGTGGTACCATTTGGTCTCACAAATGCACCAACTACATTTATGTGCCTTATGAACAGTGTCTTCAGCAAATATTTGGACAAGTTTGTTCTTGTATTCCTTGATGACATTCTTGTTTATTCTAAGAATGAGGAAGAGCATGAAGAGCATTTGAGATTGACATTACAATTTCTCAAGGAGCATAAACTTATGAAAAACTAAGCAAGTGTGACTTCTATAGAGATAGAATATAGTATTTGGGTCACATTATCTCAGAAGAGGGTATATCAATAGACCCTAAGAAGATTGAAGCCATTATGAATTGGCTGACTCCAAGAAATGTGACAGATGTAAGATCTTTTATGGGACTTGCAGGATACTACAGGAGATTCATTGAAGGATTCTCCAAAGTTGCACATACCATCACTTCTTTGCAAAAGAAGGGGATAAAGTTCAAATGGACATCGAGGTGTGAAGAAAGCTTCTAGAAGTTGAAGAATCTTCTCACCAGTGCACTAGTATTGAAAGTCGTATATCCAGAGAAATATTTTGTGGTATGTACCGATGCATGCGGACAAGGGCTTGGAGGAGTCCTTATGCAGGACAACCACGTCATATGTTATGAATCGAGAAAGCTAAAGGAGCATGAGAAGAACTATGCCACTCATGATCTAGAGCTTGCAGCCATAGCACATGCTCTCAACATGTGGAGGCATTACTTGATGGGTAGAATATTTGAACTCAGGACAGACCATTGTGGTATGAAGTATCTATTTGATCAGCCTACTTTCAATGCTAGGCAAGCAAGTTGGCTGGAATTTTTATGTGAGTTTGATTTTGAAATCAAGCACATAAAGGGGAAAGAAAAAAAGGTATCCGATGTGCTCAGCAGGAAGATGTGGGAAATGCATGTGGCATCTCTCAGTATTTTCCAATCAGATTTGAGGTAGCAGATTGTTAACCATGCTGCTGGAGATGAATTGTATGAGCAGGTAAAGGACAAATTACAGCAGCAAAGTATTGAGAAGAGGTATGAGGGATATAAATTGGAATAAGATGGAATTCTTACTTATAGAATTAGAATTTATATTCTGAACGTAGCAGATTTGAGGAGAGTTGTTATGGATGAAATACATTAAGCTCCGTATTCTTGTCACCGAGGATATCAGAAGACAATTGCTATAGCTAGAAAGCAATACTTTTGGCCAGGAATGAAAAAGTACATGGCTGAATACATTTCAAGGTGCATGAAATGTCAATAGGTAAAGGTTGAGCATCAACATTCGGTGGGTTTTTTGCAGCCCTTGCCAGTTCTGGAATATAAATGGGAAGTTATTTCCATGGATTTTATTACAGGATTGCTGATGACTTGGAGACAACATGAGTCCATCATGGTTGTGGTAGACAAGTTGACAAAGGCAACACATTTTATACTGATGAAGTCTACGCATAAGAATAATGACATTGCAAAGATCTTCATGAAGGATATTTTCAAATTGCATGGATTTCCAAAGGCAATAGTCTCTAACAAAGATGTCAAGTTCACTTCCGATTTTTGGAAAGGGTTGTTTGTAGATTTGGGTACAAAGATAAAATTCAGCACTGCATACCATCGTCAGGAAGACAGACAGACAGAGAGAGTTAATCGAGTACTAGAATATATGCTTCACATGTACATGATGGACAAACCAACCAAGTGGGAAGATTACTTACACTTGGTAGAGTTTGCTTATAACAATGGACAACAGGCATCCTTGGGGATGAGCCCGTATGAGTCTTTCTATGGCAGATAGTGTAGGACACCTGTGACTTGGGATAATCCAGTGAACCGGGTTGTGCTCAGACCATAATTGCTCAAGGAAATGGAGCAAGAAGTTGTAAAGATCAAGCAGAATATGAAAGCAGCGTAGGGCAGATAGAAAAGCTATGTAGATAAGCATAGGGTGAACAAGGAGTTCAGCATTGGGGATCATGTTTACCTCCGAGTGAGGGTAAGGAAGAGTTCCTTGAAGCTTGGAAGTTGTGCCAAGCTATCACCAAGATATTGTGGGCCGTTTGAAGTGCTTGAAAGAATAGCGCCAGTTGCATATAGACTTGCATTTTCTGCTAGCACTAGACCTCATAATGTTTTTCATGTTTCTTTGCTTAAGAGATATGTACATGATCCTAACCATGTGATAAATTGGGATGTGATTTAGGTGGAACCCGAGGGAGAGTTCCAAATCAAGCCAATGCGTATCCTAGACAGGAAGGTCACAATGCTCTGGAACCGAGCCATAGGGAAGGTAAAGGTGCAATGGGATCACTACAGACCTGAAGAGGCTATGTGGGATCTAGAGGATGCCATGCAATTGCCACATCCATTTTTTTTCAATTCTACGGAACACTAAGGTGATACCAGTATAGCATTTTGTTCAATTTTGTAGAGCATTGAGGACAGTGCTATTGAAGGGGGAGGGTAATGTAACATGCCCAATTTTGACCCCGATGCATTAGATATACATGATGTATATATATTGTAAACAATCATGGTGTGGAGATAAAGGCCAAAGCCCCACCATCGATTTGGTTATGTTATGTTTCAGTGATTAGAACTGTTACCGATGATATATCAGGATATGCGGCATACATATTAAATTGTGGCATCATGTAACTATGCATTTTAATTAAATAACCCCAACCAGCTATGTTCACTGCAACCATATTGAAAAGGGCATGATTTTCTAAGGATAAGGAGGGGGAATGTTAAACCTTGAGCCCATGGGGGAAAATCCATGTGTCACCACCTTGTTTGAATTGCTCACCTTCCCTTGTCTCATCCAACCACCACTTTAATGTTCTGCTGAGTTGTTGAGGCAGTTATTGCTGGAAGTGGAGGGTGGCAAGACTGTCAGTCTTTGCCACACGCTCACTCCACCAGCCATTTCTCCACCTTCAAGTGGGTAAGAGAACCATCACTACACCACTCTCTTTTCCATTGGGGTTCACTCTCACGCAGGGACGTTTTGTTATGTTCACCTTCTCATGTGCAGTGGGGTTTGGATGGTCTTCCTCATGTAGAGCTGAGTTAAGAAGGAGTCCAATTTCTTGTTTGGGGATTCATTCTCCCTTTTCTCTCGGATTTCTAGTCTGTGAGATGTTCTTCCTCCCATTCACACAGGGGATCGTTTTCCCTTTTAACCATTATCAGACTATGTGATGTTCGGTTACTTCATCGCTGAACCATGGTTGTTGTCCTCCCCTGATCAATTGGGTTGCTATGAGTACCTACATGGTGTGGGCTATGGTCTCATTCGTACTTTATTGGTTGAGTTTCCTTTGCAATTTGGGCTGCTATAGGTTGCTGTGGAAAGGTTTTGGCCACGATAGGGCCAAGAACGATTTAGGGAGTTATTTTTCCCCTGTTAAAGCTTTAATAGCTGGGTTGTTGCATGCACGTAGTGGTTTGTCCTCGAACTGCATTAGAGTGGTGAATGAGGGATTGTTGTGCTTGATAAACATGGTGTGTTTGGGAACCACACAGATAGAGCTAGAGGGATGGATTTCTTCTCCACAACCCCTGAATAGCATTGGAAGGGAGGTCAGGGTCTGAGGGACTGCGTAGCAAAGAAAGGACTGATTTCCTTGTGTTGGGTGTGTGTGGATGTACTAGAAGTCAGGCTAGTTTTGGTGTAGGTGTCCTTAGCTCTTCAATGAGCTCACCAACTTAGCATTTATCCTTTTCCACTGATAAACTCAACCGTGTTGGCTTGGCTAAACTATGTATCCTTGTGGTGTTGTTATCATTGGCTATGTGTAAGCCTGCTAGTTCCTTATCCCTTGAAGAATCATGCCTGGCTCAGGGGTTGCAGCGTTGCTGAGAGATTAAAGAGAACACGGGCTTATGGTTGGGTGGAACGTTGCAGCGATGTAGCTGGTTGTGGGACAGTTATCATAAGATAAGTATTCTTGAATAATATGTTTTGCAATCATATTTAGTGTTAATGAATTATAATGATGGACATGTTGTTTTGCTTCCGCTATGTATATGAACAATTATGCATCTTAGTATGTTTTATGTTTTTAAGTATCTTGCCTCATCATTATAGGCATGATCATGTTCATGGGACTAGATTCTTGGATGTTTGGTGTTTAGTAGCGTCCTCTTGCCCGGTAGAAGGGTGAGGGACATTACACAAGCATTATTTTATCAAAACAAGAACCCATATATCAATACTAGAGAGACAACTAAAATCGTGGAAAATGCGAATATAATTCAAACCTCAACAAGTACCAACAAATGAAAACATATTTAATATTAATGAACAAACCCTGACACTCACTAAAATATTCTGATCCATGATAAACACCTACATGAGACCATAAATATATCCTTAATATTTTTGTTATAAATGTGATGTGGTTTATTTACCTACATGTTAAAGAACACACCACATGTTAAATAATTTCAACCTACAAATGACACCTTATAGAGAAAGACATATGATCTATGCTTTAAGGAAGTTCCCTAATATGCATCTTTGGAGTGGATATTTTTTAAGGTCTGTATGGAAAATAGAACATTCATGCAATATGCAATCCCCTATAGATTCCATTAGGAGAGAAAGGTAAGGGATTTCAAATGTCCAATATGAATTAGCACTATCAACATTGAAGCAATTGGTGAATACCTCTCTAGTAGATTGCACCAGAAAAAATTCCACAACCTTAGAAAAGCAGTTGAACATCAGTCTTCTAATTAAAGCTAGGAATTCCACAATCATAGTCAAGAAAGAAATTGTTGTAGGTGAAATGGGATACTCTAGTAACCATGCTCTTATTTTTAATTTTCATGGTGCATGGTCATCTAAAAGAAAAATATGAAACTATATTTTATTATTTCTTTTACTAGTATTGAGAAAAAGAGAACGGTCTCCACTCCTGTGAATCTCATGTATAGGAGTTGTTGATTAGTATGGGCCAGGTCAGTAGAAAAGGACTGAGTTTTTTACTTTAGTTTCCGAGCTTGCATTCCCACTGATTGAAATCACAAGTTGGTTTTTGATTTATCATGGTAGACTGTGTTTCACCAGCTAAACTTTGGCTTAGGAATTATGGCCGCCACCAATCAACCACAATACTTGGTTGTAATACAATGTTGAAAATTAGATAGGCTAGTACACAATTTTTGTCCCTCTTATTTGTTTTTATTGTGCACTAATGCTTACCACATTGATGGTTTGCATAGAATAAGCTTCATCGGGACCTATATTAATGGATGCATTATATAGAAGAGGAATCATTGTCACCTAGATTAATGGATATCCCAATTTCTATTAAAAATTGGACTGGCTAGCAGGATTTTTTAATATACCATCAAGCTGCATGCCCTTTTCATGATAGGAACCATTTACCAGGTTGAAAATTGGTCAGGTTGGGTATCCTTCAATTGAGGTGTGTATTGTATATCTATGATAGGAACCCTTTACCAATCAACTACTAAACTTGGTTTTATTAACATATTAGTGAACTGTATCGAAGAAGATTCATTGAGACCTATATGAATGGATGCATTGGATAGAACATGATTCATTGTTACCCAGATTAGAGGATATATGAGTTTATGTAAAAATTAGACTGGCTAGTAGGATGCTCAACCATACAACTGGTCTACATGGATTTTTCATTAAAATCACACATTACCATGTTGAGAATTGGATAGAATGGGAATCAAGGTGTGGACATATATCTTCCATAATGCATTTTAAGACACATTTTTTCCTAGGACATCTCATCACTAACCCACCACCAATCAATCGCACTAACTGTTTCTAATACCATGTTGAAAATTGGAGAGTGTAGTGCACATGTTTAGTCTCTCTTAAATTGATTTTTACTATGGGGAAGGGAATTCATCTATACCACATTTATGAGTTATATAGAAGAATATTCATTAGGACCTATATGAATGGATGCATCGTATAGAATAAAATTCATTGTGACTGAGATTGATGTTTCTAATAAAAATTGGACTTGCTGGTAGGCTTCTCAACCATACCACTAAGTCACGTTACTTTTTCATGACAAACACGCTTTACCATGTTGAAAATTGGATTTTCCATGAATCAAGGGGTGGATTGCATTATGGAATATTTACCAATCAAACACTACATATGGCTCTAATATCATATGAAAAATTGAACAAGGTAGGAACCCATTCCAGGACCAACCCTTGGCCATTGCTCATGATAGGAACTATTAAATAGTTTGACATCAAGATATGGATTTCTATCTTCCACAACACTTCTCAAGCCACAATTTGTCTTAGGCCTTTGTTTCATCACCAACCAATCAAAATACCTAGTTCTAATCCTATGTTGAAAATTGGAGAGACTTGTGCACAAGTTTAGTCCCTCTTAGATTGATTTTTTATTGTGTGCAAGGCACCCCATACATATCACATTGATGAATTTTATAGATGAATGTTCATTTGGATATAGCCATGGAAGGATAATGATGGGTGAGAGATGAAAGTCCCAAATCCAAATTTAAAATTGGGTGAAAACATGGATTGACTGTGCATTGAGACAATGATGACAATTGATCCAAGAAGATACATGGATGGCCATGTACAGAACACCTTAGTGCCCTCATCTATGCACACCAACCCATGCACCCTAACAATTGGGTGCCCCACCTACCAAGAATAGAACATTGGGTCAAGGAGAAACATCCTCGGGTCTGAATGCAGAGCCCGAAAATATCTACAACATTTGGAAAATACAACACCACATGAGCCTAATTTCAAAGATTTCACACCAAATTCTAGGAATCCCTACAATATTCCAAGACCATTATGGAATGTCAAGGATGTAATGTTGTCTTGATGCATTTGTATGAATATCAATGCATATATCCTGTTAGATATTAAAGATGTTTTGTGTCAATAATCACATAACAAACATGGTTTTGTGTCATAATTTTCAAAACTTTGACATTTGGGACTATCATATATTTTTCCATTTTGATAAAGAAGGGTAAATATTTAATTATATATCTTTATCTTAATTCTGAATGTGTGTGCACAACTCTGAACTCTCATGTTTGGATTTCTCCTCTGAGCTAACAAACCATGAGCTGTCAGTGTTGATAAAAAATGATCTTCCATCCATTGGTATGGTGTCTGCAGCTGCATAATATTTTTTATTAATGTTATTTGTGTTTACCATTTTGTGGAATGCATCCACATTGATGGTGCTTATTTTGTATGCTTGGAACTATTTGTTCACAATTTTTATTAGTATATTAGTTATAACATATTTGCCTTAGAATTTAGGGCATTTGAACCAGCTGTATCTAATTCTTGTGATGGTTTCCCTTGCAACCTAGTAATGGAAAAATAAAAATTAAACACTTTCAAATATTTTTTCAAGAAGCAACAGAAGTAGGGTACACAAATCACTCTATTCTCTCTCAGACCTATCTATATTTTAGGGTACACGAAAGGCAATTGTTCATAAACAAACACTTCTTATAATTTCTTTCTTTAATGGATACGAAAAAAATATGAGAGTGCTTTCATTCCAAATCATTGTTATTTAGACAAATTCTTGAGGAACCACACGTAAATCCATACTCAAGGAATTCCTACCGTTCAAACCCCATGGAATCATTAGCGAGAAGATAGTTCACTAGTGAGGTCAACAGATTATTTATACAACCAGAAGGGATTCGACTCTCTGTTCTGCCTCTCCCTCACATGGTATGAATTTCAAAGGTAAGAATCATGGGTATAAGTCCTAAAAAAAAATGGCAGAATTAGCTACACATCAGACCTGGCACCTAAGCCAAATGAAGCTTGCCATACGTGATGCAAAAATTCGGGGAAAAGGCCATGGGGGAATTATTTCAACATGGCACACACTACACTGCACAATACTACCATGATGGAAGATTCATAAGAACCACTACTACATAGTAGGATAACAAACTGGTAGACTCTCTTACGCAAACAAGAAAATTTCATTCACAATTGCATTACTTATAACATGATCCCAAAAGAAAGGATAAGGACTCAGAATAGTTATCTTACATTTACAGATGTGATCTGATGGGTAGGCACATGAAGAACATCTACACTTCTGGATATGAAAGATTCAGTGACCACACCAGATACAAAGAGTGTGGGTCTTTTCTCTCTTTTTAGCAAAACTTCCTGTTCCCTTACCCTGAAATGTAATCAATCATCACAAATTCAGCACTACATATGTATCAAAAGTGATAAGAAAAACAAATGAAAATTTCAAATATGATAGCATTATGATGTGTAATGAAGCTGTTGATGGCATACCCTACTACCCTTAACCCTACCAATTCCTGTATTGATGTACGTAATGAAACTATCTATGATATGAGATAAGCGATGTCTAGGAAATTCATAGAAGCATATTGATTTTGAGTATTTCATTTGGAGAAAAATTAAGAGTATATAACTTTTGTAAAAAACAGTATCAATTAAAACAACCTTAGTGTTTTCCTACTAACAATTCAACCAAAAGCATCTTAGTACTTAAAAATAATTCCCATTTCCATTTAGTTACTCAAGTGAGTGACAAGAAATAAGATCCTCTAGTTTATTATGAAATTAATTTATGTTAGAAGACTTTCAAAAAAGGAAAAAAAATCAAGATAACTAAGTGGAGAACCCAAGCCTTCTGGACCATAGGACTCATTCAAAAAAAACATCAAGGTAAAGAGTATAATGTTACTAGAGGAACTCCATCTTGAAGTGAAATCTCAACAGATGCCAATGCTGTCAAAGGAGTCAACTCAAATGGCTTAACCACAACTATACATCCAGAAGCAAGATCTAGAGAAACCTACAAGCTCAACAGGTACCAACTCCATCTTGAAGTGAAAGCTCAACAGCTTCCAATGCTGTCCGACAAGTCAACTGAGATGGATTAACCACAACTGTACAACCAAAAGAAATATCTAGAGAAACCTACAACAAATAAACATGGGTACAAAGTTCAGTGGTGCAATACATGTATGTTTGAAAGTTTCTGTAGGAGAAAGAAGCCATATTAAAGAAGATGGCATTTTTTCATAACCAATAGACATTCTAGATATTACAAAGGTTGAAAATCATGGGATGAATTGCAAGAAAAATAGCACATCTTCTTTATACTTTAATTTTTTTAAATGATGAAGCATGCCATGGCCTGCATAAGAATTCAACGCAAAAAAAAACATGTATTATCATTTAATGGCAGCCATACAGATCCTTAATGAAAGCCTCAATATGCATTAATAATATATGTATTCCACAAATGAAATCAATAATACACATTAACTGGCATCTAAACCTCTCTTTTTTCTTATAATACCTTCCTTAATTTCTATACTCAGATATATATTACGATCACACTTTCTCTCTCAGGAGAGAAGTCACTAACGAAACAATGGACATACCTGAGAGAGAGATAGATAGGTAGTTGTAGGGAAAAGTGAGATAAATACGGACCTCAAGGTATTAATGGAATAGTACCTGAAATGATATTGTTTAAAGAAGGCCGTTACATGCATGGAACTTGCAGCAATTCTACTAGATGCATGTTGAATGGTAGCATATTGAATGGCTAAGTGCTCTTTCATCAACTAAAATGATTTTCTTCAAGATTACTGGATCATTTTTCAAGTTACCATTATTGAGAGGCTAAGAAAAAGGACTACTTTCACTAATGACTAACTTGGAGCCAAAGGAATGGAAAGATGCTAGAGGCTCGACTAGAATAATGAATATAATTCAACAGTTAACATAGCTTTAGATTTCCTTTTTCCATAGTGATTATCTCTTTGCAATTTGGATCTCAAGTGCACAAGCATTTTGCTACCTCAAATGATTGATCTTCATGTTTAGAGAGGAACAAAGATAATCTGAAGCCTCTCAATTTTCATTATCCTCATTGACACAATGATGATCTGCATAAATGATCATGGAAATGCACTCAAAGACAGATCACCTAAAGAGAAATCCATATAGGCTCAAAGACAGATCACTCAAGGACAGATCACCCAAAGAGCAATCCATGCAGGCTCGATTGATTCTTCAAAACTGTAGAATTGCAGACTGTTAGGAAGGTTAAATATATTAATAACTTCAAATGATTTTGTACACTTTTGAATGACCCATGTCCCCATATCCCTCGACTAAATTCTTTTTTTGGTGGAACTAAGAAAGTAGCATGCATTGATTTCCCAGAACTGGAGAATCATGCAGATTTCAAAAATCTGATATTCCCTGTTAGATACAGATCCAAATCTAGCATTGGCTTCAACTTTGTAATTAGAACCATGTTTCCTACTTCTAGTAGGATTATGGAAACTGTTGCTATGACTTTATTGTATGATGGAGCTTCCCTCTAGATAGATTCCTATTGTTTCCTAATGTAAGTCAAACAAAATAGTATTGGGAGTGATAGGATATCAGGAATATGCAATACTCACTGTTAGATTCAGGGTCAAATTTAGCATTGGCTTTAGGAGCTTTGCATCTTGTAGCCTTCCTTATCTGTAATTAGAACCATGTTTCCTACTTCCAGCAAGAGTGAAAATTATTGCTATGGCTTTAGTGTATGTTGGAGCTTCCCTCAAGGTAGATGGTAATTGTTTCTACTGTAAGCCAAAAAAAATAGTACTGGGAGTGATAGGAGATACGAAATATGTAATACACATAATATGATTATGGAAAAGAACTATCTACGAGATTCTTAAACAACTCTATTCTTCTCTGCATGCACCCTTATGCTACAACAAATATTTTATCAAGACAATTTGTTAAGGCACTGTAAGATTGTGCATGGAAGTTGGAAACATCTTGTAGTCGATGTAAATCCATTTGCTCAGAAATTTTATTCAATCAAATCATTGGGATTTAGTTCTGAAGCCTGATGTTTGATCTGGTTTAAGATTTCTTTCTTTTGCCCAGTTTTCTATAGATGCTCAGATTCTCTTTATTATATCTGTAAAGTAGGGATGTATAGTTTAGAGATACTAACAGTATATAAATATGATTATTGTTTCTATTTGAGAGTTCTAAATTCACCATATTTTTTATTCTCCAAGGACAAAAATAGATGCAGTTTAGTGGAAGTCTCTTATGTTTGTCACATACTAAGATTCATTTGAGTTTCCTGGCTTATAATTTGATAAATGATGAGACCTGAAAACTTGATGGCATTGCACTTTATGTCTTGTGAATGGAATGATTTATTTTCATGTGATCCACATCTGAATTACACTAGACATTCAATGCATTATCAATGCTTCATTTAGATTTGAGCTTTTAATTTAGCATAGTTCTCCATTTGGTAGTCCTAGTAGAACAAATGAAAGCCAGATTCGTACATGACAAGTACCTAAGCTTCCTGGAGTATATATTTTTCGTTTTAGCATATATATTTGTGTTCTGAATGTAAATTCAAAGATTCACAGCTATAACATGTGAAATGTTTCAAACTTTTTTTGGAAATTATTTACATGAAGAGTTTTTTAAACTTGTGCAAGAAAATAAATACCAAAAAAATTCTAAAATACAAGAAATAACAATGCCTTACACGCATATTACATAGATTTATCCCAGAAACCCTTAACTGGGAAAACTAGCCTAATTGAGAGCTTCTCCTCTCTCTATTTCATTGTATTATATTCACCATTTACAATACATTATTATAACATCCAAAACCCTAATTAGTTAACCCAGATTATATTAGAACCCTAATTCCTTAACCAAAATTAGTTTACAATAGGACAAAATACCATTGGCCTAAAAAGCACAAATGAGACAAAAAAATGACCCAAAATTTTATTTTGGGGGCTCTACCCATAAACCCTTAACATGGGACCACTGGACACCCACACACCTCCCCTTTGTTTTGGGAAACTTTAGTGACGCTTATGGGAAATGACTGATAAGACAATAGGATGAAAGAAAGAAAAAACAATATCATTATGACATAGGTCTATAGTAATACACATTGTTCCGATACTTAAGAAAGCAAGTTTGATTCTGATTCAGGGATAAAATAATGTATATATGAAAACTTGAACCTTAAGAAGTCCATATATGGCTCATAATCACAATGGGTGATATGACACAACTTAAACAAAATGACTCGACTTTAAGACTACCAAGCTTTTGTATGTGTTAGTGTCGATAATAACAATCTCTGATACGAAGCTGAATTGTGTTGGAGTTTAATCTCTGAATGTATTTCTAAAGTGATTGTATCAATACTGCAACTAATTGCATTTATAAAGATTCCATGCAACTACATAGTTACAGTACTAATCCATCTGATATGATGTCCCCATACAAATTTGATTGCTTGTGAATTATAAGAATCTATCCTAGCATAGTACAAGGCCGATAATTAAAAGGCCATTTCCATCTAATTTTCACTTTTTTGACTCAAAATACAATATAATGGGAGATGTACTTTACTTTTTAAAATATTTAAACGATAGGACTAA
Organism: Pseudotsuga menziesii; assembly: GCA_001517045.1. Classification (NCBI taxonomy): domain Eukaryota; kingdom Viridiplantae; phylum Streptophyta; class Pinopsida; order Pinales; family Pinaceae; genus Pseudotsuga; species Pseudotsuga menziesii. Next base: position 201,926 of record LPNX010416521.1, read on the forward strand.
GCTGCTTGTAGCCCTTGCTTTACATTATATTGGCTTTAGTGTGATGGATTTAATAAATTTCACTACCAGAGGTGTTTCATAAATATGTTAACTTGCATGTAGATTCTGCTTGCCTTATATATATATATATATTAAGAATTCTTTGCACTTTTTGAAGACATTGAAGAGTATTGTAATACATGGTATCATCAGTTTGGAATTTGCTAATAATAAAGAGAATGAATCATTTTGAGAATTAAAGGATCCACAAACAAATAAAGAGCACTGGAACAACATAGAAAAGTCCAGAAGATTAAAGATATACTTCCATTGCTAGAGATAAATGATTTTCCATGAAGCAACCATTTTGAGATATTTGGATCATGATGTCCCATATCACAATACATATGCACAATAAAGGAAGCAAAATACAAAAGTATCATTCACAAAGAGTGCCGAAAAACCCTTACAATTCTCTATCCCATTGAATGAATTTAATAATAACAAAAACCCTCTCTAGATTCAACAAGTAAAATACAAACTTACGGATTTGACATAGCACTGAATCAATAATCAAGCCAACCTAGGTTGAACTCTTCTTCTGAAACTTCTACTCTGAGGCGAGGATTTGTAGAGGCCTTTATTTTTTACCACTGATGTCCACTATTCTCATCATAGATGACATGCACGAGAGACCTTAAGTCACTAGCCTATTTGGGAAGCTGCTTCACACGAGAACACTCCTTCATATCAATCTCTTTCAATCTGGATAGTCGGCCCAATTCTTCTGGGAGTTGTTTTATGCACCCACACAGTGAAATATCCAAGAATTGTAGTTGTTGAAGGTTACAAATTGAATATGCTAGTTTTTCTAAACTTAAACAGGCATACAATATTAGCATTTGTAGTGAGCTTAGATTTCCTATATCATCTGATAACTTAAGAAGAACATGACAGTTTGTGATAGACAATCGTTGAAGGGAAGGCATATTACAAATACTCACAGGAAATTCCTCCAAATTGCTACAATGATCAATAGTGATCTCAGAAAGATGTGGGAAATACAAATGCAACCCCAAATGTAGTCTACTCATATTCCCAAAACCCTCACATAGAATAAAGGATAATTTCTCTAATATTTTCTAAGATTGACAATATTCTTGGAAGGGAGGAACTATTACTCTCTCTAACCGAACAACTTTCAACTGAGTTAATGAAGAAAAGACCGATATGCCTTTGAGTGTATCACGCCTAGAATTGTGATTTACAATCACAAGAACCTTTAATTTAGGCATTGACTCCATGAAAGGTGGAATAAAGTATTCGCTTGTAGAAAAGCTTAAGATGAGAGCCTTGGCATTTGGAAAGTCCATCTGACACCAATCCTTCTCCTCGATTGAAAATTGACAGAGAAATCATTATATTCAGAAACATACCATATGCAGGAAGGATGTAGGATTCAGTATGATTTTGATCAGGTGAGACAAATCAATACTTACAATAAAAAATAGACAAACAACTAGAAGGGTACCAAAAAAAGTACAACAAACCTGTGTGGAAGGAAACAATCTCAGCATCAAATGTAGACTTTGCACCCTTTTTCTACGTTTTGGGAATAGAATCGGATTTTTGAGACATAATAAGCCTTTTGTGTCTATTAATTATACGGTCCTTCCTGGTCAAATAGATAGCCATGTTTTGTAGCATATCACGCTGAATATAGGAAAGCTTACAACTGCTGCAATAAGAGTTCACGGTACATCTGAAATGTAAATAAGTAGTTATGTCAGCTGAAACAATGACTAACTGGTGCTCAAAAATATTCACTCATCTCTCGTCAAATAGTGTATTATAACCTAAGGGATTAGGTCAACATGATGGTGTTGGGCATTTGGCTACACTAGCAATGCTCGGTTCAAATCCCTTGGGTTAGACTATTTGATTCCCTTTAGATTAAGTGCATTAAATTATGACTAGAGATGCCATCCACAATTCTGGGGAAGTATCCATTGAATATTCCAAGACGTTTACTTGAAACAAAAAATTGCAGTATGCAAAGAAGCTTTGAATAAATCTCATGTGTCACAAGATAGTCCAAATGCCCAAGAGAAGATTATCAAGGATAATCAATAAGACAACAAATGTACGAGTGACTCACTTGCAATTGTTCACCACATTCAGAAGATTCCTACTCGCAAGTTATATTAAGATGGTGTAAACCTCTTCCTATTGCAACTTATGGACATAAAACTCCAAGTCTAACAATGGATCAACAAATATTTTCCTGGCCTCTGGAAATATTCCCATGTCCAAAAATCCCAAACCCCAAATCAATGATTAACATGAAAACATTGTTCTTGTGTTGCATTATAATCCTATATCTAACCTGTATATTCTATTGAACACATCAACTCCTCACTGTTTAGATGAAAGTGTCCCCACTTTTTGCTTCATATTTTGGAAGCTGCTAACAAGATTGTCTGCTGATATCCTTTTAGCCTGAGTGGGTAGTTTCCCTTTGTATCCTACCAAGTCATCGGTGGATGTATTGGTGCGGGTGGTTTGGGAGCGAATTTCCAACAGCTTCCTTTTACCCTGGAATTTAAGGCTCTGCTTCACCCCTATGAACAATTCAAGGTTCAACTGTTTCTTCAACTATATCTGGGAAAAAATATTGCTATGGAATTTTCTCTATATCTTAAACAGATGGAACTTAACAAATTGGAATTGATTCTATTCATGTCTGTCTCTGCTACTGGTATTTGACCGGCTTTTAAATGGGTATTTATAATGCCCAAACCCAAAATCAGTGTTTAACATGACAACTACCTCAATAAGTGGAAGCAAGGAACTCATGAGCGCGAAGGAGTGCATGAAAATATGATGAACCGTTTTGGCACTACTTTAATGGTGACTTGTTGGAATGCTCAATATTTCTCAGGGATGAACTGTTTTGGCACTACTTCAATGGTGACTTCTTGGAATGCTCAATATTTTTCTGGGTTTTGGTAGGTTTGGTATATATATCAATTAAATTTAGAAATGCAAAAAAAACAAAAATTCAAACATATATATAAGAAAATCAATTAAAATATTATCTACTAGGGATGGAATAATGAAAATGGGTGAGAAAATAATTTTTGATGCTGACCTTAAGTGATATTCATGAGACATTTTAGTAATAGATTTTTTTGGTAGGTTAACAATCTATTAAAGAAAATAATATCAGGTATTTATGAGTATGTTTTAAGTGTATATAACGATGACAATAGACTATTCTCATTGCACTCTCAAATTATGACTCTTTTGAGATCAAGATGATGGAATGGAGTGAAAAATGGAGTCACTATTGCATGAAAGGAGACTAGACATTATATGCATCATCAATTTGGTGTTTTTCTAGGACATCGTGATTACTAGCACTAAAATGATCTATACATATTTAGACCCCCTCATAAAAAATTGCAATATTTTCTATTGTTGAGCTCTGACACATGACTAGGATGTCGTGAACACTAGCACTAAATTCGTCCATATATAGTTAGACCCTCTTGTCAAAAATTGCAATTTTTTCCATTGTCGAGATGTCACACACTAGATGGTCAAGAGAGATTCCGTGCAATTGCTTTGTTGGATCTCTAAAGATCGAGGTGCAGGGCACCATTACAGAAAAATGGGTTTTCCAACATATACATCATCTGGGATTTGTGATCGCAATATTATATCTGGCAAGAAATATGAATTTCTATAGCACATCATTTGTAATAATCCACAACGCCCTAACACTATCCTAACCACCTAGGAAAAACACTAGATAGTCCTAACCCCACAAATTCCATTTTAGATTCAGAATTGTTAACTTGCACATATTCAGATATAGAAGGTAGAAAATTTACAAAATCTACTAAATTGTAACACTTCATTGTCACAATTGCAATTTTCCATGACACAATTAAAAATGACTAACATAAATGACTAATTCATATTATTCTGGCTAGTCATTTCTTATGTCATGACTAAGTTAGTCATTTTTAACTCTGTCACTTATTATCTAGTCATATTTGTTAACTAGTGACTAAATTAGTCATTAATTTTAGTCGTTTCTAGTTGGGTCAATCAAAACTGCTCATATTTAGTAGTAAATCATTTGAAAAACCTGTGGTGACTAGAATTTTGTCACGTAGTCACTAATTCCTCATTTTTTACTAGTGATGATTGTGGTAGAAAAGTTGAAAAAGGCAGCACATTTTATACCGGTTAAGTCTATGCATAAGACTGATGATATTGCAAAGATATTCATGAAGGATATTTTCAAACTGCATGGATTGCCTACGGAAATAGTATTTGGCAAAGATGTCAAGTTCAATTTCAATTTTTGGAAGGGGTTGTTTGCATATTTGGGTACAAAGTTGAATTTCAGCACTGCCTACCATCCTCAAACCGATGGATAGACTAAGAGAGTTAACCAAGTGCTGGAAGACATGCTTCGCATGTATGCGATGGACAAACCAACCAAGTGGGAATATTATTTACACCCGGTAGAGTTTGATTATAACAATGGACAACATGAATCCTTGGGGATGAATCCATATGAAGCTTTGTATGGCAGAAGGTCTAGGACACCAGTGACTTGGGATAATCCAGTGAGCAGGGTTGTGCTTGGTCTAGAATTGCTCAAGGAGATGGAGAAGGAAGTTGTGAAGATTAGGCAGAATTTGAAGGAATCCTAGGAAAGATAGAAAAGCTATGCAGATAAGCATAGGTTGAACAGAGAGTTTAGTGTTGGGGATCATGTTTACCTCAGAGTGAAAGCAAAGAAGAGTTCCTTGAAGCTTGGAAGTTGTGCCAAGTTGTCACCTAGATAATGTGAACCTTTTGAAGTGCTTGAAAGAATAAGGCTAGTTCCATATAGACTTGCATTTCCTGCTAGCACTAGAGCTCATAATGTATTTCATGTTTCTTTGCTTAAGAAATATGTACATTATCCTAACCATGTAATAAATTAGGATGTTATACAGGTGGAACCAGAGGGAGAGTTCCAAATCGAGCCTATGCGCATCGTCGCCAAGAAGGTCACAATTCTCCGGAACCGAGCAATAGGATAGGTAAAGGTGCAGTGGGAGAACTACGGTCATAAAGAAGCTACATGGGAGCTAGAGGATTCCATGCAACTGACACATCCATTTTTGTTTGAATTTGTGGATTGCTGAGGGTAGTACTAGCAAGAATTTTTGTTCAATGTTATAAAGCACTAAGGATATTGCTGTTGAAGGGGGAGGGGAATGTAACACCCCAGTTTTTATCCCGTTTGCATTTAAATAATACGATGTAAATAATCATGATGTGGAGCTAGGAAAAATCCCCACCATCGATTTAGTATTTATGTTTCGGCAATTAAGGTGTGGTCGATGGTATTTTTTTATGCTAGCTGAACATTAACAGCTAGAAATTTTGTTAAAATTGCAATTTTTATTAAAACCCACAGCCGACTATGTCAATGTGTTGATGTATTTGTAACTTTAGAATGTATTCACTTGTATATCTTATGTATTGTACCTCGATGTTTATTTCAGGAAGTATTTTTAATGTAATTGAGTCATGTCATACCCCAATGTTCATATCAGGAGAATCAATAATGTAAACAAGTCATGTAAATTAATTAAGATTAACCCTCCATTGTAAGTCAGGGCAATAGTCCCAACAATTGTTTCAAGGTTAACCCTCCTTGTTGATCGGAGGGAAAATTCCCCACAGTTGTGGGGCACTAGGGTTATTAGACTCTCGTAGAGATGTTGGCCCTGGTAAGTAGTTATTAAGTGGGGCCAACATGTTCAAGTGGACATTAAGTGAACAAAAGAATATAAATAGAGAGTGAGCCTCTCTATTTATCACACACACACTCACTCATTGGGGCGCATGAGTGAGAGAGGAGAAGCTCTCTCAAGAGAGAGAGAAAGAATAAGTTGTTGGAGATTATCTTTATGTTTTCGGGTTTTACTACCGCCATTGGTGCTCATTCTATCTCTGAGGAAGTTGCATGGTTTTACCCTTTATGGTTTCCTCGAGGAAAATTCTTTATGTCTCTTGTCTCTTGTGTTTATTGATGTGCATGTTATTCTCTCAGATAAGATCCTAAGATCATATTGCTTAAATCATAAAAATCTAACATGGTATTAGAGATAACCTGAGAAGAATACATTATGAAGCTATAGAAACTAGGGATTATTACTTTTTGGGTTTCTCTCCACAATCCTTCAGTAAAAGAAGGCTAGGCTAACTCTCCATTGAAGGGTGCATCGTTTTGTTGAAGAAGAATTTGATTCCGGGTATTTTCAGTTTTTGGTACGAGAAATTAGGGCTTTTTATAGAAGAGGAATTTTTGAGTGAGCTTGGAATAGGATTTTTATCCTCACCAAAATTGAATATTAGAGACTTGGGTCAATATTTTTGGTTGGGTGAAACTCCAGGAAAATCAAACCCTAGTTTGACCCTGGGCCTGAAAAACCCTAAAATAGTGAAACTGATACGGTTTGGTAGATTTACTATATCTTGAGATTGGAGAAGTATCACAAGTTGAAACTTTCACAAGCCGAAAAGGAATTCCCAATGTACATTTTTTCCAAGTTTCAACCTCGGATACACTATATTTTGGGAGATATGATTCCTCCAAGTTAGGGTTCTAGCCTCTCCGAGGACTCCTCCCCAAACATGACACCTGGTGAGAATTGGTATATATCGAGATACGAAGGTCCAAATGAAATTTATAAATATTTTCTAGAAAGGGCACGGATGGTAATTTCTATAGTAAAATATTCATACCCCAAATATGAAACAGTGACACATGGCAGTCCGTACACCTTCGCTATGTTGAACAGTCCTAAAATAGGTTACCTTGGGAAAATGATCATAAGTCCCAATTGGTGAAACTAATTCTGATGAAACCTATGGTTTTGGAACAATGATAGATGAGGCTACAATAGTACAAAATTTCAGACACAGAAGAGCAGTACTTTCATAGGTACCGTAGAAACAGTATCAGGAATTTTTGCAAAATAAATTGGTAAACTAGGGCTTCCTGTTTCGGGAGCATCCCTCCACTGTTTTCAGAAAAGGAGTACATTGGACATCTCAAATTGAAGAGGTATATATTTCTATCCTATTATATCTGAAATATTCCATGTTTTGAAAATTAGGGTTTCTCTGACAAACCCTAGATTATCCATCTCCAGAACCAGGATGGACACCTCAAATTGAAGGAAGTGATTACTTTCAGCAAACTCTAGGAAGAGCACACATAAGAAGAAACTTGACTCATAATAAGAGGAAATGGGAGAAACTGAATATCAAGCTCTCACTATTCAAAGAATATCGCTCAAGTGATATGAAGGACTCAATTCTTGAAGAACCTCTTATCCATCTTGAGCATTTGGATAAGAAATGATGATGTCATGAATGAAGAAGATGATGAAGCAGAAGGCTCATGAAGGAGTCTACCCATGAAATAAATAAATATAAGTATTTCATTGTAATTTCATTATATTGTTTTGTTATGCATTTTTTTATATTCAGTTGATGTATTATGCATGATAGAATGTTTTCATTAATGACATTATACTACTATTATGCAAATCATGTAGTGAGGTACCTGAAGGTTACATTTGAATATGAGCTCAAGTATGAGGTGAATTAGAACATTAACCTAGAGGGTTATGTGGATTTGGATTAGGCAGGAAGTGCCATTGATAGGAAGAGCACTTCTTGGTGTAGTAGGAAGCAGTCTTGCATGGCACTGAGTACAGTCAAGGAAAAATATGTTGCCACTAGATATTTGGTAGGTAGTATCTTTCCTTTGTAAACTAATATTTGATTTAGTTGATCTGAGTTGCATTTTTGTATGATGCAGAGAGGAGCAGTGATCAAAATCGAGATCTCTTGAAAGAGGGAGTTCTATCATAGTCAGTGAGACAGGTTGCCTGAGCATAAATCCTAGCGAAGCTTGTAGGTTGCTCAGATGTAATCATCCCTTGAGGTTGTCCTCAGATGTAATAGGTCCTAGAGAAGATTGAAGGTTATCCTTGGAAGTAATCAGCCCTTATGTGATTCTATGCTAGAAATGGTCAAAGTGAAGTTTGAGTACTTCAGGGAGAAGCTTGGTGTTCTCCAGATCAAGATTCCTTCCAAGGGGAAGGGATGAGTCCATGAGTCCTTCTGACATGGTGAGAGGATTGGTTCCTTCCATGGTCAGATGAAAGTGCTATGGCCCTTCTGACATGGTGGAAGCCTGAGATTCACATGGTCAGATATAAGTGCACAGATGCTCTGATGTGATTGTGGGTTGTGTTACCACATGATTAGTGCAGAGCCATTCTGATGTGATTGAGGGATGTGTTCCCACATGATCAGATATAAGTTTTGAAGGCCATTCTCTGGGAGAATGGAGGAACCTGGTTAGTTACCAGGAATACCCAGCTTAGTGCTGACAGGCCATTCTCTGGGGGAATGGAGGCACCTGGTCAGTTACCAAGAATACTTAGCTTGGTGCTGACATGCCATTCTCTAGGAGAATGGAGGCACCTAGTTAGTTACTAGGAATACTCAGCTTAGTACTGGGAGGCCATTCTCTGGGAGAATGGAGGCACCTAGTTAGTTACCAAGAATACTTAGCTTAGTGCAAAGAGGCCATTCTCTGGGAGAATGGAGGCACCTGGTCAATTACCAAGAACACTTAGCTTAGTGCTAAGAGGCAATTCTCTGGGAGAATGGAGGAACCTAGTCAGTTACCAGAAACACTCAGCTTAGTGCTGAGAGGCCAATCTGTGGGAGAATGGAGGAACCTGGTCAGTTACCAGGAACACTCAGCTTAGTGCTGAGAGGTGGTTCTCTGGGAGAATGGAGGAACCTAGTCAGTTACAAAGAATACTCAGCCTAGAGCTAAGAGCCATTCCACAGATGATAGTAGGTGTGTCCTATCATGCTGATGGTTGTAAGTGTTGGGCCCTTCCATAGATGATAGTAGGTGTGTCCTATCATGCTGATGGTTGTAAATTCTAGGCCTTTGCACAAATGGTAGTAGGTGTGTCCTATCATGCTGTAATTGTTGGGCCTTTCTGAAATGGTTCTTGGATGTGTTCCTCCCATGGTCAGATGTAAGTGTTGGGCCTTTCTGACATGGTTCTTAGATGTGTTCCTCCCATGGTCCAATGCGAGTGTTGGGCATGCCTTTCTGACATGGTGGTGGATGTGTTCATCCCATTGTCAGATGTAAGTGGTGGGCGGGCCTTTCTGACATGGTTCTTGGATGTGTTCCTCCCATGGTCATATATATGTGCTGAAGAAGATGAATACCTACATGGAGGATAGGCCTACAACCAGCATGAAAAAGGGCTGGTTCTGTAGAACTTCCTCGGATGAGAAGAATGAAGAGATAGCACCATTTGATTGAGATAGCGGAAGTAGTGATGATAATGATGATCAAGTGATGATTTGAACTTGACGATGATCCAGTGATGCTCCAGATCAAATGATGATCCAGACTCAATGATGATCCAGTGATGATCCAGACTTGATGAAGATGACTTGAAGATGAAGATGACTTGAATTTGAAAATGACTTGAAGATAAAGATGACTTGATGTTGATCCAAATGATATAGAGAAGAAGACTTGTGCTGCTAAATTGTGTCAAGGGAATACCTTCTTAGTTAAGAGGGAGTGTTGATGTATTTGTAACTTTAGAATTTATTCACTTGTATACCTTATGTATTGTACCCCAATGTTTATTCTGGGAAGTATCTATAGTGTAATTGAGTCATGTCATACCTCGATGTTCATATCGGGAGAATCAATAATGTAAACAAGTCATGTAATGTCATTGAGATTAACCCTCCATTATAAGTCGGGGCAGTAGTCCCCATAATTGTGTCAAGGTTAACCCTCCTTGTTGATCGGAGGGAAAAGTCCCCATAGTTGTGGGGCACTAGGGTTATTATACCCTCATAGAGATGTCATCCCTGGTAGGTAATTGTTAAGTGGGTCGGACATGTTTAAGTGGACATTAAGTGAATGAAATAATATAAATAGATAGCGAGCCTCTCTATTTATCACACACACACTCACTCACTGGTGCGCATGAGTGAGAGAGTAGAATCTCTCTCAAGAGAGAGAGAGAGAACAAGCTATTGGATATCATCTTAATGTTTTCGGGTTTTACTGCTGCCATTGGTGCTCATTCTATCTATAAGGAATTTGTAGGGTTTTCTCCTTTATGGTTTCCCTGAGGAAAATTCTTTGCATCTCTTGTCTCTTGTGTTTATTGCTGTGCATGTTATTCTCTCAGATAAGATCCTAAGATCATATTGCTTAAATGATAAATATCTAACACAATGCAACTAAATGAGATGGGGGCATGATTTTCCTAAGGATGAGGGAGTGGAGGATTGAAAGAGTGGGGAAATTCGAATTGGGTAGAGCCCCACTTTGGGAAAAATGTTTTTTAAATTTCTCGGTCAAGAAAACACCAAAAAAGGTCACTTTTCCCTCATGCGGCAGCGTTTCACCTTCCCTTAAGGATTGGATTGAACAAAACGTTTTTGGAAACCCAATTGGGCATTCATGCAGGAGCCAGAAGCAAAACCTTTCTGAGTATGAACCTTTCATGAATTTTATCCTGTCCGACGATTTGAATCCTTCACATTTTTGGTTTTCCTGTGTGGATTGTCATCTCTCACGTTTTCTCCTGTTTGTTAGTTTTTTTCCATTAACACGATTACCATGAATTTGATTTTGTGTCTTTGATTTGAAGGACCGACAATGTTTTTGTTTGGTAATAGAAGTAGTCGGTCTGGCACCGACAATGTTTAGAAATTCATAAATTTTTGTGTGTGTATGTAATCCCTAGCGTCTTCTACATTTGATAAATCCCAGGACTTTGATCACTGTGTGTGCATCCACGTTTGGAATTTGAATTGATTGAACGAATGGAAAGAGAGTCTAGTATTGCTTGATAAACCTAGTGTGTGAAAGAACCTCACAGACCAATATGGAAGGCTGGTTTTCTTCTTTGCATTCCCTGAATAGCACTCGAAGGGAAGGCATGGCCTGAGGGACTGTGTAGCAGAGAGGGGGATTCTTCCTTGTGTTGGGTGTGTAAGTGTTTAGAAGTCAGGCTATATCTAGTGTGGGTGTTCTTAGCTCTGGATTGAGCTCACTAGCTTAGCAGTCAGTATTTCCAGCTCCTTATAAGCCTAATAAACCTAAATGGAAGGATGGATTGGCTGGTAGCCTGATAAACCCATCTGTTGGCTTGGCTATGTCTCATGTGAAATTGGATGAGTGTAAATCGTTTTCTATGTAAGTCTGGTAAACCCAACTATGTTGGATTGACTGAATTTTATTGTATCCTTGGCTATGGGGAAAGTCTACTAGTGTTCTTTAAAATGGAGGGTTAACCTCTATGAATTGACATGACTTTATTATATTAATGATTCTCCCGATAGGAACATCAGGGTACAATGAAATACACCATAAGATATACAAGTGAATACATTCCGAAGTTACAAATACATCAATAGATTCACTCAGTTGTTTGATGATCTCCTTTTTCATCTTTTACCTCCTACACTACCTATCCTTTGACTTGGTTTTCATGCAAGATGATTTGGTGATTGTTTGTTTGCTCAAGTTTCAACTTTGACTTCTTCATAATTGATGCTTTTGTTTTTCATGCGATAATAACTTTTTCATCTAAGCAATTAGTTTTTCATCTTGAGCTTGGCATTAATTTTATAAGCCTTACACTTTTGCATTAAAAATATGTAATTTTATCTTTCAATATTTAATTATCCCAAAATGCACTAAGCATACTACTTTTTCATAAGTTTGAAGAAGATAATTATTTTAGATGCCATATTTTTAAAAATTGATTTCTTTCTCATATCCTTTTTCTATTCACTATGAGATAATGTCAATCATTAATGTATTAAGCCTTTCTTTAATCACTTATATAGCTATAAAATTTCATTAAGTGATTAGTAGTATTCTCAATCTTTAATGAACTTTATCTTATCTTATGAGAGTGTTGAGATGACTTTTTAATCTTTTAATTTTCCCTTTCAATATGGTGAAGCTGTAATTTTCATAAACTTTATTGAAAGTATAAAACACTTATAATTTTTCTTCTCTAAAATATTAAAATCACAACTTCTCAAATCATCTAAAAGCATGTTCTTCTTAAATGAAAGGCCACGTTATCTTCTTAAATGAAAGGCCACGTTATCTTTTGGATTGTATTCCTTACCTAAAGGATTGACATATTTTTTAAGAGTTAATGTTAAAGACGTCATATTATCACGTGTGGAGTATTGATTCCAACGTAATGCAAGTTTGGATAGAAGATGATCTAAAGGGAAGGATACAAGTCTTAGTATCATTATAGTGATTTATAACTACCAAAATGGATCTAATAAAACTTCTATTTTCGCCACACTTTGATTTTTTTCACTGTAGGTTTTAGAAAGAGCATGGGATTGCATTAACCAAAAGATTCTTGAATTGAAGAATCATGTTTTTAAAGTGATCGAATCATATGGAGATGTCATATGCTAGTAGTCATATTATTTGAGGGATGGAGTTAACATAATCCAACCTCATGCCTCCATTTATTAAGCTCAAAATATTATTTCACATGCAACCATAATTTATTAAGAGCTATCACTTATCATAACATAAATTATAGCACCCATCAAGATCGCAATTAGCTCCATGAATAAAGATAAGAAATTTGAAACTTGGTTTACCTCTTCATTTTAATCATAATATTATCTTAAACTTCAAGTGTTATGACCTCTGACTTAGTTTATTAATGATGCCAATGTAGTATTTGATTAATTGCTTACATTCGATCTTGCCACTTGTCGTCCACAAACACTCGATGGTTCACCATGTTCATGAGTTCTGGGATTTCTGGCAGGTGTCCTTACTGCTGGTGTATGTGGATTTGACTGTCCTCCATGTGTGCCCTATTCATCTTCTTAATCTTCTACGGGAGGTGCAACAACGTCCTCACCAACCAATTTATCAATGCTCCCATACCATGCTTCTTCTTCTTTAAAAACTACATCTCTGCTTATGACATACTTCTTGGTGATGGGATTATAAAGTCTATATGCTTTAGATTCTTCACTATATCCAACAAAGTACGTTTCTGACTTCTTTCATCTAACTGTCTTCTCATTTCTTCAGGTACATGTGCATAAGCTACACAACCAAAAATTCTTAAATGAGATATGCTGCTACACTTACCGCTCCAAGCTTGCTGAGGAACTCGATCCTTCATGCTTTTGTTGGTATTCTATTCAAAATGTTTACTGCACAAGTAACAACATCTCCCCAATATTCATTTGAAAGATGCTTCTCCTTCATCATACTTCGAACCATGTTCGTAGTGGTTTGATTCTTCCTTTCTTCTACACCATTTTGTTGTGGAGTGTAGCTTGCAGTAAACTGCCTTTTAATTCTATAATACTTACAAAACTCCATAAACTCATTTGACATATACTCACCTCCTCCATCTGATCTGAAGACTTGAATAAATCTGTTACTCTCTTTTTTAGCCATAGCTTTAAAACATTTAAACACATCTGTTGGAGACATTTAGCACCATACACACTCATTTTGGTCAATTTGGCTTAGTTAAACCACTATCCTAAGTTTTAGTGAATTAATTGACATAAAAGGAGCACTTTATGACATCATCATGAGCACACCCATGGCTACGTTCAGTCAAGGAGACTATCTAAGCCTTCTCCTTCATTCGGGGAGGCTAACTGGAGCACTTTGGAGGTGATCTGAGCATCATAAATGCACTTAATTGTTAACTGATGGTTACAATCAGTTAAACAGGGCAGTGAATGCGCATCCTTTCATTAAATTGATTATTTAATGAACTGGAGTCAACAGGGGAGCCTCCAATCACTTCTAATGGTCAGTTACACTTCAGTTAACCTCATCGGGGTTCATTGGAGTCATTGATGCACTACCACTTGTTGGTTGGCTTACAGTGACATGTGTCTGAGCTACTTTCAGTTAGACTCTGTTATTTATTGCACTTTGACTTTAGTTAGGGCTCAGTTGAGTCAATTAAGGTTTTAATCAGTGGTTAACTTGAGTGTTGACTGTGGCTTACATTCAGTTAAGCTAGACTCACTCATTCAATTCGTATGACCTCCTTGGGAATTCAAATTGCTTTGTCATTCATGATTCCAGCATGATCATTTTATTGTATTACTTATTCTTTATTGATTATATAGAGTGGCTACTCATTTTGTAGCACCATTATACCATTTTCATGCCTTATTGTCTGAAATCTCTTATCAGACTGTGTTTTAGTCCCTAGATTACTATGACAAATTAATATGCTATCAGAGCTCATGGTGAGACGAAGCTTAGATCTCTCAAAAACATGGTTTTAGACAGATCTTGCATGAAAAATAGAGCAATAGCTCAAAAATCCAGCACTCCACCAGAAGCCAAGGCTTACCACTTAATACCCCAAGTAAGGAAATTGTTGATCAAGCTTGCTTGATTGACTATGTTGGGTGTGATGAAAGCCTAAAATGTGTAGGTTTTTCGAGCTTACGGTGCCCCTTTTCTTGTGATTTGCAGGTTTTAACAGATACAACTTCGAATGGACTCATCAGTCCCTCTTCTCACCCCATTCATAAGATATTCAGAATGGAAGTTGAAGATGATTGCATCTCTGAAGAGATGAGGTCTCTATGAGGTGTCTATTGGACTTGAAAAATAGTCTTATGATAATGAGAATGACTGGCTAAATGATGGTGATAGAGCTTTTGGAACAATATGTCTGGCCCTTTCTCCCAGCTTGTGCTACCTTATTGGTTTTGTTGAATACCCAAAGGATCTCTGGACAAAATTGGACAGAACCTTTGGCAAGCACAATGAGGATCATAATAGCAATTTGGAGATCACATATAGCACCACAAGAGTTATTTACTCAAAATTCTCGACCTCTACTCTCTCTGATGAAGTTTTTCAAGATGAAGAAGAAGGAGAATCTTCCACACAGTCAATTCGAATTGAAGAAAGTGTCCTTGCAGTGACTCCTTCTCCTGATGCTCCAGAATTTTGTGAGATATCTAATATCTCATCTCCTCATATTGCTGAAACAGAAGAAGATATTTGAATCTTATTGAAGAAAAATACTGCTGCACTTCCATGCAAACATTCATCGGTGATTTTCCTTTGAATTCTGTGCAAAATTTGCCAGTAATTGCTTCCAAAAATGAAGAGAAATTTGATTTTTCTCCCTCTAATGTTGCTACTGGTGTGCAAATATGTGATACCTTGGATATTTTGGAAGAAATATCAGATTACCAGAGTGATCTATTCACTCCCCATGATCTAGATCTTCCAGCAAATTCCTGCAGGATTGCATGCACCAAAATTCAGAATTTTGAAGAAGAAGAACGCTGTGCATCCACCATCTCGGTTGAACATTTATTTGGATTTTATATGAACCTTATTGGATATGGTATGATCTTATTTAGATCTGATCTGATATTTCTTGTTTTAATATTTCAAATTCATAATATTTCAGTACTGCTTGTAGCTGTTCTCATGAACGGTGTGAAGAAACAAGTACCGCAAGTCTCCTACAAAAATGCTGCTAGGGATTTGATTTCATTTCATAGTTTTGGATCTGTTGTGAACTGATTTAGATCTGATTTAATTTCTGATTTGATATTATTTGTTTCATATTTTAAAATCCAAAATCTTTCAGTCATGCTTGTAGTTGCTCTCACCAATTCCGGTGTGAAAAATCTAGTACCGCACTTTCTCTTCAAAACCGCTGATGGGGATTTGGTGTTAGTTTCCTCATATGAGATTGCTGATATTTTATTATGTGATTCATTAGATATTTTAGAATCTATATCGTATTATGGAGCTCAAGCATTCACTCTCCACAGTCCTAGGGATTCTCTACCTTTGGTCACATGCTCATCTCCTCACAAAACTAGTAAAGAGGAAGAAATTCTGCATCCGTTTGGACACTTGCTCCTAAGAATTGGGGCTGATTTTACCACTCATGGTTTTCTGTTCAAGGCTGCAACAAATCAGTTTCTTGAGTGTTCCATACATGGTTCGAATCCTCAAGAACCTTTGCTATCTCTTCGGATGATTTCAGCTGCTCTACATGGGTCCAGTTTTCACTGTGCAACTATTTATATTTCTGATTCAATTGAGTGCATTGTTCTTCTTCCAAAGTGGAAGATTCCTCTAGAAATATTCATTTAGTTTGGATTCAGAGGTTAACATGCACAGTCTTAGGATTCTACTGCATAGAAGAACAAAAAATTTCTTGATTTACTACTTAGTTTGAGGGGGAGTATTTTTCCCATGAGGTTTTCCCTGTTTCCTTGGTTATATTAAGTAGTTAATTTATTTTTTAGGGTGACCTATGGAATTAGTTTCCAGGGACCTAGCATTCTTATGCACTTTATGTTTTCTACTCCTCCTGAGTATAGCTTAAGGGGGGTGTTGGCGACATTTACCACCATACACACTCATTTTGGTCAATTTGACTTAGTTAAACCACTATCCTAATTTTATTGACTTAATTGACATCAAAGGAGCACTGTATGAAACCATCATGAGCACACCCATGCCTACCTTTAGTCAAGGAGGCTATCTAATCCTTCTCCTTCATTCGGGGAGGATAACTGGAGCACTCCGGGGATGATCCGAGTGTCATAAATGCACTTAATTGTTAACTGATGGTTACAATCAGTTAAAAAGGGTAGTGAAGGTGCCTCCTTTCATTAAATTTATTATTTAATAATTATTTAATGAACTGGAGTCAACACGGGCGCCTCCAACCATTTCTGATGGTCAATTACACTTCAGTTAACCTCATCGGGGTTCATTGGAGTCATTGATGTGCTACCACTTGTTGGTTGTCTTGCAGTGACATGTGTTTGAGCTACTTTCAGTTAGAATCAGTCATTTATTGCACTCCGACTTCAGTTCGGGCTCAGTTGAGTCAATTAGGGTTTTGATCAGAGGTTAACTTGAGTGTTCAATGTGGCTTACATTCACTTAAGCTAGACTCACTCATTCAATTCGAATGACTTCCTTAGGAATTCAAATTGCTTTGTCATTTATGCTTTCAGAATGGTCATTGTATGGTATTACTCATTCTTTATTGATTATACAAAGCGGCTACTCATTTTGTAGCACCATTATACCATTTTCATGCCTTATTGTCTGAAATCTCTTATGAGACTGTGTTTTAGTCCCTAGATTACTGTGATAGATTAATAACATCAAATGCTTGAGATTTATGTTTCAACAAATACACCCAAGTTTTTCAACTGTAATCATCAATGAAAGACATAAAATAAACATTACCAGTCAAAGAAGGTGTTTGCAGTGTTCCACAAAAATATGTGTGTACCAGCTCCAATGGTGCTTTTGCTTTGTTTGAGACTCCAGAAATAAATTTCTCTCTATGATGCTTTCCCAATATGCATCTCTCACATGATCCTACTGGCTACTCAATATTGGGCAATCCTTTTACCATTTGCTTCTTCTGTAGAAACTCTAAACCACCAAAATGTAAATGAACATATCTTAAATTCCATAACCATGATTGATCTAAATTCTTAGTTTTATAAGCATTCAAATAGTTAGTAAAATCATTTCTCATAGTCAGTGGAAACATTCTATTCTTTCTCATCTCTACTTTGGAAATCAATTGTTTACTTGGATATTTATCATAAATAGTGCATATATTGTTCTTAAAGAACACTATGTATTCTTTCTCCAACAACTGTCCAACACTCAATAAATTACACATTAAACCAGGAACATAATAAACATCATGTATTGTTGTTCTTTTAACATCTTTTGCATACACAGCAATCACACCTTTACCATTAATGTTTACCTTACAATCATTACTTAACTTTACTTTAGATTGAATGCTAGTGTCTAGACTTGAAAATAATTCATTATTTCCAGTCATGTGGTTGCTGCATGCACTGTCCAAAAACCATATAGCTTTTGAAATTTCTTGGTTGACATTGCATGTCAAAAACATAGGTTGCTCTTCATTTTCAGTCTCCTCTGTCATGTGTGTAGACAACCTACTAGCATCTCCTTGCTTTTTCCAACATTTGTTAGAAAAATTCCCAAATTTCTTACAATAAAAACATTTTACTTTAGATTTATCATACATCTGATTTCCTGACTGTCCTGCTCTGGTGCTACTCCCCCTTATGCTAGGAGTATTTTTCTATAACTTTCATTTTCATAATTATTTTTGTTGTCACCATGAACAGTACTTTGTCCTCCTCTTCCTATGTTACTAGTTATTCCTCTGCCTCTACCTCTAGTAACATTTAATTGAGATTTAAAATCATTTTCTAATGGAGTATCATCATACCTATTCATTCTTTATTCATGAACAAGCAAAGAAACAGTTAGCTCATCAATGTGCATTTGATTGATATTTTTAAACTCTTCAATTGGAACAACCACTGCTTTAAACTTATTTGGAAAACATCTCAGCAATTCTTCAATTACACGCTGATCTGGAAGGTCTTCGCCATACTGATGTAGCTACTTTACAACACTCATGACTTGTGTCATGAAATTATCAACAGTTTCACTGTCCTTCATCTTCAGATTCTCAAAGTCTCTTCTTAAATTCTACAACTTAACATTCTTCACCTTGGTCACACCTTGATAGCATGTTTCAATAGTATCCCAAGATTTCTTTGAAGACTCAGCAATTGATATCTTTAGAAAAATAGATTCACTCAAGCCTTGCTGAATAAGACCAAGAGATTTATTATCCTTCTTCCAATTTTCCTTCAACGGAACACACTCAACATTTGTCAGAGCCAACTCAGCCGCTTGATCAGCTGGTTCAAGATATCCAATCGGAACAAACTTCCAAAGATCCTGAGCACATAGGATGGTTCTCATTTTGATAAACCATGTGTCATAATTTCTTTAGACAACACTGGAATCTGTGGTTGCACTACACTGTTGTTAGTAGCCATCTCAATTAATTTCAAAAAAAATGAGCAATAAAACTCAACAAGGATCTTAGACATGAAATAAAACTTAACCACGCTCTGATACCACTATGGCGAAGGAAGGGGAGTGCCTCTCACAACTTACAAAACACTAAAACTTCATGTACAACTCAAAATAACACTCTACAGTAATGTACAACTTTACTGACAGAGCTCAAAATAACAACCCAACACCTATATGATTCTTGCAGCTTACCTGCTACTGCTGCGAGTAATTCCAAGATGGTGTTGTAGCCAATTGTTACAGCTATCAACACTTAACACGCTTAATCTATCTAGTTGTGACTACTGACGTCACCTACAACTCATGGACAACTTTGTTGCAACTCACTATTTTTCACTGACTCGATGACCCCCGTGTGCAGAAACTTATCAGAAATATTCTACTGAATAAATAAACAACTGATTCACACAAGTGAACTCAAGTTGCTATAGTAAACTGATATTAAAAAAATAAAACCGAGTTTTTCAGAAACAGAGTAAAACACAGAATTACACAAGAAAAATTTCAGAGTTTCAACTTTGTTTCAATTACTCTTTGTTGTGCATTTTCAATGTACATAATATGATTTACAGGCTAGGTATATATAGGATTATGGCTAAGTCGGTCATTAAATACAAACTGGCCCTTCGTTTATACAAAAATGGAATTCTATGTTAATGATTTACAATTTGTTACTGCTCTGTTATAGTTTAACGGATTTGAGAAGTGCGCTGCCTCTTCATATTTTTTTTGGATGTGCTTTGCTTGAACAGTTCTGTTGCATCAAAATTTAATTAATCTTATTTATGTCATGTAGTGAGGTAGTGTGGTAGATTGTGGCTCTTCAAAATTCCGATGGTTAGAAATTTGACTCTTCATTGTTTCAGCAGTTGCAATCTGGGTGGTGATTCCTCTTCAAGTTTTGTTACAGCCGGTGGTGGAGTAATTATAGAATTACCAACATTCTCCCCCTTAATTACTACACCCAAAAAACAAAATATATAACACTAGATTTCAGTTACAGCTTACAAACCCCAATGTTTTTTCTATGACGTTTAAACAAATCTTTTCCCAATAGTTTGGTAAATAGATCTACAAACTGATTTTCTGATGTGCAAAATTCCACAGTGATTTCATTGTTGTTTATCAGTTCACGGATAAAATGATACCGTGTATCAATATTCTTACTTCCTTTGTGAAATACATGATTTCTTAATAGCACAATAACTGAGTTATTAGCACAAAAAATTGAGGTTGGTTCATTTTGTTCATGTTGTAACTCAGAAAGAGTTCTTCTCATCCATACAATTTGACTTGCAGTTGTTGTTGCTACAACATACTCAACCTCAGTAGAAGATAGTGTCACTATGGGCTGCTTCTTTGATTCCCATGCTACTGATCTCAATCCAAAACTGAACACATATCTAGATGTGCTCTTTCTATCATCAATAGAACCTACAAAATAACTATCAATGTATCCAATCAACTTAAAATTTGAATTATATGTATACTGGATACCAAAATTTGTTGTTCCGACAATATATCTTAGTATTCTCTTTCTAGCTTTCTAGTGGGTATTCTTCAGTGATTCCATAAACCTTGAAATCAAACTTACTGCAAACATTATATCACGTCTTGTTGCAGTTAAGTACATGATACTTCCAACCAGTCTCTTATACGTCGTTGGATCAAATTTTGACCCATCATCATCCTTACTTAGTTTTGTGCCATTTGTTGTTGGAGTTATAGCTGGCTTACAATTCAACATTCTGAAGCTTTTCAATACATCATTTACATATTTAGAATGACATATAAAAATACCATCTTTAGATTGAGTTACTTCAATACCAAGGAAATATTTCATCATTCCTAAATCAATCATCTCAAAATCTATTTTCATGGCTTTCTTGAACTCATCTACAGAAAGATCTCCAATGAATATCAAATCGTCCACATATAAGCAAATAGCTATTATTTTACCTTCTTGATTTACCTTTGTATACAATGTTGGTTCACTTGGAATTTTGTTGAATCCTTCTCCATTCAAATATTCATCAATTTTGTTGTACCATACTCTGGGTGCCTGCTTCAATCCATACAATGCTTCCTTCAATCTGTAGACCTTGTCTTCTTATCCATCAACCTCATATCATGGAGGTTGTCTCACATAAACTGATTCTTCTAAAGATCCATAAAAAAATGCAAACATTACATCCATTTGATGTACATACCATTTATTATGAGAAGCAATAGCTAATACCATCCTTATGATATCAATTCTAGCTACATGTGCAAATGTCTCATTATAATCAATTCCAGGTTGTTGACTAAACCCCTGAGCAACAAGTCTTACTTTATACTTTTCATCATCACCATCAACATTTAACTTGGTCTTATAAATCCATTTGACACCAATACAATTTTTATCATCGGGAATATCTACAAGATCCCAAGTATTATTTCTTTCTATGGCATCAATTTCTTCGTCCATTGCTTTTATCTAAAAATTGCTTTTAACAGCTTCATCAAAATCTACAGGATCAGATGCTATAAATGCAAAATTTGAAACTTGATCTACCTCTTCATTTTGATCATACAATTCTCTTAAAATTCTATTCTTATGACCTCTGACTCTATTTATTAATGATGCCAATGTAGGATTTGATTCATTGCTTACCTCCGATCCTGTTCCTTGCTGTCCACCAACACTTGATGCTTCACCATGTTCATGAGTTCTGGGAATTCTAGCAGGTGTTCTTACTGCTGGTGTATCTAGAGTTGACTGTCCTCCATGTGTTCCATGTTCTTCTTCTTCATCTTCTGCATGAGGTACAACAACGTCCTCACCAACCAATTTATCAATGTTCCCATCCCATGCTTCTTCTTCTTTAAAAAAATCATCTCTGCTTATGACATACTTCTTGGTAATGGGATTATAAAGTCTATGTGCTTTATATTCTTCACTATATCCAACAAAAATACATTTTTGACTTTTGTCATCTAACTTTGTTCTCATTTCTTTAGGTACATGTGCATAAGCTACAGAACCAAAAATTCTTAAATGAGATATGCTGCTACACTTACCGCTCCAAGCTTGTTGAGGAAATCAATCCTTAACGATTTTGTTGGGCATATATTCAGAATTTATACTAAACAAGTAACATCTTCTCCCCAGTATTCATTTGAAAGATGCTTCTCCTTCATCATACTTCGTTCCATGTTCATAATGCTTCGATTCTTCCTTTCTTCTACACCATTTTGATGTGGAGTGTAGCGTGCATTAAACTGCCTTTTAATTCCATAATACATACAAAAATACATAAACTCATTTGACATATACTCACCTCCTCCATCTGATCTAAAGACTTTAATAAATATGTTACTCTCTTTTTTAGCCATAGCTTTAAAACTTTTAAACACATCAAATGGTTGAGATTTCTGTTTCAACAAATACACCCAAGTTTTTCGACTGTAATCATCAATGAAAGACATAAAGTAAACATTACCAGTCAAAGAAGGTGTTTGCATCGGTCCACACAAATCTGTGTGTACTAGCTCCAATGGTGCTTTTGCTCTGTTTGAGACTCCCGAAATAAATTTCTCTCTATGATGCTTTCCCAATATGTAGCTCTCACATGAGCCTAAAGGCTACTCAATACTGGGCAATCCTTTTACCATTTGCTTCTTCTGTAGCAACTCTAAACCACCAATATCTAAATGACCATATCTTAAATGTCATAACCATGATTGTTCTAAACTCTTAGTTTTATAAGCATTCAAAGAGTTAGTCAAATCATTTCTCATAGTTAGTGGAAACATTCTATTCTTTGTCATCTCTACTCTGGCAATCAATTGTTTACTTGGATATTTATCATAAATAGTGCATATCTTGTTCTTAAAGAAAAAATTGTATTCTTTCTCCAACAATTGTCCAACACTCAATAAATTACACATTAAACTAGGAACATAATAAACATCATGTTATGTTCTTCTTTTACCATCTTTTCAATACACAGCAATCACACCTTTACCATTAACTTTTACCTTACAATCATTACCTAACTTTACTTCAGATTGAATGCTAGTGTCTAGACTTGAAAACAATTCATTATTTCCAGTCATGTGGTTGCTGCATGAGCTATCCAAAAACCATATATCTTTTGAACTTTCTTGGGTGACATTGCATGTCAAAATCATAGGCTTCTCTTCATTTTCAGTCTCCTCTATCATGTGTGTAGACAAATTTACTAGCATATGCTTGCTTCTTCCAACACTTGTTAGCAAAATGCCCAAATTTCTTACAATAAAAACATTGAACTTTAGATTTATCATACCTCTGATTTCTGGATTGTCTTGCTCTGCTGCTACTCTCCCTTACGCCAGGAGTATTCTACTGTAACTTGTCTTCATTTTTAGAATTATTTTTGCTGTTACTATGAACAACACTTCATCCTCCTCTTCCTCTATTACTAGTTCTTCCTCTACCTCTACCTCTAGTAACATTTAAATTAGATTTAAAAGAATTTTCTAATTGAGTATCATCATACCTTTTCATTCTTGATTCATGAGCAAGAAAAGAACCAGTCAACTCATTAATGTGCATTTGACTGATATTTTTAAACTTTTCAATTGGAACGACCACTGCTTCAAACTTCTTTGGCAAACATCTCAGCAATTTTTCAAGTACACGTCGATATGGAAGGTCTTCACCGTACTGTCGTAGATGCTTTACAACACTCATGACTTGTGTCATGAAATTATCAACAGTCTCATTGTCGTTCATCTTCAAATTCTCAAAGTATCTCCTTAAATTCTTCAACTTAACATTCTTCACCTTGGTCACACCTTGATAGCACGTTTCAAGGGTATCCCAAGCTTTTTTTGAAGACTCAACACTTGATATTGTTACCACCTAAGTTGTACTTAGTGGTTTTTTATCAAGTGAGCCTGGTGAACCGGACTAAGATGATTTGTTCAGACTTCAGAAGAGCTTCAGAATTGCTTCTGGGAAGTGCTTGTTGTACTATATCACATGTTCATACCCCGTAGGGTAGTTGTAATAAAATGTTCTAGCATGATAGTGTATGTAAAAGGCTCGGTCTCTTGGACTTTATTTTTCAATCCGATCATCCCAGAGTGTTTTTTCAGTTGGTTATTATTGGTTGCTGAATAAAAGACTGATAATTTCTAAGTTTTTCACTCAATACCTCCAAAGTTGGGGTGGTCGGCTTGGCATTTAGGCCTATTGAGGTTATTAGAGTCTATGTGTCAATGTATCAAAATGCTAGGCATTATGGTTGAGTCATATGAACATGTCTAAGTCCCCTTATGTTTTAATTTTTTTTTTTAAGTTTTAATTTTTCCAAAACTTAGGTTATTTTTTAATAGTCTAAATGGAAAATTTGGTTCTGTAATAAAAGTGGGATCAGAAATCAGTTTTATTCATGGGGGTGCTCATTTTCTAACTCGGAGCACTAGGTAAACCCATAAACCCATTTTTCCTAAGTTTTGAGTGATTTTCCCATCACTCAGGTCAGAAAACTCTAAAAACCAAATATTGATTTTTTTAATTGATAAATTAATTAAATAAAGGAGAAAACCCTAAATCCTAAATCAGTGGGATTTGCTCTGATTTGACTGAAATTAGTCTCATCGGTTTTGGATTGACTAGAGATGACCATTCCTTGATAGAAGGAGTTGATCTGGGCTGAAGAGGGGGTGCACTACAACATGCATTCTTGGTATTTGCACCCTCCCTCTCTCTCCTCAACACGTGTGGGCTCATCTGGATGTGATTTGGTTGATGTTTCAGTTAACTAGTTGAGGTGTCAGTTCGATTAGCACTCCTATTGACAATTGCACTTAGTGAGACTCAGGTTAGACTTAGTTAGACTTAGATCAAGCTGATCTTGACTCCTCATGCAACTGTAGTCTCTCTCTCCTTGGGAATTGTGCCCCCCTCGACTAGGGTTTCTATTTTTGCTATAAATAAAGCACAGTTTTCCTCTTCCAAGCTAGTTAGAGTTGGATTGAAGGGATTTCTAGTTGTAATTGATATAGTATTCTATAATTTTTCTGCAATAAAGAAATCTTTGGAGGCTAATGGTGTGGTGCAATTGTATGTGGGCCATTATTGTCTGATCTTCATGAGGTAATGTGTGTATTGTTTCAAATTTTTTCATCTTGGATGATGAGTTTGGTTGACCTAATCATTGGAAGTAGAGGGATATAAGTAAGTTTACTTGTTTCTCCTATGTTGAATACATGCACTTAAAGATCTAGATCTGACATGTTTATAAGTTTATATACATGTAGCTTTAGCCTTGATTTATGCGTAATCACCAGATCTCACGGGTTTGCAAGTCTTTGATTGATTTATAGGTTGCTTGGTTGGGAAGAATCATGGATCTAGTTTGAATCCACATTAATTTCAACATCTCTGAATGACATAGTCCTTCGGCATCCCACTACGAATCCTTTTGGTTGGTTCTTTGTGGCAACAAGCTTTTTCTCTTCATATCTCTTCCTCCTTCTAAAATTTAAAATTTTACCTAGTTACTTGGCTCATAGATTTGAGTTGTTTACATATATCATTTTATAGTAAAATTTAATATAGATCTGTCCTCTTAAAGCTCATAATCTAGATCTTTCTCTTAAAAGGTTTCATAAGCATTCTAGATCTAGCTTTGGGGAAATCGTCCTTTTTTGCATGGCATTTTAAAGATAATTTGTAGGTTGCATGCATTAGATTTATATTTTCTGTTATAAAATATAAATCCAGTAATCAATGCAAATCATATTGGCTTCCCAAAAGGAAATCCAAGATCCCAAGGAAAGCTTCCTTTCCTTGGTTCCTCTTTTTACCTTTTTTTAACTAGTTTTAACTTAGCTTTTTTCGGTTAAATGTGGACTGACCCAAAGGTACTTTCAAAGTGATTTTGGGAATATTTAATTTTAATAATATCTCTGTTTTTTAGCAGGTATAATAGAAAATAGGAGGAGGTGCTGTCGGAAAGGTGACTTTTGGGCCATCCGGAACCCCCCAAGGGTCTCCCCTTTTCCTGAAATCTTTAATTTTGCACTTTGTAAGCTCTTGGTTTCATTTTGTATAAGAAACAAGAGGAATCATATTAGTTTTCTGATATTGTAACCGCTGGTAATAAAAATAATTTTTGAATAGGCTCTTTCGAGCCCATTCCCCATCCCCCTTGGGGGGATTCACGTCCTTTTTTCTTTGTTTGCATTTTTCCTATTTTTCTCTGTAGATTATTTTTATTTATGAAAATTAATTTACTTTGATTACTTTCATCATATATTCCACATTATAAGGTCAAAGTAACTTGAATACTTACCCCACAAAGCCTGATTGAACCGAAAGGTGAAAAAGGATGCTGGTAGATTTAATTAGAGAACCGGTGGTTTGTTTTAATTTTTTTGCTTCATTATTAATTTTTGCAAGCAATCATTTAAAATCAACCCCCTCCTTGATTCCTTGATTGAGGTCCACTTGGACCGAAAGAGGTTCCTGGAGGGTTTTTCTTTCTAACAAAAACACATCCTTTAAAATTTACTAAAAATGACAAAGAATCCGGTGTGTATGCTCTGCGTTTTGGATATGGTTCATCTGATCAGTTAAGATGAATCAAAAGCAACATGAGTGACTATATTAATTAGGTTTCATATTCCCCAATTAACCACCATTAGGCGAAAATCCAACGCTTCGATCAAACCGTAAACGGTGGAAAAATATACAAAGGAAGTGGAAACTACTAGACAATGACCTTGAGGCACCGATCCCTATTACACCCTAGCAGGTGTAGAATGAACACAGTCTCAAAGAATCTATTCATCCCACGCATTCCTTGCGGGTAGCCGTGAAGGTTTTATTTTTGGACATACACCAAGTACCCCTCTTCGCCTAATTTAATCCACTCATTTTTCATACTAACTTAAAATGTACCAACAAACAATTGCACAACATTCACTCCAGCACTTGCAAGCACTCTTAATTATTTCCGACCACATTTTAAGGAACTGGCCAACTATTTATTTCTTTCAACCTATATGTGATTGGGTGTCATTTTGTGCTTACTTGTGATTATTTCATCATGTTATTTGTTGTTTACAATTGTTAAATAAAAAACTCCTAAAAAAATTACTCTTTTAATACCATCATCATCTAAGTAACCAGCCTTAGTAACTCATAGGGTCTACCCCCCTTGGCTTCGTTAGGAGTTTGCCTAAACGGAGGAGTCAAGAAAAAGGTGACATCCTTGACTTGAGACTTTCCCCCAAGGACACACCGAGTGGCTTGAATATTTTTTCCACGTTCCCCCCCATGTGTGTGAAAGGCGGCAACAGATATCTTCAGAAAAACATATTCACTTAGGCCTTGCTGAATAAGACCAAGAGCTTTATTATCCTTCTTCTGATTTTCCTTCAATAGAACACACTCAACATTTGTCAGAGCCAACTCAGCCGCTTGGTTAGCTGGTTCAAGATATCCAATCATAATAAACTCCCAAATATCCTGAGCACATAGGATGGTTCTCATTTTGATAAACCATGTGTCGTAATTTCTTTCAGACAACATTGGAATTTGTGGCTACACTACAATTCTCTTAGTAGCCATCTCAATTAATTTCAGAAACAAATGAGCAATAAAACTCAACCAGGTCTTAGACAAGAAAGAAAACTTAACCATGCTCTAATACCACTGTGGAGAAGGTAGGGGAGTTCCGCTCTCAACTTACGCAGCACTAAAAATTCATGTACAACTCAAAATAACACTATACAGTAATGTACAACTTTTCTGAGTAATGTACAGCTTTACTAATAGAGCTCAAAATAACAACATAAAACCTACAGGATTGTTGCATCTTAGTTGCTACTGCTGCCGGTACTTCCAAGATGGTGTTGCAGCTAGATGTTACAACTAGCAACACTTAACACACTTAATTCAGCTAGTTGTGACTGCTGATGTCACCTACAACTCACTCATAGCTCATGAACAACTTTGTTGCAGCTCACTATTTTTCACTGACTCGATGACCCCCATGTGCAGAAACTTATTAGAAATGTTCTACTGAATAAATAAACAACATTCACACAAGTGAACTTGAGTTGCTATAGTAAACTGATATTAAAAAAATAAAACTGAGTTTTTCAGAAACAGAGTAAAACACAAAATTACACAAGAAAAATTTCAGAGTTTCAACTTTGTTTCAATTACTCTCTGTTGTGCATTTTCAATGTACATAATATGATTTAAAGGCTAGGTATATATACGATTATGGCTAAGTCGGTTATTAAATACAAACTGGCCCTTTGTTTATATAAAAATGGAATTCTCTGTTAATGATTTACAATCTGTTAATGCTCTATTACATTTTGACAGATTTGAGAAGTACGTTTCCTCTTCAAGTTTTTTTTGGATGTGCTTTACTGGCACAATTTTGTTGCATCAAAATTTAATTAACCTTATTTCTATCATGTAGTGAGGTGGTGTGGCAGATTGTGGCTCTTCAAAATTTTGATGGTTAGCAATTGGACTCTTCACTGTTTCAGCAGTTTCAATCTGGGCAGTGATGCCTCTTCGAGTTTTTTTGTAGCCGACAGTGGAGTAATTACAAAATTCCCAACATTTTCACTGCAATGATGGAAGGTGTTATGCTATGGAAGAATGAATCACCTATAAAGGGAGGAGCAATCTCAATTTATAGGGGCGGTCTCTAGACCAGAGAATGATTTTTATTTCTCTGCAGTTCTTATTTCTAACTTTCTTTCAAGAAGACAGTATTTCTGTGCAATCAATAAAGCTATGTAATTTCTTACAAGAGATGGAAGGAAAACATAGAAATTCCTACAACAATTATTTTCAGAAATTCATTTGAGTTTTGTAAGATGTTTCTACATCTTCTCATTTGAATAAATAATCAGAGGGGAGGCACTGGATAGAGCTGCAAAAAGATTTTTCTTTCAGAACTGAAGAGACACTTCCAATGGGAAACAACTGCTTAGAATGTGACTATAATCATATATTGGAGGCCATAAAATGTTTTTTTTACTGATATTTAATACATTGAGAAAACAACCTTCTCATATTTAATACAATGAGCAAACAACGTTCTCATTTTTTACAGATTACTAAATTTTTTCTTTATTATGTTTGTTAATAACAGTTCTGCAAATTGGAAATGCTTTAACTAACATATTTTCCATTACTTTGATAGTTTGAATTAGTTATTAAATACTTTCCTTCGAGTGATTTTCCTCATATTAAACAAAACACACTTTAGATAATTTTAATTATTTTAGCATATGGAGAAATTATGATTTATTCTTGTGAATTGTTATTCATCTGATTAAATACACGAACATTAACTAATGATGGAAAATTGATCATAATTTTGACTTTGTTTCAATAGTTGTTACTATTTAAATTAACATTTTTTCTTACTTATATTCTTCTACTTTAGGATTCATTTGTAGTAGTCCAACGGTAACCCATTTTTTCTCCTAAGGGAGACATTCATAAACTCATAGAGTGCCAACGAAGGCCTAATATCCATCGGGGTTAGCCATACCAAATTGCTTGAGGATAAGGAAATTCTCACAGGGATTGTTTGAAGCCTTTGGGTGGGCTATATCCTTTGCGTTGTTTCCTAGGGTTCTTCTAGCAGATCTGAGGCATCAACAATATGCTGCAATAATAACCAAAGTATCCCTGGATACCATTGTCTTAGATGCACATCTCCAAGTGGCAGTGTCAATGATGGAAACTGTAATCCCAAGGAATACTAGGATACCATGGTCTAGTGTGCATGACCCCAAACTCCAAAATCACAAAGATATATACATCATCATTAGAAATGGAAAAGTCGCAACACCATGGAAGTTTTTGTCCCAATGCAAAATAAGGGCTCTATACAACTATCCCAAAAGGAATGAAACTCATTACTATAGGGATGAATCAAAGAGATACCCTCCATATCAACATACATCACCTCGGGGTGAGGCCAAATCCACACAAGTCTCCCAAAACTCATAGGAAGGTTCTCATGTTCCCAATGCACACAAGAATCAAAGATGACATCAATAAATATTAGGTGACAAGGGTGAAAATCCAATGTCTAACCACAAGAAAGGTAGGATTCATCCAACAAATAAGGATTCCCATAATTCTCACAAGAAAATGATACACCAAAGAGATCTCTAAGAATGCAAGCAGGAAACACAAACATGTGCCTCCTCGTCCAAGCAGGAAATACAAACATGTGCCTCCTTATACAACTAGGTAATAGAAAGACACTCAAAACAAAAGATCGAAGTGGATACATCCAATGAATCAACTCCCTGCCACTAGTCAAAGGGTGCAAACATCCATCATATTATCCACTCAATGAATATGGGTGAAAATCCAATGCACTTGTATACATGGAAGCATGAAATATGGGAATTAGATGCCTCAACTATTGTTGATAATGGAATGGTGCAATCAAATCAACTGGAGTGAATGTAGGATCCTCTTTCTCATCCTCAGGAACCAATAAGAAACCCTTCACCCAACGCTCGCCCTCAAATGTGTAGGATGATGAAGGATGAACCAACTATCTACAACCAGTATCCACCAAATATGTGTATGCATCAACTCCATCAAATAGGGGATGAACCTCATGAATCTCATGTGGTAGTGGTGAGATCGATCCTAGAACTTGTGGTTCATGGGCCTCATTAAATGTAATCTCTATTTCACCCACATATAAATATTGACATCCACAAGTAGATGTCTCCATGGATCCTTGTCACCCATCAGTAGGTACCTCATCATAACACCCATCAATAGGTATCTCATCATAGAATCCATCAATAGATGATATCGTATCCAATTCCACAGTAGAATGTATCTTTGGATGGTGTTCATTGGTTATTTTCCTCCTTGCACAAGCTACCACAACATGCTTTCTCATGCACCGCTTCCTATGCACATGTTCTCTTGTCTTCTTGATGGTCTCTTTGGGATATTCCTCTTTTTTTTCTTCTTCCTTTGCTTGTCTAACTGAAGTTATAGGTGGATCTTGGTTCTTCTCCTTGACCTTGGCAAAAAAACCACATCCTTCTCATCAACTTTGGATTCCTTTGGTGGAAACCATCTAGGAACTTCCTTGCACAGCTTATCCACAATTCGCACAATCCTCTCTTTTCTTTCCCTACAATATGGGAAATATAATAATAGTTGGATCTCTTCACTGAAATACTCTAAAAAGGATAGGTGATTCTGAATATCCTCTCTCAATGCATGATATGCAAAGTGTGTTAAGATCCCATGTAAACCCTCCACTTCATTTCATTAGTATATTTTTGTTGGACGCATATGCTTTGTAAGTCATCCTGATAGTATATTTTATTATCCCAAATTCTTGGGGAGTAAAATTTGTTTAGATTAGACCTAGTATATAAGTACGTGTTGATGCCAATGAAGGCGTCAAAAAGTTATTTTGTATTGATATTACTCAAAGGAGGTTTCCCCCTCGAAGTGGTCTATGACCAACAAAATATCTTTTGTGCTCTGTTATTTCTGTTATATCGTGCATTTTCATTGTTTATTGCGGGAGATTCCTCACATATGGTATCATAGTACTTTCTTGGTTTCGTTGGGTGGAATTTCTGCCATTTTTTTATTATTTTGTAGTGCTTCCTCACGATGTGAGTATTGAATTAGATATTCTTCTTTGCATCTGTATTGTTCATTCAGATCAGGGAATAAACCCTATCCACTTAACTGTGGGAAGTACTTGGGAATATCCCTAAAACTCATTGTGAGGAGTACCATAAGAACCTTGAAGTAGCTAGACATTGAGAGGGCCTTCCTAGTGAATAGGGAAATGACCCATTCTTGACTGCCTAGTTCCCACCTATGAGGTAAACCAAGAGTCAGCATTTGTGGCAAAACTGTTATTAGTTTTTATCAGTGTCATGGAGTGAGGGGTACTGCCCCAATACAAAAGTCTTTAGACAAAATTGTTGGCCAAGTGAATCCTATGAAACTTTAGGAAAATGAACATATGTGGGATCCATATCTATTTCGAGTTGATAAAGCGCATATTTCGAGAGCTACCACAAATCAATTCCATCGAACCGAGAAAAAAACGAGTATAAATTTTTTTTTTTGGCCATATCTTCTTTGTTTTAGCACTTTTTCTCTTCAAAATTCACTGGAACCTCTAGAATTCCATTATGCATATTTCCTTCCTTGAGCACCCTATCCCAAATTTCACTTCCTGAAGCTGAAAATCCCACATTTGTTTATTTTTAGGGTTTTCCATCTTTTTTTTTCTCACCCTATTGCCTTCAAATTTTGTAATAGTGTATGGTTACCATTTCTACTTCCTTGTCCCTCTCTAACAATTTTTCTCATTCTTTCACCCCACTTCTGAAATTCTCATTTTCTACTTCCTTGTCTCTCAAAAAGTGTCCAAAACCTTGTCAAACCCCAATTACCCACCCGAGTTTTTCTTGACTCCAAAATTTTCTTTTCTACAAAAATTTCTAATTTTTTTTATACCCCTACCCCCTAAAAAAAAATAGTCTTAGTTATGGTTGTCACCCATGTAGGAAAAAATAAAAAAATGAAAGAAAAACTCACCCCCATCAAGACCAAAATCCAAGATCTCGATGAAAAATTTCTCAGCCTCCATCTTCAGCATTCTACCATGAGAAACCAGCGACATCCCGAGTCTTCTACAAACATTGGGTTCTCTTATTCTAGCAATTTTCATTGGACAAAGTTTGATATTTCTTGCTTCAATGGTGATGATGTCAAAACCCCAAATTTACCGAAAAATTTAAAATTTTGAAAATACAGATAATATTCAATAATGCAGTCTGTTAATAGCTATAATTAGCTATATGTTAATTGATTAACAGATTGGTAAATTCATAATCTGAATTATCTACTCGATTAAGTTTATCTTATAGAATAATTCTTTTTTATTTTTAGTTTAATGATTTCTTTTTCTTTGCAACAAGAAGGTGGAACTGTCTTGGAATTCTGGGGCTTACTTAGCTTTTGAGCTAATGCAGAAAGTTTACCTAATCTCACAGATTTACAAGTAAGAAAGATCCAGTGCTGCCTATCAATAATCATAAAGCATGTAGATATATGTTCGTTGCAAAATAATAGCTCAGTAAAAAGAATATATGTTGTTTCCACTTCAAATGCTTTTATGAGGTAAAAACAATTAGTTTGTTATTCTTTTTAAAGATGCCAAAGAAAAAAGATTCTGTCCTAATATAAATTGGCGACAATTGTTCTCTTTCTCTAGTTTGTAATTTATAATTTTTATTGCGAACTAACTTCCTAGATATTTATCAATGTTTACCAAAATCATCATGTGTATACGCCTTTAAACTTTCCTTACACACAGGTTAAAGATGGCGGGGTTTTACGTTTAAGGGTCTACCTAAACTGAGTCCATAAACAATTTACGTCACGACAAAAATTTGTTTAGTTCTTGTGACAAGAAAAATAATGCACAATAGTTAATGAGATTTTATACTATTATTCTAACTTATAAAGCTTTGAGGCTTAAAAGGATTATATCAACATTAACATAATGCTATCGAATGGGTTAAGTCAGTATTGATGAACTAAAGTTCTTTTACACATAACATACTTGGAAAGATATTGTCTAGATTTTGTTATTAAGATCATCAAAAACCTATTGACAAGCCCAATATATAATATAAGGCTTAACACTCTCATTTGCAAACCTAATAGTTTTTAAAATATACTCAAAGGCAAATTGAGGATAAAGCTAGCAAGAAAGGTATCTTAACATAAATAAGTTTTATGAATTTATTTTGCAAAATATTAAAGTGGCATAACCCTTGATAGAGTTATAATCGTTTATCGAATGAATACTTTGCTTGCATAAGGTAATAGGTTGTAGAATTGTCCACGCCCATGATGAGTTATATTAATTTATAATTATAATGACCTAACCTTGATAGTAAAGTTTTCTTTTAACGTTGCAGCGTGCATTGCTTGGTTGACTCCAGGAGTATAGAACCTTGTGGAACTTTCGAACCACCAAATGATTGAAATAAAAATCATTTTGTTTGATTATATGGCAGGACTTTATAGATTAACCACAGCATGGAAAATTATTTGTATGTGTACGTGGAATCATCATGGCCAAGCATTGTGAAGATAAAAGAAGATTGTGAACCCTAGTCCTGTTATTTCCTCCATCATTTTCAGTCCTCTGACCGCTCTGCTACTGTGTTTTGACCGCCATGTCGATTCTGCATCCGGTTAGGTGTTAGTCTCCCAACTTGCTTCTTTCCTTTTTGTACCTCGTAAGCTTTCCTTGAACACTGATAGGGAAGAGTTGTAAAAGACCATTTGCTTCTTGCACTGGGATGGTTGCTTTCCTTTAGGATTTAACCTTCGCGGCTTGCTCATTAAAGGGTTATCATACTATAAAAGTCTCTTTTTCTTTGACCCGGTAGTGAGAGTCGTGACTCCACATCTCGTGATCTGTTTGGTCTTAGGGTTTCTTAGCAGAGTGATATTTACGGTTGGAAAGTAGTGACAACTCAAGCTTTTATGTCTTCTTGGATTGTCGTTCCAATTCTTGGCTATCACTAGTTGTTGTTGCGTTGGTAACCTCCCTTTTTCTTGTAACAGATGAAGGGTTTGTTTATCCTTGTGTTGGTGGCAGCACTTCTGTTTGTGGGTGGTTACATTACTTTGAAACTCAGGTAAGAAATAATATCTGCATCTCTGTTCCTTAAATCTCTGTTTAATATAAGTATAAATTATTAACAACATCGTGGGTTGTTTCATAGGTGATGGCCTTGTCCTTCTATGCAGTCGGTGCAAAGCTGGGTCAACAAATTGCTCACGAGTAAGCCCTGGTTATCCCATGGCAGTTCGTCCTTGTACAGATCCTTATGGAACATTTGTTGGTTGGTCACTGTGGCCTGCAAAGACCCTCATGGTTTTGGTTTATCTGGGTTAACTTGGTTCCCTGTTTTTGTTGATGACAAACCCTTTCTTTATGTGGGGCTTCTGGCTTAGGCCGTAACTTGTAAATTTTGATTTTACTTCTGGTTTTGTGTATAAAATGTATAAAATGATGGAAGGCCTATTAAGCCATTCTCTGTTAACCCTTAAAAGCAGAGAGGCATCAATATAGAGCTTAGGCTCACTTGTTTTGATACTTCTATTGTAATTTTTGATACATTAGGGTTTTACCCTAACTCAGCGGTGTAAAGATGTATCTACTGTTTTAAATTATCTTTTTATTACAATATAATACTATAATTTATTCTGTTATTTCTTATATCGTAAAATGGGTTATTAAGCTCGGTTAATCGAGCATGTTTATGTTCTGTTAATTTATTTTCCTGTAATCTATTACATTTTAATTTACTCTGTAAATTATTTAAATATTACCTATTTAAGATAACTATATGTTATATTTATGTTATCTTAACTTATTTTCCTCTGTTCTAATGAAATTTTAAATATTATTTTATATTTGTTAACTTCAGAAAAATAAATAATTCATTGTTTTAGATTTGTGCTTATGTAACTATATAGTTACATCTTTGAAGTACAAGGTTTATGTTTACTTGATATGTTATTATAATGTTAAAAGAATGTTATTTTACTTATAAGTAAATATTATTTCTATAATTATATACATTATCTTTACACTTAGTCTATTTATAAAGTGTACAGATGAGAAAATATCTTATTGTTATACTCTTAGGTTTTCTATGCTAAATAATTTATAAGAATTCTTTTTGTATCTATATTACCCTATTTAAATTATAACATTAGAAATTATTAAATAAGGGTAATAACAAATTAACTGAATTCCTTTCTCTAAAGAAATAGTAGTATTTGTTTAAATTGAATCTTTTCTTAAGAGACACGTTAGTAACTGTAGGACTTGCGAAAGTACAGTTAGATAAGATGAATAATTATTTATCTTATCAGTCATAAATGAAATCACCTAGCTAACAATCTTAAACCAATTAGTTTTATCTTTAGAATTAAATCAAGGTTTTCTATCCTTACTCACAGTTTGGTTGCTACAAATACAGTAGTTATCCTGTATAGAGGACTGATTCGTCTACCAGAACATACTACTGTTAGTATAATGATAGGACTTATTTTCCTTTTTCTAATATTCTGACATATACACTCTATATCTAACACTACTCTATGTACAGAATAATATTTATTCTGATAAACAAATATCTAATGAAATAAAACATTCCAATATTCATGGCTAACATTTTGTTTTAAATTTACACCATACTTCATTCATTTAAATACACCACCTGTGCTAGAGTATGATCTGGATTACTCCAGATGGGGAAAAACACAGGCAGGATTTTATTTTCATCAAGAACAGAATCATTATTAAACAAGCTAAGATATTCTACACTCTAAGTTTACATCATATCCTGAACATGCATCATTTACTCACACACAGATATAACTTTAACACAGAAATTAAAAGATATCAGAACCTGTTCTTAAA
This sequence comes from Pseudotsuga menziesii, assembly GCA_001517045.1. Classification (NCBI taxonomy): domain Eukaryota; kingdom Viridiplantae; phylum Streptophyta; class Pinopsida; order Pinales; family Pinaceae; genus Pseudotsuga; species Pseudotsuga menziesii. The sequence continues at coordinate 238,568 of LPNX010416521.1, forward strand.
GCTGGATGACAACAACAATGGGAGGCCATTCCTCCCTACCAACTCCTGGAGAGCACTCAAACAGTGACTCCTCAAGACCCTCGAGCCTGCTTTGGTCCACTTGGCTGGAACTAGGTGGAGCAATAACCAAAGTACTAGTCCTTAGACTCAATACCAACCCTGAACACAACAATCAGATCTCTCAACTAAAAAGCTATATTAGATCAAGTTCCTGCAGTTTACCCCTCAAAACACCTTCCTTACAGTTTTCCTTTTTCCAATCAATTCCTTGAAGTGCATTCCCCCTGAATGATTCTTCTCCTGGAATATGAGCAGCCTCAGCTCTCTACATTGGGCATTTTTTATAAGATTGCCTAGGTCTTTTTGGGTTAGTTGTCATTAATTGAGCCACCTACTCTGATCCCACTTTCTTGGGGGATCATGACCCCAAATGTAGGGAAGTTTACACTTGCAACATAGGAAGTGTTTGAGAATGCTGCCACTTGTCTTTTTTCTCTCCACCTAGTTCCTTCCACCAGCTTGACCAGTAACACTCTTTTTAACATAATGTCTTCGGAATCAATTCAAAACAAATAACATTATTTTACAAAATTGGGGCATGTGATAGATGATCTGACTAGATGGATTTATAGGGAACAACAATATGAATCCAGTCTACCTAACAATTTTGATGTCAATAAAGTTCCACTTGCATCCTTTCATTTGGAACATGAAGCCCTTCAATGGTTTTGTTGGTACATCAAGGCTCATGAAGAGACAAACTGGAAAAAAAAATTCCAACTCCTTTTGCAACGATTTGGCCCTAGTGATTTTGATGACTTCACATGAGAACCTACCAAAATTTTCCAAACTAGCATTGTGAGGGAGTATCAAACATAATTTGAGACACTGGCCAATCACACAGAATGATTGTTTGATGCATTCTATAAGAGTTGTTTTATCAGTGGTCTAAAGGATGCAATTCGATGTGAGGTTAAAATGTTTTGTCCCAACATAATGATGGAATACCTAGGGTTTTCTAAGTTGGTGTAGGACAAGATCATGGCTCAACAAGGCTCCAAATCCACTTTTGTTCCATTCAGAAATATGGTTCCCCAAAGACCTCCAATCCTGCCAACTCCTAAAACCACTCCTATCAAACATTTTTCTGAAGTCAAGATGAGGGAATGTAGAGAAAAAGAGATTTGTTATAATTGTGATGAGAAAATCAACCTAGTACATCGATGTGTTGAACAAAATATCTATCTCTTGGATGTAGATTCTTTTCCTACACATAGAATTTCTGATGGTTCTAAAGATCTAGTAGATGATGAGGATGAAATTCAATAGTTTCCTATTGACCCTCTTGCTCAAGATGACCATCAAGAGATATATATATATGCGTTAGATAGATTCACCACCCCACAAACCATGTGGGTCAATGGTTTCTTAAAAAGTATCCCTTTTACAATACTCATTGATTTCGGTAGCACTCATAACTTCATTGACCCAGGGATCGCCAAACATGCTGATTGTTTTGTCCATCCTTGCTACATCTTTGAAGTCATGATTTCCAATGGGGGCACCTTACCTTGAAAAGGGAAGTGTTGTAATTTGTGAATCTCTATTGGATATTATAACTTGCACTCTTACATGTTTTCCTTTCCCTTAGGCGGATGTGATGTGGGTTTGGGTGCTCAATGGTTATGCACACTTGGAACCATTTTATGGGATTTTCCTGAACTTTGGATGTAATTTTTAGTCAATAGGAAAAAATACACATTGAAGGGATTACAACCAGGTTCTCTTAGCATCATCAATTCACATCACATGGAAAATACCCTTAAGAAGAATTCACATGGTGTCATCGTTCAACTCCATTTCATTCAGATGTAACGGTCTCAAGTACTCCCTTGGATATACAACAAATGTTGGGTAGATATGTATGTATTTTTGTTGAGCCATTGGGATTACCAACTTCAATACCAGAGAACCATTGTATTCTGCTCCTTCCTAGAAGCATCCCTCCCAACGATAGGCCCTATCACTACCCATTCACCAGAAGACAGAGATTGAGATGCTTGTTCGAGACTTACTGAAGCAAGGTATTAATCACCCTAGTATCATTTCCTTCTCTTCACCAATTTTTCTTGTCTCAAACAAATATGGGTCATGGCACCTTTGCATTGACTTCAAGAACTTAATCACATCACACTCAAGGATATGTTTCCAATTCCTATTGTTGATTACCTTATTGATGAGCTTCATTGTGCTCATTTTTTCTCTAAGTTGGATATTTGTTATGGGTATCACCAAATTTGGGTTCATGGGGATGATATCCCTAAAAACGATTTCCACACACATGATGGACTCTATGAGTTTTTTCATCATTCCATTTGCCGCATGAATGATCCTTCAACATTCCAGGAATTTATAAATAAAATGTTCCTACCCTACTTGTGGAACTTCATTTTGGTCTTCTTTGATGATATCCTCATCTATAGTAAAACATGGGATGATCATATCCAACATCTGGATATGGTACTGCAATTTTTCTATGATCATCATCTCTGTTCCAATATTCTAAATGTGTTTTTGGGTAGAAAGAAGTAGAGTATATCAGGCATATTGTTTCAACATAAGGGTTTCATGTAGATCCATCCAAAATAGATTCCATAAAAATTTTCCTGCATCCTTAGACACTTAAGAACCTTCATGGGTTTTTGGGACTGACTGGATACTACCGCAAGTTTGTCAAGGATTACAGGAATATTGTAGCTCCATTAACAAATCCACTGAAAAATGAAGCTTTTACATGGACACATGATGCTGAGTGTGCACTTGACAAACTAAAACAAGCTATGTGTACCACATGTGTTATAGCTATGCCCAATTTTTCAAGCCCTTCACTATTGACAGTGATGCTTGTGACAATAGACTTAGTCCTATTCTCCTTCAATATGAACATCCCATTGCGTTCACCAAAAAATCCCTTTCTGGTAAGAATTTATCTGCCTCTACATATGAGGAGGAAATGATGGCTATTTTGCATGAAATACAGAAGTGGCAGCCATACCTCTTAGGGAATCATTTCTTCATCAATACTAATTACCAGAGTCTGAAATATATCCTAGAACAATGGTTCTCATTGCCAAGAAAACATAAATGGGTTAGAAAACTCATGGGTCATGACTATGAAATGACTTACAATAAGGGTAAGGACAATATTGTGGTAGATTCTATTTCTCGCACATTTGATGACCACGTTTCTCTTTCAGATATTTCTATGCCTATTCCAAACTAGTTACAATCTGTCCAATAAGGCCATGTAATTGAATCTTCATTATTTGAAATCGTCCAACATTTTGTCAGTAACCCTTCCGTTGTACCACATTACTCTTGGGATGGTTATTCTTTGAGATACAAGGGTCATCTGATGCTTCCCTAGAGAACATATGTTCAATAGGTTGTCTTCTATGAATGAAATATCCTGAATTTTGGACCTAACACTTATAGGCATGAGCCTATTGATTACAATGTTATCTTGATGTTTTATTTGGATATATTCAGTCGAAGACCCCACTGCATATGAACATGATGATTTGTTTTATAGATTGGGCGTAAGCCAATTGTTGATGATATATATATATATATATATATATATATATATATATATATATATATGTTTGT
>LPNX010416521.1:242242-299905 GCA_001517045.1 Pseudotsuga menziesii
TGAGCGAGGAGCTTTGAAGAACATGAGTAGTTAATATTGTGTTGAGCAAGAAGATCTAGAGCACATGAGTATTATATTTGTGTTGAGCGTGTAGCTCTAGAACACATGAAAAGATAAGTTGGAAGTGTTGGGCATAATCCCTGAAGCATTCCATGTTGATCTTGAGCATAAGATCTAGAACATCGGATCCTTGTCCATTGTATCCCTAGGTGTATCGTACAAGTACATCCTAGCATTAGTGTTGAGCGAAGAGCTCTAGAATTACATTAAGTTTGTAACTCCGTATTTTAAGCATTGAGCATGGGATCTGGTAAGCGCTAGGAGTTACTGAAAAGAATTAATAATTTTTGAGTGAAAACGACTCAAGGAAAATATTGATGTCATCTGACTTATTTATAAATGATTAAGTGAAATTTCAATTTTTTGTATTTCTCATCAAGTACTGAAGAACTACCATGTTATATGAGGGAATCCAACATACAAGGATGTTTAGAGTTTCCTAGCCTAGTAGACCTAACCATCTACCTCTTTTGACCTTAATAAAGAAGTGTCATAAGTCTAGGGATCATGGTATGTGATGCCCAAAGACAAATGTGAAGAAATATTATATTATTATGTATTTTATACATGGTATGTATAAAGAATAAATATAGTAATAATATTAATGATGAAAGAAAGAAAGAAAAGATCCATTCAATATTATTTAGTACTAAAATATAATAAATAGTATAATGCCTACAAAATTCTAAATTAGAAACTAATTAAAAGTTTCTAAGTTATGGTATTAAAAATTACCCAAATTAATTAAAAAAGGGTTAAATCAAGAAATCAAGGATTCTTGATTTTAACTTTCCCTTTGACTGAAAAGTCTATCTATAAAATCTCAAGCCAAGGAAAGGCTTGGGGATCTGATCTATCTTTTGGGAGTCATTATTCTGCCTGTTTATTTTCTCAAGGGAATCCTTGGAGAACATTTTGCCTAAAGGGAAAATGGAGAACTGATCCAAACCTGATATACTAGCTAGGAAACCTTACCTTAGGAGCTCTAAGCTACTTGCATGTTGGAACCATCTCAGGGGATCCAGATTGAAACCAGTAACGGTTCTGGATCATGTTTGGGTGGATCATGGTAGTTCCCAAGTGATTCGGTCATCTAATACATGGGTCAAATTCTGCTTATGAATGGTCATGCTCATTATTTGAGTGCACAGGTTTCAGCCATTAAAGGATCTTCAATTTACAGGTATGAATCCCTAGACTGCCTATTCCATTTTCTAGAAGTAAATGTTGGCTAATTTAGGCAAAGGTTTACATTATTTTCCCTAACACTATGTGTTTGTTTTCTGTTTAAATCTTCTAGGGTTTACATTTTAAATTATAACCCTAGGCTGTAATTCATTTCCTATGGTAGATTCATCTAGGTTTTATTTAGTTAGTTTACTTCTGCAATTTTAATTCATGTATAAATATTAATCAAGGGTTTTGCACCTTCGTTTTACTTCTGTATTATCTTTACTGCTTAAACTGTGTGTCCTACAAAGTAGGTTTTATTTCAAATCTATTACATAGCTATTTTGGGCCTATATACTCTATTGACAGATTTCATCTGTCAACAAAGCCATGCTCAATTAAATACTAGTCCAGATCTATGCTTCATTTAATACCTAGATTTAATTTAGCATCATCTAATTATAATAACAAGAAATTAATCAATATACTATTAGTATATAACCAGTATACTATTGGTAAATATATTTATATATAATAACAGTTAAGAAATAGAATTATAAATCTAGTCTACAACATAATAATTACATCTAAGCACAAATTATAAACATCACATACTAAATCAAGATAAAGAAGAGCTAAGACCTTTCAAGGTCTATATAATAAATTTACAATAAATACGAACTCATTTCCATCAAAATAAACATTATCTTAATCAAATAAACAGAGCAAGTATCGAGACCATTCATTGTTCTATGATCTAGTCCATTTTCCAAATCAAAATTCACAACCGTATAATATTACAAATTTACATAATCAAAATCACACGCCATAAATCAAAATAGTCCCATCTAATATTACTCACACCCATCATATAAGAAATAATCAAATTAACATTACAATAATTAAATTAAGAACCCTGTAAGCGCAATGAGGTCGCATGATTGAGTATTGTGGACACTCAAAATGCCCAAATAAGAACCAAATTATTATCTATACATAGAAATCATATAATAACCAAGTGATTGCACCAAGGTCACAGGAACAAATCCTGTAGACAACCAATTGCCGTTTCACATACATAAAAGAAACCACGCTGCTTAACCATAATAAATTTTATACACAGTAATTCATTTTAATAAAACCTCAATATAGTGAACGACCCTGGATCGAATCTTGTAGGGTCTTAGTCATTGTTACAAATCCATGCTGTATCATTTACACGCTAGCTATATTTTAAAATCAAATACATCCTTTAAACAGAGGTTGCAAGACCATTATAAAAATTACACACTATATTCTATGGCCTCGGCCTTATTTATTAAAAGAATTAAATACTCTAAAGAATTATAAACCTTGTGATAAAATAAACAAACAGTATTCTATACCTTTCCATTTCCAAATCATAAACCCCAACTGTAACTCTATTCTTTATCACAACCACGATGGATAGTACCGACGCCATGTAAGGTGTGGCCCCAAATACATCTCACTGATAGGGTGGTCATCATTGTAACCATTAAAATCAATGAAGACAAATGCCACATAAATAGTAACCTAGGTTTGAAAATGCAACATTATAATAAAACCAATGCTTATAACAAACGAAAAATACACAGAGTCCAGTTTGTAATAACCATTGCAATCATAAACATAGCATGGATTCACATCTCATGGTTTTATTACATTAACATAATTTACATAGTCAACTGCTTATGACCTTGCACGATTGCAAGTAATGCTACTTCCAGGGCCGGATTACATCTTCAAACAGTAAACAAAATTATACACAGATCCTACCAAGGCACCAAGTTTCACATCACGACTAAACATCATATTATTTACAAACTCAAGTATTTACAAACTTAGACCCTAAAGACAATCAAACCCCACAACTTAAATCCCAAGTCTGTCAGTGAATAGAGTGTAGAGTGCTAATGGATACAGACTCCATTAAACCTCAACCACGACACAGTTCGAAACTCGGTTCTAAATCCGAGAGGGACAAGTAACGACATTGCTAGCAGGATTACCATAAGAGTAATGCTTTCCCACGGCTTGTTTGCAAGTTGCGTACCAAACATATTCTTCCCGACCCTGTCACCTGCAACCACAAAATGATTCAATGGAAGAGAAATATGATATCCATAGTAAGCAACAAACAAACAATAATTCTGTGAAACCAAAGGAAATTATACCTTTGTTATCTTAGGAGTCTCCTTCACACACTACGCAGAGCTGAGAGCAAACAACAAACATAATGAAATGACCAAGCCCATCGTGGAGCCAAACCCTATGTTGCGCTTCGACATTCTCCAACATGCATTAATGGCGCTAGACTATTGCCCACTATCAACTCTAAAACCCACTTCTCTATAGTTTATAATCAACCCAATATCGATTGCCACCTTTTCCATTTCAAAGTTATTAAACCCCATAAACCATGTTATAATTTCACCACCCCAAAGTCTAATGCAATATATAAGTATCATGTATATCGCTTAACCATAGGTTCTAAGCCTTAGAACCTTTGCTCATCAATTTTCTTAGGCTCTAATCCTAGGACCATGGCATATGAAATATGCTATGGAAATATTGTTATTTATCAATCCAAGTCTTAATAATGACAAGAGACTGGTGAACCTGTTAGGCAAATAATAAAAATGTATGTTATTACTTCTAAATAATTAAACATATAGTACAAATACGTTAGGTTATGAAAAATCGCTAATAGCCACATTATGAATAATAGGTGTCATTTAAAGTACCAAGTTTGTGTCATACATTGTTAGGTGTGGTAATGACCTTGTCAATAATACCATCCTGTAAAGAACAATAATAACAAATCGGTAGGTGTCACTAATTGCGAGTGTAAGTACGATTGATTAAATGTCCAAGTACTCAGTAACAAGTTGCTGTCGCAAAGTATAAAATACAAGTAAAAAGGAAAAAGTGCCTTAGTTCAAATGGAACTAAGTAAGCCCGCTAGAAAAGTAGAAACTTTACCTCTTAGGTAGTTACATGGGAGAACTAGCCACTCCACCCACTTTGTTTCCAAGAACAAAGTTAAGTTAGAACCATGTAAATAATAAGTAAACACATGCTGAAATTAAATAAGTTCATAATCAAAGTAACTACACATACACAGTAGTATATAAACATAAGAATAGCTTAGAAATCAGCATTACGACACCATAATGTAAAACATAGTAATAATCGCAACTAAAAGTAAGAAGGCAGAACATAAGAACAAATTACGATGAAACAATGGTACACTTAGTGTACGTTATATTCCACAAGTTCAATAATGTCCAACATAGGTAGTTCTTACTAGCCTAATAATTCTTTTTTTATTTTCAATTTTTGAGGACATTAGAATGAACTCCATGATTCTCCATCAGTAGGGCACTCTAGGTTCCTCAAAATGTATGATTGGGCATGACATAAATTCTTTTAGAACAAAATGAAATATGAAATTAAACATATGGTGGTTGAATGTGATATCTTCCAGTTCCCCAAGGATGAAACAACACTCCTTCCCAGTTTTCTTGAACCCTTTCCCATCCCTTCAAGGATTTGGATAGATATTTTGATGGATTTCATTGAAGAGACCCCTAAATCTGGAGCGAAGACCATAATGTTGGTTGTGGTTGATCAGATCTCCAAATATAGTCATTTTTGTCCTCTCATCCATCCATATACCACTTCCTTAGTCGCACAAATTTTCATGGACCATATATTCTGTCTTCATGGAATTCCTTCTTTCATTATCTAAGCTCATGACACAAATTTCACAAGCCATTTTTGGACAAAACTATTTCACCTCACTAACACCAAATTGAATTTGAGTTCAGGATATGACCCACAAACAGATGGTCAGACTGAAGTCATCAATTTGTTTTTGGAAACTTATCTCTATTTCTTCACCTCTAAACAATAGAACAAGTGGGGAAAGTGGTTCCCTCTCGCTTAATGGTGGTACAATACTTCCTGCCATATTGCATCTAAAATGAATCCATACGAAGGATTTTATGGTTAGGCACCACCAATGATCCTTCCATACACCCCTAGAATCTCACCAGTTCAGGAATTTGACACGGGTCACCGAAATTGAGATTAGATTCTTCACATTCTGCAGGACAATATTCACATGGTGAGAAACCACATGAAACAAAAGGCCAATAAACACAGTTCTGAGCACACTTTTCAAGTCAGTGATATGGTTTTTCTTCATCTGCAACCTTACAAGCGATCCACCTCGAAACTCAAATGGCGTCAGAAGCTGGCTCCAAAGTTATATGGGCCATATAAGGTTTTTAGAACATTGGGTATGTTTCTTATAAATTGGAAATTTCTCCTTATCGCATTCACCCAATATTTCATGTATCTTGTCTTAAGAAAGTGATTAGAACAAAAATAAGAGCACAAATTGTTTTACCAGGACTGGATCATGAAGGATCCATCATTTTGGATTCAGAGACCATCCTCAATAACCGCACTTGTCAGCTTCGCTCTCAATCCATCACAGAGTTCTTATTTCAGTGGCATGACATGCAACCATAGGATGTTACATGGGAACCACTCCTTTAGTTTCAGGAACAATTTCCACATCTAAATATTTGAGGACAAATCTCTTATAAGAGGGACAGGATGTTAAGAACATGTGTCAACCCTCTTGTTTCTTTAAGTTAGTATATTTTTGTTGGACTCGTATGCTTTGTAATTCACCCTGATAGTATATTGTATTATCCCACATTCTTTTGGAGTAATAGTTATATAGATTAGACTTAGTATGGATAACATCTTGTTCACCTCCAGTAGGCATCTTGTGATAGTTATCTTGTCATGTCTTCTTCCTGGTCTCTTTGGGACATTCCCCTTTTCTTATTCTTCTTCCTTTTCTTGTCTAACAGAAATAACATGTGGCTCTTGGTTCTTCTCCTTTGATGTGGATGAATTTGGGAGCACAACCACACCATTTTCATCAAATTTGGACTCCTTTGGGAGAAACCATCTAGGAACTTCCTTGCGCATGTTATCCACCATTTGCAAAATACTCTCTTTTATTTATATAGAATAGGGATAATAGAATAATCATTGGATCTCTTCAGTGCAATACTCTCGAAAACATAGGTGCTTATGAATATCCTCTCTCAATGCACTAAATGAAAACTGGTATCCAAAAGGTTCCTTTTGCTTCACATGAGTATCAACAAATTTATACCTTGAAGAGTAAGGCCTCCTATCATCATAATACATAGGATAATAAGAATGATCCACATGCTTGTATGTGCACCGACAAGATAAACTACTCTCTTCCTCATATTGTCTACAATATTCCTCATACTCCTAATTATAGTCCAAATACTGCCAATAATGTTTCTCATATCGCTCATAGTAAGGCATGGAAGCAATTATTATCTGGATTTGCAAAGGATTAGAGGAAAGTGCTTTGATACCACTAGGATGTACCTAAATAATAATCTAGTAACTCCAAATCAAAACTCAGTCAAAGTGGCTAAGTTATGATACCACTATGATGCTCCAAACCAAGGATGTCTTGAAACACCAACAAAAAATATCCGAAATAATGCCTCAATAATTTTTTTACAACTATGATATAAATTGCATCATGCTTATGGTCAATTTCTTGGTTGCAAGGAAGACACATTAACTCAAGGGGGAAAAGGAGAGGCTAGAAATGGGTTTTCAGAAGGGTATGAGAATTTGGAAGTTATGGAAGGGGTATACGATATTTGGAATATCAAGGTATGTAACAATAATATCTGTAAAAAAATGAAGAGGTCTATTTGGTTTTTTGGAACTACAGGAGTGGAATTTAGTAGTTTGGGACTATGTAGTTTTCTTGTCTTCAACCTGATTTTAACCAGGTAAAAAGGGACCAAGTTTCCAATATTAAGGTTGTATATGAACCAATTCTCTATCTATATTCCATACATGGTATCTTATTTGCGATTGGATGGGCATATCTCACCTTTTTTTATCGAAATTCCAAAGCTAGTTAGATTTGGCCAGGGAAAGAGCAAGGGCATGGAAGAAATAAGGAATATGAAGGGTAGGATGGTGTTTTCTATAGGTTATGGTTTCAAGTGGACTACTTAAAAATATATAAATTCTCATTAATTGATAATGGTGCATTTGGGTGATTTGGGAGTGAGATAGGGTAGCAAGGGTGAGGAGAGAGAGAGAGAGGGAGAGTGTTTCTGGCCTTCCAAATGGCACAAGAGGATTATAATTTTATGTAAGAGTGGCATGTATAGGTAAATACATATTACAATTATCACATGCAAATATTAGACATGGTTATGGAAACAAATTTTCCATTTAATTAGCTTATTTCCAAGAATTAACAATTTTAGACATGAAATTGTGCACATTAAAATAGAGAGAGATGGAAGAAAATAGTTGGAGCTTCACTAGTTCAAGAACATACTACAAAAAATACTGGGACCATTTATGTTTCAAAATAAGCTACTGATGAAGTCTACTCCAACGCTGCCTAGGTAAACCAACATATGTAGTTTAGATCCTTTTACTGACTTTTGGACACACGAGGCAATACATATACAAAAAACGAACCAAAATTGAGCTTCTTATTATTAGAAGGGGACATAATGATCCATGTACATTATTAGAGTTGTGATAAGAGAAACAATGATAACAGAACATATAATATATAAAATGAGAGAGATAATGGATAGAAGAGAAGAATGGACCAAATTCCTCTTCTCAATACAATGACACCATGATGAATCTCAAACTTAAATACACCTGCATGAAATAAAAATAAGAGGAGAGAATGTATTATACTAGTACATGAACTCCTACATATGGACGAATCACGAGTATGGAATCATATTATCACAAGAATTAGCTAATATTACCACCAGATAGATGTAGAAGATAATGATGATTGTTACAGAGAGAAATTCCTATGGCTTGGGGTACCACAATAGACAGCTTGACTCCAGAAATCAATCCTTTCCTATATGCAAGAGAAACCAAATATCTAACACTAAAGTATCTCGATTCGTACCTTATTCTAGACGGTTGATGTAGATCCCCATTGAGCTTTCCAACTCCAGCTTGAATTGATAAATTGCTTCTTCAACATTCAATAAACAAGACAAGCATGCTATATATAGTCGTGTTAGAACTACTCTAGCATATATAATCAATAACATATAAGCATTTGAAATCATCCATGGATCAAATATTCATTCAAATACAGATTATTGGATAGGAAAAGATATTTCTATTAATATAAAACAAATATTACAATAGAGACAACTTCTGTTGGCACGTCTGCGAATCGGAGAAACTGATTCCCCCACTTGGGCCTCCACCACTTCAATCCTCCATCTCTCAATAGCAAGCTCACAAGCAAAAGGAAATCTTGGGAAGAACACAAAAGTGCTCCAAGGGACAAAGGGATGCAGACTCAAGTATAAGCTCCAACAACAATGGACTATAGTTCTCTTGCTCTCAATTCCTCATGCCTTCAATGTATCCAAAGGGTTCCTTACGTAGTTCTTCAATGGGGTAATGAAAGGTCAAATCCAAGCGATCTCAAGTCATATGGAAGGCCAGGAGACAAGTGAGTTGGATCCACATCAAGGAAAACTCCAAAAGAATTTGGCCTTTTGCACACATCCTGATGTACGTGGTTTTAGGGGTCAAACCCGCGTATATACGCGAAAAAGGGTTTAAAAGTCACGTATGGAATTTTTTGCATGTTTCTAGGGATGATATTGGAAACATCAAAGGTACAAAAATGATCCATGGGGTCTAAGGATTCTATAGAGGGACAGGGAAGGCCATAAAAGTGTGATCCACCATGTGTGGTAAAATCAGCTGTAACAATAATCATGAAGAACAACCAAAACCCAACATCAATACTAGATCAATATAGCTCCATGAGAAGAGCAGGATGCTCAAATCCAATTCACAAATTCCTTGGTTACTTATATGTAGTAGGGGACTATCACCCAACTATTGTCAAGGGGATCATCACGCATGACTTATGAAGCTAAAGCTTTCCACATATAACAATCAAATCCATAAGCATGGATTTTCTATTTTCCTTTGCATCCTTTTATATTCGAGAAGTCTTTAATACCATGGTAAAATACCATAGGACAATGAAAACCATGTTCCAAAATCACCTTTAGTGAACACCATGGAAAAATACCACGAAACACTCCAAAACCATGGACTAGGTAATTATTTCTCCATTGACTTCATGAGTGCTCCCTTTGATCTAATTACTCATTAAATGATCAATTACTTTCATAATTACCTCTTTGACTTAATTAAGTGCGAAAACATTCTTTAATTAATCCCCTTTAGCTATTTTTCTTGCAAACTCGGATTAGGGGTCTCATGTGGCCAAATTATCCCATAGTAATTATTTCTTAGAAAATTAGGATAATTTTACTTAGGCAATTTAATTATTTTAGGCACCATTTTAATTTTTATGAATTTTTCCTAGGTGAGTTTGGCCAATTTTCCTTAGGCTAAAATTGGGGACATGACAACATTCTCTTCAATTGTAATTGGAGACAAAGGCTTCCTGTGTTTTTTTAGCAACATTGTTATTTGTCACAGAATATTACATATCAGACTTTGATTTTCAACTATTGTTCCATGATTGCCTATTGTTTGAGGGAAGAAAACAATATCATTTTGTGGTATATAGTTCTCATATGTTACAAATCCTTGATTTTGTTAACAGACAACATGGATAACATATTTTACACCTCCAGTAGGCATGAATTGAATGACAATGTTATGTGCTTCCGAAATGGGGACATTGCACAAATCTACTTGCTTCCATTGACATATTTTTTGATGAATATTTCCTTGATATGGTTGGTTTGAATGATCCATTAATGAGTTACTCTGTAAAATCAAGAAAAGCAATTGTGATTCCATGAAGTTGGGTAACACTTTTTGGCCAAATTTGGGGATGAAAACCTGATTTTTTACTCATGTGCTAGATAGAAGCCCTCGAAACGCATATATTCCATGTGAATTTCGACTTGTAGTATAAAAAAAATTATAGAATATTATGTTTGCTTCCGATTGATATTTAAAAAAAAAATATTTTGATGTCATTTAATGTGTGAAATTTCACATCTAATGAACTGTGTGACCTTAAAAATTTGAATAAGTTAATAAGTGTCTCGTGTACCACCCCAATAATTCATTTTTACATTAATAATTTAATGTATATATATATGAGCATGATCTACACAAAATACACTATGGTATGCATATTTTTTTGTTAATTTTTTCACAATATACAATTATTTATTATTTTTCGAAAGTGACCACATCTAATTTCAGCATCATTTTATACACATGTGGGTCAATCCCAGCTTTTTTTTCACTTATTTCAAAAATTGAAAAACCAAATACACCCTTTTGAAGAGGACACACTCATGTGTGGGATGTGCATTTTTAAGAAATTTTTGGATGTGTATTTTTTTCCTTGCGGATTTTTCTTTGATCTGCTTTGAAGTTGTTGTCAGGTTTTCTAAGTGTAAGTTTTAGAACAAATTAAAAAAAACCATATGAATTCCAAAAAACATGCATGATACCTCAATGGACAAAGGATTAGGTGATGAATCTATCGGTACAAACACCGCTCAGTTATGTGCCATGAATGGCAGGGTTTACACCCCTGGAACACACATAGAAAAAATGATTTTCATGTAAAAGGGATAATTCTCTGTTTTTCAGGCCCTCGATCAAGGTATGTAGCTTGATCGAGGTATTCAAATCACTCGATCAAGGTTTTAACAACAACTCAATCGAGGGTTTATTAGACCCTTGATCGAGGGTCTAATAAACCCTCGATCAAGCTACTGTTAAAACCTCGATTGCGGTAGTTGTGAAACCCTTGATCGAGCTATGAACTCAATCGAGGTATTGAGGGTTTAATAAACCCTCGATTGATCTATTTTTAAAACATCGATTGAGGTAGTTTTGAAACCCTTGATCGAGCTATGAACTCGATCGAGGTCCTATTTTTGTTAAAATCCAAAACAAAAATGCTCGGGAATGAACTTAGGCATTGATGGAATTAATTCCATTCCAACTACCTTCCCAATCACATTTCCCACCTGAAGACCTAAAGGAATTCTATATAAATATAAAACATAAAACATAAACATGTTACTAATTTTATCCTTCACAACTAACTAACCTATTTGAAACAATTCTTGTGTTCTAATACAAATTTACCATTGTGTATTGTGTTTACATATTGTTGTAGGTATGAATTTGGATTGTTGATCAATCACAATGGGAAGCAAGAAACATTGATGTAAAATATCTACTCAGAATCAAAGAAACACTGAATAAATAAGAGAGAAAAATAGAGAAGGAAAGAGGAAAAAAAGTGCAATCTTGATAGGAGAAGAAATCTACCTATGATGGGAGAATCCAATGACATTGCTAACAATATTGGTATGATTTAAAAATTATGCAATTTCATATCCATATATATATATATATATATATATATATATATATATATATATATATNTCATAAAATTATATACATTGTATGTGCATGTATTCATATATTGTATCTACATGTATTCATATTTGTATGTACATTGTACAATTTCATATTCAAATATTCATATAATTTCATATTGCATATTCATATATTCAATTTCATAGTGTTCTAGTTCATAATTTATATATATATACATGTTAAATTGTTTAGAATTTAATTCTAATTTTGTAATTAATTCATAAACTTATATACATTGTATGTGCATGTATATATACAACCTTCTAAAACCACTTATGTACATGTGAAAGAACGGTATTTGTTGTGAAAGAATTGAAAAAAATGTTTAGGCATTACTCTAAATTACATATATACAAAGTAAGTGTATTATAGTATTAGTAACTAGTTGTCCAATGAAATTAGAGAATGTTTGATGAATATATATAATTATAGTGTGAACTATTGATGATAATTTTGGTGGTAGGATGGTGAGTTCTGGGGAGATGCTCTGAGCGGGTTTTGGCGGAGAACGGAGGCTGCAAACCGCCCGAGTTCCATGGAGGTCGTTTCAGTCTGAGGTCATTCCTCTGGATGGCTCGATGGAGGCAATAATGAGTTGAACATAGAGAGGGACGGGCATGGCAAGGGGAGAAATTAAGGTCTGGGGGGATACCTCCCAAGGGCTCAATCGATCCTATCAGTCCAGATCCGATCAGACTTGATCTGCGGAAAGATTGAGTCATGGAAAGAAAAATCCCTAATTGGAAAATTTGTGGGTGTATGGCCAAAGGAGAAGGATCTGGTACGATGGATCTAGAGCACGTGGAAGTCGAAAGGCCACTATGAACTTCATCTAGGTTTCTTCACCATAATCTTATTTAATTAGGAGGATCGGGGTAATATCCTAGAGGGGGGGGGGCATATTTCTTTTTTCTGCTGGTCTTTTCCTCCGCCCCTGGCGGGAGCGCTTCAACCCAGAAACAGAGAATATAATGGTTTCCCTGGTTTGGATCAGATTGGTAGGGCTCCCAAAGGAGTACTGGGACTTGGAAATACTTCAAGACATTGGAAACTTGATAGGCGAATTTGTGAACGTAGCCGAGCAAACTCGGATCCAGAGGTACACAATGTTCGCACACATATGTGTTTACATGGATATTTCGAAGGATCTCCCAGAGGTTGCTAGCCTGAGCTGGGATGATGAGGAGTGGATCCAGCTGATAGACTACGAGCAATTGCCTTTTCGCTGCCAGATCTACCATGAGTATGGGAATTTTGGTAGGAATTGCCCAAAAGCGTCTCAGTAAGTGCCAGCCCCAGATCATGAAGGAGAGAAACAAAACAGTGAGGGTTTCACCCAGGTAAAGAGCCGAAGAAGAGGAAAAAATAGTGGGAGCCAACGAAATCGGTATGATTTGTCGAAAAAACCTATGGAGAGCAATAATCCCTTCCAATTTCTAGAGCAATAGGGGGTGGTTATGGAGGAAACAGAGGACCAGAATAACAATCAGGAAATCTAGTCAGAGGAAGTGGGGGAGGAAAATAAAGACAACAGTATGCAGGATATCATGGTTGAAGATGAGGTGGAAGAAATGGAGTTGGGAGACCTAGATCTAGATGCGATAGGAAGGAATGCAACAAGGCAGGCAAGGGTTGTGTCCCTAGGGAGTAGATAGAACTTCTTAAGAAAGATATCATCATCTTCAGAGCGCTTCAAAAGTTGGGGATATGCATGGAACCCTAGAAAGGAAGTAAGAGTAAATCCATGGAGGAAGAATAGAAAAGAGGAAGGAATTCGAACAAGCAGAGAATTGCAGAAATAGGAGTCAGGCTGATTGAATCAGGTCAGTACCTGACGATCTAGGAGGCCTTCTATGAAGTAAGTAAATTTAGCTAATGAATATCATTTCATGGAATATTAGGAGGTATAATCACCCAAGGAATATCAAGACCCTAGCTAGGAAAATGAAATAGGAAAAACCAGATTTGCTTTTTTTGCAAGAAACCAAATGCAGCTTCGATTCCTTACTGAGGCTTAGCCAAAGAATATGGAAGGGAGGTAGCGCAAAGAAAATGGATTCCAAGGGTATGGGGGGGGGGGGGGGGGGTTCCATCCTTTGGAAGTCAAATATTGTTGACCCCTTAGACTGGCATGCCAGTTGCTTCTCCCTGATGGCGGATTTTAATATTTTAGATGCTGGCATGATAGGGGCGATTGCCCATTCGAGGAAATTTCAATTTAAAATGGGCCTTCCAAAAATAATACAAATTCCATGTCATCATGTATTAGCCAATAAAAATGATTTAAAATTAAAAAATGGAGCACCTCTTAAACCATTTTTTAATATAACTTTGGGGATAGGTATCATAAAAAAAACTATTTTTTTGTTCGTATTTTCAACATATCTCCCTGTGTTTTTACTCAAATTTCGATTGGGAGAGCTCATTGGATGTGGAATTAAAGTCCACTTCCAATGAGTACCCACTTAGCATACTTTTTATGGGCCCCTCTAACCCTAAAACAAGAAATACTTGAAAAAACATGATGATGATGTCATCATCATGTTTTTTTTAGTTATTTCTTGATTTTGGGATAGTGGGGCACGTCAAAAGTATGTTGAGTGGGTACTCGTTGGATGCATAATTTAATTAGACATCCAATGATCTCTCTTGATCGAAATTTGAGTAAAAACATAGGGAGATATGTCGAAAATACTAACACAAAATTAGTTTTTTCTTTTCTTCCTCCAAAATTAATAAATATTATTTTAACTATTATTTTATTAATTTTCCTTAGGAGGCCCATTTTGAGTTGAAATTTACTCTAATGAATATTTATGGTCCTAATTCCTTCCCCCAGAAACAGGCTTTTATCCATCACCTTCGGTAGGTGGACTCCCTGGCGAAGGAAGTGAGATGGATAGTAGGAGGAGATTTTAACTCAATATCTGTCGTCAGGGAAAAGAAAGGGGGGAGAAGAGTACTGGAAAAGTACTAGGAGGAATTCAAGGATATTTTAGCCTAGAGCTCCCTGGTAGACCTAGAGACCGAAGATGGTTGGTTCACATGGAATAACAGGAGGGGAGGGGACCACCTTGTTGCCTCTAGGTTGGACAGATTCCTAGTGTCAGAAGTTATCACGAGGGGTTCAGGTGATATCTGGACAAATGTTCTCCCAGCTGTTGGCTCGGATCACTAGCCAATTTGCCTCAACTAGGAGTCTAGGAATGCCTTCCTGCCTAATCCTTTTCACTTTGAGAAGTTTTGGTTGGAACACAAGGACTTTAAAGGTTTGGTTCACCAATGGTGGTAGGAGATGGATATCATAGGAGGTGCTAGAATGTACAACTTTCAACAGAAACCCAATGCTCTTAAAGCTAGGATATGCATGTGGAACAAGGAGGACTTTGGCAACATTTTTTTTGACAAGAAAAGGCTAATCTAGGACATTTACCTTCTCCAGAAAAAATGGATGGACCTAGGATGGGGCATGGGGATGAAAGAAAAAGAAAAAGATCTCCTCTCACAGCTGGAGGCCAGGGAGAAACAAGAGGAGATTTTCTGGAAGCAGAAATCTTGGGTCAAATGGTTGTAGGAAGGAGAGAAGAATACCAAATTCTTCCACAATTTGGTGGTTCATAGTAGACTGGGCATGAACATCCATAGAATCAAGCGGGATGATAGCACCCAGGTGGAAACTAGGGAAGAGGTTGAGGAGGAACTATCGAGTTACTTCAAAGGCATAATGACCAAGGATAATTTCTTAAGGGAGCAGGATATAGCTCAGATCACTTCCCTGATCCCCAGAGTCATGTCTAGGGAGGATAATGAGAATTTGAACAATACCATTGCCTTGCAGGAGGTGGAGGAAGCTTTGAGCCATATGGCCTAGGGGAAGGCCCCATGCCCAGATGGATTCACCACTAACTTATTTCATTTTTTTTGGGACATGATCATAGAGGAAGTTTGGGCCATCATACAGGAATCTAGGAATAAGCGAGGGGTGCTCAAGGCCTTCAATGCGACCTTCCTTACTTTAATCCTCAAAGGAGAAGGGGAAGATTCACCAAATAAATTCAGGCTGATCGCTCTCTACAATGTGATCTACAAGGGAATTACAAAAGTGATCGCAAATCATCTAAAGCCTCTCCTCCCTGAGTTGATAAGTCTAGAGCATTTGGGTTTTGTGGAAGGAAGACAGATCTTGGATGACATCCTTGCAGTCCATGAGGTTACTCACTCTTTGAAAGGCACTAGGATCCTAGGTATGCTCATCAAATTGGACATAGCCAAGGCTTACGACAAGCTGAGATGGCATTATCTGGAGGCAATTTTGAAGGTTCACGGCTTCAGCCCAGAATGGGTAGAATGGGTGATAGCCTTTGTATCCTCTCCCTTTTATTCTATTCTTTTGAATGGCTCTCCAACAATATTATTCTCCCCCTCAAGGGGAATTCGGTAGGGGGATCTGCTCTCCTTGTTCCTCTTCATTCTGGCTGCTGAAGGGTTAAGCAAGCTTATCCAAGCATAGGAAGAAGTTGGTAGGATCAGGGGTCTAGTGCTTCATGAAGATATGGAAAAACAGACTCATCAGCAGTTCATGGATGAAACGATTCTAATGGGGCACCCTTCAGTCCAAGAGGCTCACGCCTTCAAATCGTGTCTAATGCTCTTTGCTAAGGCATCAAGTCTGGTTGTCAATGCAGACAAGTCTCAGGTATTTTTCTTTAACACTCCCTCGGTCACTGAGAGAAATATTGGTAGGATTCTGGGTTTCCCCAAGGGAACCATGCCTTCCAAATAATTAGGGTTTCCACTCAGGCAGGGAACCCTTTGAAAAGTGTCATGGAAAGATCTTCTAGACAAGATTAAAGCTATATTGGCAAGTTGGACTCTTAAACCCCTGAATCTGCCAAGCAGATTGGTCCTTATTAAGTTGGTCCTCCAGGCCATGCCTATGTATATTTTTTCTATCCTCTCAGCTCCAAGGTCTATCCTTCGGGAGATTTGGAGCATTCAAAGCAACTTCTTGTGGGTAGGGAGGGAATCCAAGGCCAAATTTGCACTGGTCAGCTGGGAGTAGGTCTGTAGACCCAAAGAGAGAGGAGGCTTTGGCCTTTAAGACCTCGAAATCATGGGAAAAATTCAGGGAGCCAAGATATGGTGGCGGTGGTGCAAATATTCACTGGAACCATGGGTAAAAATTAGGAACATAAAATACGCAAGAGATAGACATAAGACCCAGCTGATAAGATACAACTTGCCCTCGCAAGGTTCTCCCATTTGGAAAAAAGTGTTGGCGGGGCGTCAAATAATTCAGGAGCACATCTTGTGGGATATTAGAGTAGGGAACTTAGACCACTTTTGGGATGATTCATGGAATCAGCTACCCAATCTTGGGAATGATCCTCGATGGTGGCACATTAGAGCCAATGGTCTGGAGGAAGGTAGAATAGAAGTCAGTCAATACTGGGAGATGGAAGCCTAGAATGACCAACGCCAATGGGTGGCCCCAGTTAGAGGAGATGCTGATGTCTTGGAGGAAGATATCAGAGCCTTTATGGGGGCGCTTCAGGAGCATTGTATCCTGCTTAAATAAGGGGAGGATGTCCTTCGTTGGGGCTATTCTCAAAGAGGAACCTTTAGCATAAAGGAATCCTACAATATTAGAATTCTAATCCAAGAGGAGGAAGAGGATATATAGGGGAAAATTTGGCAAATCAACCCCTGAATCCAAGAGGAGGAAGAGGCGATCTAGGGGAAAATTTGGCAAACCAACCTCTGGCCAAAAGTGGCCACCTTTTGCTGGTTAATGGTTAGACGTAGAATTCTAATGGGGGAGAATTTATGACAGAGGGGGATTCAGGCCTGTCTCAGTGTGTCCTATGTTCATGTCAAGATGAGATCATGAATCATCTGCTAGACTCTTTCCTATTCACCTCAGAACTTTGGGAGAGAGGAGCTCTATTATTCCATAGAAATAACAGAAGTAGAGGAGATCCAAGCAGAACCCTAAAAGACTAGCACCCAAATACTTTCAAAAATAATATTCTATGAACCTTATGGAAAGCTTCTCCCAACAACATCATCTGGGTTGTCTGGAAGGAGAGAAATGGTAGGATCTCCTGTGACAAGCACAATTCCTCAGAACTTGTTTGGAAAACCCTTACTTCGAGCCTCCTAGAGACCATTCGCAGCATGCAGTGAAGCAAGGATGACACAAAGTTTTCAGGGTCCAAAAATGTAATATCAGAGGAGTGGGGATTGAACAAGGCCACTCTGGATGGATTTCATGAGAGGATCAAAACTTGTGACATCTCTAGTCCCAACACGTGGTGCCCCCCCCCCCCTCGGCTGGTCTTTAAGCTAAATTTTGATGGTGCAGCCAGGGGCAATCCTAGAATGNTGCAGAAATACAGAGGGGGAAATTCTACATATCTTCTTTGGGTTGATTAGGGAAGATACCAATAACTCGATATAATTAGAAGGCATGCTCCAGGGGGTTAAGGTTTTCATTAGGAACGGCTGGCTGCCTGCAATGGTGGAACGTGACTCTCTCATCCTAGTGGAGATGGCTAAGAAACTAAGCCACAATCGATCAATGGAAAATGTTTCATTGAGTTGACACCTTGCTAGCAGACTGGATGTTCTTCGTAGACTCATCCTATCCCACCTAGCCTTGTCCTTTCACCATGTAGGATGGGAGATGAACAAGATTGCTGATCTGCTAGCAAATGTTGGAGCTGAAGTTAATGGGGCTCGCAGATCGAGAAAGCTGGAGGACTTCGAGGCAGAATAGTGGCTGCTTAGATGTCAATAGCTCATAGCTCTGGATGTAAGCAAGAGAGGATAGGTGATGGTATCCCTGACGGAGGATTGAGATGGGGATAGGAGGCATTATGAGGTGACTGGGGATCTGATTGAGCAACATGCATAGACATGCAGCTCAATATTATGGTAATCCGAGATGACCCTTCAACATTAAACCGGAGTACTTCGGTAGGCTTGATAGGAGTGACAGGACATGCTTTTCGCAAGATAGTGATCCAAAAATGATGATGGGAATGATGCTGCACATCGTGCCAAGTACAGAGGAGTGTTATTGCGGGATATGGGAGATCGAAAACTCATATAGAACCATTATCATGGCCATTCTCCTCCATCTTTTTAATATTAGGGTGAGTGCTGGGCTCCTCATCTGTGCATTTAGGGCCGAGATCATCAGGCTAAGCAGCTATCAGAAGGTTGGAAGTTTGAGAGACTTGAATTGTAAGTGCACTAGGATGGGAAGAGGGAGGAGAAAAATGGAAAATAAGCATTGGGACAAGGGGAAGATCAAGACCCCAGGTGGCAAGGGAACAACCACCAAGGCTCAGCTGCATGCTCAGGCAGCGGTTGATTTTTTAAAGGACCAAACCGTTATTGGCGCGCCAAGCTACAGAAGGAATTGAGAAGGCCTTGTGGGAGCAAGTTTTGACAATGCCCATTGAGATGGTGCAGGAGGAGGTTGAAGGATGGATCACCGATCTGGGCTCAACGACGGATAGGGCCTCAACCCATGACTGCCTCGTCATGTTGTATTGGGTCTTAATGAACTTGGTAACTCATGCAACCATAAACTTGAAAGCAAAAGTGGAGGAGGTGCTGGCGAAGAGGGATGGTGACTTGGAGCCATCCAGAGCATGGAAGGAGCACAACACGTAATGCTGGTCCATGAGTCAAAATATTGAAGCCCTCAATGCGGATTGCAAGATAATGCATCTCAAAGTGGACTAGATTGTTGTGCGTGCTGGAATTTCTCTGTTTAGCTCGGATTTGGATCAGCGCATGGTTGGTGGCCTCAACTGTCGGGTGGATGCCCGTCTCTAGGATGGTGTTAGCGTCTTATCCCAGTAGAGGGGAAGCCCTTCAGTGTAGCATTTTGGATTCCCATGGTACAACCCATGCTTTGGCCTCAGGCGGTAGGTCATGCCTTATTTTTTCTATGGTTATCGGTGTTCAGGTCCTTTTCCATCTGTTTATATGTTAGGTTGTCAATTTTAGATAGATTTAGTTAGGATGGACTTCTGCAGGAATGTCTATATCTTCAGGATTGAACCCTACATAGTCAGGGATCTCCCTCTTTTGGTTTGGGAAGGTTTATGGTCTAAATCGGTGTCGTAGAGGCACGGCCGGGGAGGGCTTGGGCCGTTGTAGCCCAGTTTTGCGTCTCACCATGTAAAGGGGGTTTTCTGCAGCAATAAAATGCTTTTGTTTACAATATATATATAATTACAGTGCATAATATTCTAGCATAATATCTAGTTAGAAATGAATATGCATATATCCATTAGCCTCACATAACCTTACATACAAATGAATTTTATAATTTGATAATATAGGCTCACATATAAATGAATTATAATTTGATAATTAATCCCCACATATATATAATTTTTATGTTAAAAATTACAATGATTGTTCTCAATGGGAGTTGCTTGCACCATCATATGTTGACTTGCATCTTCTCCTCTTAACATTGCACTTATTTTCCTCATCCTTTCTATAGCCTTATCTCTCATTTCATTGATTTTAATATGATTTTAATTTAATTTTCATAGTGTTCAAATTCATAATTTATATATATCTTATTACATACTATATTTCATGTTTTATGTTACACATTACACATTACACATTATGTTATATCCTAAGCGTTACACATTACATGTTCTTTGTTACACGTTACATGTTCTATGTTACACGTTACATGGTGTATGTACTATGTTGATATTTCATATTCTGCATTGATGAAAATTATTTAAATTTTTCAAATTTAATTAAAAAAATTGGTTATCACTAATATTAATGAACATACAAAAACATTTCCATATACCTCCTTTAATGATGATAATTAACATTACAATTTGTATTTAATATAGAAACTAAATGTTCATAACAACTCAGATAACTTCAATAGTTGGTTGTACAATGATTGATGAAATATAGTATATGTAGAATAAATGGAAAGCCTTTGTAGAATTTTGTTCAAGGCTTTGTACACTCTAGATAAGATCATGAATAATTTATAAAAACTGTTTTTATTGAATATATTGCATGTTTAAACTTATTGATATTTTTGGTGACAAACTAACTTACAAGTGACGCACTTGATTGAACTTAAGCAATCATCAATAATCATCTACAAATGACTAAGAATCATCTAGCTTTAAGCATTGATGATAATGATTATCTCAACGAAAATAAACAACTATGGCAAATTCAATAATTCATTAAGGCTTGAATATGACATGTAAAAGATCATTGTAAAGATATGAAAATCAATACATTTAGAGAATATTCAAGCTTGTATAAATATTTTCTATTTTTTAACAAACAATGACAATATGATAAGTAAAATAAAATCTTATTCAAGATTGTATTTATTTGTTAATTTGTTAACAAACAATGGAAATATGATAAACTTAAAATAAAATATTATTCAGCTTGTATAATTTCTTTGGAAATTTTTTAACTAACAATGACAATATGATAAGTAGAATAAAATGTTATTCTCGAGCTTGTATTTATTTGATAATTTTTTAACAAACAATTGGAATATCATAAGTCAAATAAAATGTGCATCTATGGTTAAAATTGTCATGGAGATATTAAACAATTCTCATTATTTCATCAAAATATTATAGTTTATGAAGTTATATTTGTTGCTAGCATGCTTATATGAAGTTATTATTTTTTACTAAAAGAGAATTGATTGCAAGCATACACAAAGATTGTCCATTCTATGTGAACATAAATTGTGGACCAATAGATTTTATATTAAAGTGTGTGCATTGGGTGTCATAGGTTGCATCAAATACACACTCACATAAGTGTAAATTATATGCATAAGACACCATGATGATAATCATTTTCATCTTCTAAATGATGCAAAACTCTTCATAATTTATACACTATCTTATCAATTTCCTTAAAGGAATATTTTATTGCAACAAAATTTAATTTTGGCGCTTTTAAAAAAAAAATCTTGCATACTGCATTTGTTTAAAATTTTCTAATTCGCTTATTTTGCATTGAAATACAATGAAATTGAACAATGTAAAAGTCCCTTATTTGGCAAGGGAACTGAACAACTTAAAAATTCAATTAAATTATGCAAGGATAGATCTTGGCTAGCCATCATAGGATCGTGCACCCTCTAATTTCTCAAGAGTAATTGGGATCTTCAATGACATTGGAATGACTAAAACTGTTTAAGAGGGATAAATGATGCCACAGAAGAAGAGTTCAAGAACCTGACCCCTGATCGAACAATCAGAGAGCATGTTAGTAACATAATCAAGTTTTACTTTGAATAAATATCAGTGATTACACAAGCTCAAATCCTACATGGATTGATAAAAAAGAAAAATGAAACATGCCACAAAGTTGTTGGGTTTTAAGGATGTTAAAAATAAAAATGCATGTGAGAATGTAACAGGAAATGTAACAACTACACTATATGCATTTGGAAAGTCAATAAAAACTTATATCATAGTAGATCGTAGGGAAATTAGAACTACTATTGTGGCACGAAGCACCTCAAGAAATCAAATGGTCACAACAATGCCAAGGATGCTCCATGTTTCAAGGAAAACACTGCACAAATACACTAAATTCAGGGTAAAGATAGATGAAAATGATGAAATTGCTTGTTTGTCTCTTATTTGCAAAGAAGCATATCAAGAGAGAATGGAAGAGGGAATATGAGACAAGGTGATAAAGTATTGAGACAACCATTCTCATGCTATAGCAGATCAAAAACATGTCATGCAACAATGTTCTAGAAGAGGAGTTTATAATGAACATTGCAAGCATGTTATGGAGATGCCTGGATTTTCCTTGTTCAAGGAATTCAAAGAATCAAATCCTGGTGTCTAGATCTCATTTAACATGTTCAGTAAGTTGAAACCATGGTATATTGGGCCGAATACTATTTAGGACACTTGATGTTGTCGATACCACATTGAATTTCGGTTATACTACAACATATTTATGGATTTTTGCAAGAAACATTTGGATCGTGAACCAGCTACTCACATAGTTTGGGATTTTATTTCTATGATACTATGCAATAGGAATTCCTGAAAATGTGTTTTTCAGTAAAAGGTGTGCAGGTAGGAGAAGATGCCATGAATGTGGTTATTTGGAATTCTTCCATAGTAATTTTCCTATCGATTCAACACACCCTTGATAGTCAGTTATCATAGTTAAGTGGAAGAGATATGAGTATGCATCCATGAATCCATCATCTTCTTCACATGTTCCATATAAGAGGATAGAGCTACTTGAGGATGATATTCCTATTTCATACTTCATGAACAAGTTTCAAATTCATAATTAGAAATACATTAAACACTCCCACAGGTCTACATGAGAATCTTTAGAATTTAAGCATATGGTGAGGCTTTTGAGGAAGGAACAATGCTATCAGTGGTAGACTTTGCTGAGAATTACACATTTGCTCCTTAGAGAGAGATACAAAGTGAGTATTATCACTTTGAGCAGGTTTCCATCTTCGTACATGTATTGTATAGACATGCTCATGCAAGCATTGATGGTAGGGATATCACTCCTCAGTCACACAATGTGATCAAGGAATACCATTTTTATGTCGGTGGTGATCGTGAGCATGACACGTTATTTGTTCAACACTTCTTTGGTTTTATTTATGATTCATTCAAAAAGAGTGGGGTTTAATTTATAGAACAATTGATTTGGTTATATGGGTGTGTATGGAATTTCAAATATGCACACTCCTTTTATTAATTGAGTTTCCTTCACAAAGAGACAAAAATTCGACACACCTGGAGCTTTTTTGAAAGAGGGAATCAAAAGGGTGAACATGATGGTGCAGTTGCATGCATGAAATGAGTACTTCGGAGGTACCAAATGAGTCATAGTGCATCTTGACTCAAGTGTGTGGAAATTTAACCCAAGTGATAGAACAATTGCACTCACAAAATTGCTAATCAAACATGCAAATTTACACACAAAGGAGACTAAAATTGGAGCATAACACTAATCTAGATTGAATAAGTGTACAATATACAACCTTATGAAGTCATAGGATTCTTCAATATATAATTAAATGAGATATTTGAATGCATAAGGATTCCATTCGAAATAGTCAAAAAGTAGGATTACTAAATCTAGTCAAATCCCCCATAGGTGCATAAAGCAATTTCCAAATCCACTTAGAGGCTCACAAATTGGCAAAGTCAAGTAGGAAATATAATAAGGGATGGAAATACAACTCATAATGGAGGATGATTAGGGAAAAAAACAATTCAAGTACACCTAGTCTTACTTTCCCTTTCGCCATAAATCTCAATAAAGCAAGCAACTTAGCAGAAAAAGCAGATATGCGCTAGGGAGGATCTTGAATAAAGAAAAATTGCTAAATATGGTTTCTAGAAGGATTAACAAGTGCTCCATGACTCAATTTTAGCAATTTTTACTTCTATGGCATGTGGAAGACAACTTGCATAGAGTGGAATATTGGAAACTAGGCAAATAAGACAAAAATGGATTAATTAATGTCTAAGGTAGGTAACTATAGGATGATTATTCTAAAAACCCCCCTTAATCCTGAATTTATGAGTAAATATCAAAAAAATATAGTGCCTAGCAACAAGGAGTACTCACCATTTACATACTGCATGTCCATTTAACCAAGAAAAGAGGGAAAAACCCAGTGGGAAAATCCTCCCTTAAACATGGACAATAAAACAAAATTTGAAAATATTGTCATCAATCATGCTTCATAGCATGATCATCAATACCCAGTAGTGATTTGAGATTTCTGAATGTCTTCTCACAAAAAAATTTGGTGAAGATGTCTGCTACTTGTTATGAATATGCACAGAAGAGTAGGTGAATGGTGCCATCATGCACAAGCTGTCTGATGTAGTGCATATGGATCTGAATGTGTTTGGTTCTCTGTCTCTAAACTGGATAATTGTAGATTCAAATGGTTCTCTGATTATCACAATATATAATGGTTGAACTCTGATTCGAAGCCACACTCACCAAGTATCCCCTGCAACCATAAACATTGAGTTGTTGCATTTACAACTCCTCTGTACTCTGATTCTGTAGATGAAAGTGATATGGCACTCTGTTTCTTGCTTAACCAGCTAATTGGTCCTTCAACAAGAATGAACACATATCCTGATTTTGAATTTCGATCTGTGTTTTCACCTGCCCAATCACTGTCAGTAAACCCAACCAAATCAAGATCAGAAGGCAATTTCTTTCTTTGAACTTCCTATAATCAGAAGGTCACCCACATACAAGACAATAATCATAAAAGAACCATGAATCAGCTTCAAATAAACATTAGTATTAGACTTGCATCGAACAAAACTCAATGACAGCAGAAAGCCATCAATCTTGGCATACCAAGCCCTGGGGGCTTGCTTGAGCCCATACAATGCTTTCTTTAACATGCACACAAAATATGGATTAGAAACAAACCCTTGATGCTTCTGCATGTAAATATATTTAGTAATATCTCCATTTAGGAGAGCACACTTCACATCCATGTGATGTGCCTCCCACTGCTTCGAAGCTGCAATGGCTAAGGCTAGCCTTATGGAGTCCATCTTTGCCACTGGTGCAAAGGTTTCATTGTAGTCAATACCATGTACCTATGAGTAGCCCTTGGCTACCAATATTTCATCATATTTAAAATGTGAACCATCAGCAGAAAACTTAGTTTTGAAAACCCGCTTACATTGAACTAGCTTCCTCCCTGGGGGAAGATCAATCAGTTCCCAAGTGTTGTTCTTTTGGAGTGAGCTGAATTATTCTTTCATGGTTGTTTTCCATATTGGATGATGTGCTGCATATTCATATGTATGTGGGTTTGATTCAACCATCAGATATCACTTCTCTGCAAACAAAGGGTCTTTCATACATAGGGCACTCTCAAAATGAGATCTAGCCCTCCTAGTTTCACTAGGATTTCCAACTAGTTCCCCAGCTGCATGAATGGTATTTGCTGCTCATTTTGGTCTTGTAGGACTGTAAATATATCCAATTAAATCATCATTATCAGACATATCAGAATCAGAAAACTCATTTGTCTCTCCACTTACATTCAATGGTTCTGGTGGTGAAGAAGACTCTCCAACTTCAACTGCTGCTAACGGCTCTTCTTGGAACTGAACACTCCTTTCAATGAAGGATTTGTTTGTGGTCATGTTGATCAGCTTGTACCCTTTTGAATATTCAGAATACTCAACAAATAGGCACTCTTGGCTTTGGGGATGCAAATCCTTTCTCTTTTCAGTTGGAATTCTAGCCCAAGCCTTTAAGCCAAAATTCCTGAAATGGGTCACATCTGACTTGTGCCCACTCCAAGATTTGAAAGGAATCATACCATCAAGCTGTTTATGAGGAACCTTATTCTAGATATAGGATGCATAGTTTATAACCTCAGCCCAAAACTTTGGTGGCAAAGTCTTAGCCTCCATCATACAGGTTTCCGTCTCCTTTAGTGATATGTTCTTTCTCTCACCAACACCATTTTGCTGTGGTGTGTAAGGGATTGAATGCTCCATATGAATACCTGCATCTTCAAAATATTGAATGAACTCAGACTTGACATACTCACCACCATTTTCAGATCTGAGGATCTTGAGTCTCCTCCCAGACTAGTTTTCAACCAAGGCCTTAAAGACTTTGAAGAGGTCAAAAACTTCAGACTTATGCTTCAGGAAGTAAACCCAACAATACCTGGAAAAGTCATCTATGAAGGTCAATGCATATTTGGCTTGAATCGTTAACATATGAGGAAATGGACCAGAAAAATCACTGTGGATCAACTCAAGAGGTGCAGAGGTTCTCTCATGACTACCTCTCTCAAATTTATGCTCTAGGTGTTTTCCTAGGATACAACCTTGACGGACTCCCTTGGAAAAATTAATCTTTGGTAACCCTATGACCATTTCTTATTCACTTAGATCAGAAAGATACTTATAGTTAAGATGGCCAAATCTTTCATACCAAATCTTGCTTGCCTCATTAGCATGAATAAGAAGAGAAGAGGGGTTTGAGTAGGGTAGAAAATGTGAAAACATGTATACCTTCGAAGTGTGATCTACAAATCCTTTTGCAATGACTTTACCATTCAAGATCTATGTGATCTCAACATCATTAGGGGAGAATATGACCTTCTTTGGAGACCTTGTGTGAGTCATCTGATACACTGACAAGAGGTTAGAGGCAAGACTTGGAACATACAATACATTACTAAACCTACCATGGTCAAGATCAATCCTTCCTTTCCCCAAACTTTGAGTGAGAGATTCATCTCCCAACACTATTGGTGGAACTTTCAACATGTCAAGAGAGGAGAATGACTCCTTGGTCGAAACCATATGTCTTGAAGCTCCAATGTCTATGATGAAGCTAGGTGAGCTTGATGTGCTAGCAACCAAAGCATGTACTCTCTCTCTATCCTCTGAATTTGATTCTCCTTCCCTCTTCTTTGAGCAATCAAGAAGGGAGACATTATTCTGCTCCAGGAGTTGGGTCAACATGTCAATTTGCTTCTTCATGTAGGAGCTTTTAGGATGATAGCCCTTACTGCAGTATGTGCACTTGCTCATTCCTCCTCTGTTCCTCTTCTTCTGGAAGTTCTTCTTGGAGTCGTGGGGATCCTCTTGAGACTTCTTCTTGTCTCTCTTTCACTCAGGTGGCTTCTTATATTTCTTCTTACCTGCTGAATCCACCCTCTAATTTACAGCAACCAAAGCTTGGTCTTTGGAAGGTTTGATGGGGCCCATCATCACCAGTTTATCTTGTTCTTGTGTGAGGGATTCCATGAAATCTGCAAGCTTAGGCATCTTCCAAGCTTTAGCTGTCAACTTTGTGGCATGGAAGTTCAAAACAAACACTGAATAGTCAAGGAAAAGCTTCGAGAGTATGGCCAAAACTAGTTGCTCTTCCTTCTTTTCAATTCGACACTGGTCAGCTACAAAATAAGGGCCTTAAACTTGGAAAAGTAGAGTTACAAGGATTCGAAGCTGCTAGGACTCAAAGAGATCAATTCATTCTTGATTTGATGTCCTCTCATCTCATCTGTCTTACCAAAAATCTCTACAATCTTCTCCCACACTTCATTAGGTGATGTCAATCCATCAAGATGGAAGAGGAGGTCTTTTGATATGCTTAGACACAAAATACCATAGGCCTCATCCCTCTTGTTGTGCCATTTAATTTTCTCTGCGGCTGTATTCGGATCTGCCTCAGTTGCCATATTCACCCTGTAGAGACCTTTCGCTCTCAAAAATATCTCCATCTCTACTTTCCATTCAAATAAATTAAATGGAGTCAAGATGATCTTATGAGATTGATCCATAGCTCAGAAACTGTGCCCTTCAGTCAGCAGAATATGCTCATAGTCAAGATGTCGAACCTGCAATAGAAATATGGAAGGAGAGAAATCGATCTACAAAGGCTCTGATACCATGTGGAAATTGAACCCAAGTGATAGAACAATTTCACTCACAAAATTGCTAATCAAACATGCAAATTTACACACAAGGGAGACTGAAATTGGAGCATAACACTAATCTGTATTGAATAAGTGTACAATAGCCAACCTTATGAATTCATAGGCTGCAAAAATATATAATTACATGAGATATTCGAATGCATAAGGATGCTATTCGAAATAGTCAAAAATTAGGCTTACTAAATCTAGTCAAATCCCCCATAGGTGTATAAAGTAGTTTCCAAATCCACTTAGAGGCTCATGAAATGGAAACGTCAAGTAGGAAAGCTAATAAGGGATGGAAAGACAAGTCATACATGCTTTTATTAGGAGAAAATAATGGATTATGATGAGAGAAAAAAACAAGTCAACTACACCTAGTCTTACTTTCCCTTTTTCCATAAATCTCAATAAAGTAGACAACTTAGCAGAAAAAGTAGATATGCACTAGGGAGGATCTAGAATAAAGAAGACATGCTAAATATGGTTTCCAAGAGGTTTCACAAGTGCTCCATGACTCAGTTTTAGAAATTTTGACTTCTATGGCATGTGGAAGACAACTTGCATAGAGTGGAATATTGGAAACTAGGAAAATAAGACAAAAATGGATTAATTAATGTCTAAGGTAGGNTTTAATAAATGTGTTTGTATTATATATATATATAATGTTTTTTATTCGATGCAGGATTTTTGGGATGTTTCCCTTGGCGATGTGAATAGATCGATTCCATGGTATTGCGAGACCATACCTGGTACGAGAGAACTATATTGAGTTCGTAGTAAAGACATGGGCGACATATTTTCCATTGAAACAAGGAAGTATGCATCTTTCTGTAGTTATTCATTGAGCCCAATGGATTGGGGGTTGATCATTGCATGAACGATGCATATGTCAAACAATGGAAATATGCCCCTCTTAATCCAAAAGGGCCACATCCAATTCTGACGTGTAAAGAGATGCACACTGGCGAGGTAGTGGTTTCACTAGATCATGATCGGGTTTATGATTCGGTTAAGAAAGGTACATGATTTTATTACTGGATCCATTATGTCATTCACACATTCAAGCTTCAAATATTTGATTGAATGTTTAAACTTCTAGTCTTGTAAACATGCATATATATATTTAAAATTTGTTTAATATTTGAAAATCTTGATGCAGGTGATGTAATTGTTGTAATTGCACCACCAGAAAATGATGAGCATGTGGCATATTTTTTTATGCTTTGTACACAAATAAAAAGCAGGTTGATGTGTACCTATGTCAATGGAGAGTTCACGTACCAGGTTGGTGACCTAGTTGTGATGGGCCACTTTTTTGAAAAAGTGAGAAGACAAGGTGATTATATTATTTATAGAGATTTCATGCCTGAATATATATGTTGTCATTACAGTCATTTGGTGGTGGTGGCTCAGATACATCTCATTTAAATCAAGGTGAAGAGGGGTCAACCAAAGAGATGGAAGATGTTACTAGCTGACCATGATCATATTATGTAGATGTGCATTCCTATAACCCATTGGACGGATGAATGAAAGTTATATGCCACTTTTGATGTTGACATTGTTGACATGCTTTTGAAATGTAGCAAATCAAAATTTATTTCGAAACCTATCATTTGTATTTAAACTTCTTTTTTGTAAAATTATATATGCAAGTATGTGCATTAACATATACTCTATGTGTATTCACCTATACCTAGGAATGCCAACAATGCCCTAAGACCATGTTATGGAAGCTCTATTTTATCGATGTAACTTTTTTTTGGTGTATTTGTGCAAATACATGTATATCACACTTTATTTGTGCAAAGCACTAAATTACATGTTAAATTGTAGACAAGTTGTAAATTGTAAACTTGTAAGTTTTTCCAATGTATTTTAGACTAGACTAGACTAGACTAGAGATTGTAGACTAGCTTGCTTCTCCTAACATTATCATTATGCGTTGCATATTTTGTTAGTAATATGCAATACAAATACCAAAACATACATTTATTACATCCTAATTAAATCCACCAATTGCAATTGATATTAATTTTTTTCCACTTTTACCCTATCTTGGTCTCTACCCCTTTTAACTCTTTGTAATATTCATTTGTTGTAAATTGTAAACTTGTAAACTTTAAAATTGTAACTTGTAAACTTGGCAAAATTGTGAATTTTAAACTTGTAGGTTCCTTTTAAATTATTGTAGATGGGTAAATTTTGTAAACTTGTCAATTAAATTAGATTGAATTGTAGATTTTAATTGTAATTGCAATTGTAATTGAAAATTGGAAAACGTGATTATAGTTTAGTTCCATTGTGATTTTAGTAAACTTGTAGATTCTTTTGCAAATGAAATTAATTTTTATTTTTTTGTAAATGAAATCTATTTTTGAATTGTAGTTGTAATTTAAAATTGCAAATTGTGAGTGTAAATTGCAACCAATAGGTTACATTGTAGAGTTGTTAATTTTGTAACATTTTAATTGTAAGTTATGTTAAATTGTAAGTTTCGTTTGATTGACAATTTTGCAAACTTGTAATTTTTTTTACAAATGAAATCAAATTTAAAATTGTAGTTGTAATTTCAAATTGCAAATTGTGATTTTAATTTGCACCTGGTGGATCTTACATTGTAAAGCTCTAAATTTTGTTACATTTTAATTGTAAGTTATGTTAAAAATTATAAGTTGCATTCGATTGACAATTTTTTAAACATGTAAACTTGTAAACATAGTGAATTTCGTAAATTTGTAATTTATTAAATTGCAAAATTACACAACTTTGTAAAATTGTGAAACATTAATGATTGTTAAATATCTTAC
The DNA here is from genome assembly GCA_001517045.1 of Pseudotsuga menziesii. NCBI lineage: Eukaryota > Viridiplantae > Streptophyta > Pinopsida > Pinales > Pinaceae > Pseudotsuga > Pseudotsuga menziesii. The sequence goes on from LPNX010416521.1 coordinate 273,372, forward strand.
AATTGTAACCGAAAATAAACTTTAAACTATAACTGCAAATAATTAAAACATTTAATAGTCCATCATGTTAAAAAAAAAATCCATATATATATCGATAATCATAAAGATCAAAATAATAAATTCCACAAATAACAAAGTCTAAAAATCACAAAATTGTACAATTTTGTAAGATTGTGAAGCATTAATGATTGTTAAATATGTTAAAATTGTAACCGAAAACAAACTTTAAACTATAAATCCAAATAATTAAAACATTTAACAGTGCATCATGTTAAAAAAAAAGTCCATATATATATATCGATAATCATAAAGTTCAAAATAATAAACTCCACAAATAACACAGTCTAAAAATCACCCCTATGCCATTGATCGAGAGATCGACCATCATGGCCACTATGCCCCTGACATTACTCATGCACATCACGAAGAAAACAACCCAGTTTTAAGAACTGCATCATTTAAAACCATGAATTCTGCAAGTTAGTTACATACCACATATTTAAATTACATGTACGATGTGACAAAAAATTAAATATATATGAAACGCAGATCTATGATCTCACCTCACTCGAGTTGAGTTTCATGTTTGGGAGGATGTCACCTATCTTCCCAGATGAGCCTTCACCAAGTTTCAGCTTATGAGTGCCAACCCACTCATCTGTAAACATCACAAAGGATTAAACGCCCTCATGTGCAGCTTCCTATGTCTGCGTCTATTTCCATGACATGAAAATAGTTATATTAATGAATTACAATTTGAAATTGATAATTAAAATTTGAACATGTAATTTATAATCTGAACATAAATGTGAAAAAAATTTGAACATAAATAACTAGTACCTCATCGACTGGCATGTTGTGAGTAGGGCTTGATAATTAAAATTTGAACATGTAATTTATAATCTGAACATAAACGTGAAAAAAATTTGAACATAAATAACTAGTACCTTGTCGACTGGCGTGTTATGAGTAGGGCTTGAGCGGGGCTGTGTAGAATCCTATGCAATGCCCTTGCCTCTATCCTGTACAATCTGAACAAGATAAATGATGAAAGTTAGAACAAACCAAAGTATTATGTTTACAACAATTGACTATTTTAGAAATTCAAATTTAGGATAACATTTAACACATACCTCATCGACATGGGTGGATGTAATTGCAGTGGGACCTCAAACAGATGCATCATTTCCAAAAAGGACCTCCATAAAACTGGGCTCCTACATGGATATCTAACATAAAACAAAGTATTAGTTAAAAAATTATTCATTTGAGGATACATTACAATCAAGACAATCAAATGAAGACATATAATTTGATAAAACATTCAAAAGAATACATAATTCTATAAAGATATACTTGTCTTGTTGGTCAAGGCCGGCATCTCTCATGCAGTCAAAAATATGCATCATTGGCTGTGATAGCACACTACACCTTTGTGTCGTGATCGATGAGGCATATAATATCATCATACACCCATTTTAACTCAGGCTCTGTAGGTGTAGTGGGTATTCTTCTTCTCTCTACTTGCACATCCATTATGATACCATGCATTGTCATGCATGTCGCCTCTACTAGTGCACTCCTCTCCTCAATCGCTAGCTGAGATGGCTCGACTACATCTTGTGTCATAAGTAAGGTCCTTTTTGGGAGACCTACCAACAAATCTTCCTCTGAATGATCTCTAGGGTCTCTCCTTTCCCTAGGACGCGCATGGCTGTGTCCTCCACCAACACCATATAAGCTTGAGGGTGTGCTGGTGTAATCTAGGTGCATCCCAACGAAAAAATATGCATATATATGTTTTGCAAAGAACAGTGGGACCTAGTCATGGTGGGGAAATATTCCCCACACTACAATAAAGTTGTCATAGACATAAGTCACTACAGCCTCTAGCTTAAACTCCTTGAGTCTAAGAGGTTGACCAGTGGGGCGGTTAGGAGGGATATCAAATAATGTTATTGTCACATTATTTCCAGCTGTTGCATCTCTCATTGCCAGCCATTTATCAGGACCCATCACTATGACCTTCTTCAATGACATGTAGTGGCCCAAAGAGAACTCAAAGGTTTGATGGACCTATAGATCTTCAATAGATTATCTACTGCCTCTAACATCATCCACATTGAACGTGATGTGCGGAGCGGTCTAAAATGGAGCGAACATTAAACCACAAACACTCACATTGACTCGTAATGTCTTACACCGTGATGCATGTGATCTCATCCTCCCATGGTGCTTCCTTGGGAGGTTCAGGGTCATGTTGTGCAGCCACGACACATGAAAATTAGATGAAAACATAAATGTCAGTCAAAATACATTCATCAACTGTAGGTGAATTTGAAATCAATATAAATTAAAGATACTAATAACTGAAATAAAAATATATATGCATTTAATGTTCCTGTCTTGTGGGGAGCCTCCCCAATGACACCAACAGTATCCTCCTCGCTACTCCCATGCACAGATAGGCTGCCACTAAGCTTCCCAGTAGGAGCATGTGTCAGTGTAGGATGCCTGGGCGAAACTATGAAAATAGAGACATACAAGTTGATGATTAAATATACATATGTGAAACAATTTAACTTTATGTAACTAACAACAAAGAGTACATCATGCGCAAATGTTTACTTACGAGTCCTTTGTCAACCTATGGGGCGAGGAATGGCTAGAGATCCTCTAGTAATGTGCCTTCGACGAACTGAAGAACCCCATTGTGGAGATGCATCTGCATGAAATAAGGCATAATAAATCTAGACAGCATACAATATAAGATAAATGATAAATATGTAAATAGTTGAATATGTATAAGAGATAATTATAATTTTATTAGCAAAGTAAAAGAACAAAGTATAAATAATTTGATACTATTTCATACTATTTGGGGTTTCCTAATTTTTTCAATAATTTGATACTTAATAGTTTGATACTTCAGACCCTTTAACATAAATTAATGTTTTTCCCTATTTCACATAAATTCACATGGAAATATTTTTCTATGTATATGCAAAATAATTACTGATTGTTTCCAAAATTTTAAACAAATAATATTTAATAATATTTAATAATATTTAATATATATTTAATAATATATTTCCAGCTAAATACTTCTTTAATTGATGATTTTCTCATAATACTATGGGAAATCAACATTTTAATTGATGATGGTGTTCTTTAACTGATGATTTTCTCGTAATCAACATTTTAAGGTCTTGTCTAAATAAAAATTCATTTTAAGCTATGGTCTAAAAAGGATTTCATTGGTCTAGCGGTGAGATATGGTCTAAAAAGGTTTTCTTTGGTCCAGTGGTGACAATCAAAGGATTGAGAGTTTGATAAAGCATAATTGATTCATCGAATTGATGAGAGAGATTCATTAAGAATTTGTTTAAGCACTCACTTGTGTATTTGGTTGTTGTCTTTGATATGCATGTTAGTATAAAGGTATTGGTTCCTGATGCACATTAGAGTGGTGAGTATTTGGCACAAATTAAACTTGGGAAGTAATGTTGTGGTATAAACACAGTATTTTTGTTTGTCACACACTTGTGGTGTTGTGACCTAGTTACATAGGCATAAATTTCAATCATATGATATGCATTACACAACATAGTGCACTGTAGTGACTCTTGTTGTAGACATAACGTATTGATGTAGTTGAGAAGCTCAAGAATTTGCATGGAAGGATAATAGTTAAGGAAAATAATCTTCTAGAATACTTTGAAATTTTTTTGTCCCAATGATAAATGACATACCATGAGATTGTGAATACTTGAATAGTTGGTTACTTGGATATTTTGTTGAACTTCAAGTTGTCCATACCTTGTAACACATTGTCACAAACTTAATGGGAATTTGGAGTTGCTTAGTTGTCAATATAAACATGCTAATGTTTGTGTGAATGAATATAATATCTTTTTTATCAGTTCACTAATTAATTTGAATAATATAGTGAATAATAAATATATGTATTGGTGTATGTCAATACATATATTTGTGTCTTAGGAGTTGTATAGGACCTTATTGGCTAAGTTAATCGAAGACCCACCCTTCCAAAAGGATCCTTATGAGTTGTGTTGATATATGAAGGATCAATCCTTGAAAGAGTTATCCAAGGGCTTTATTGGGTGGTACCATAAACTTTTATTATCTGCACACAAATTTCTCTCATTTTTTGGAACATATCGAAGTTCTCTTCGGTGTTTCATTTCCCCCACTTTAGAAGTATGCTAGTTATGATGTTGTTTGTAGGTTCACCAAAATTCATCATATTAATACATAAATATTAACTAATCATATTATTTAAAATAATATAATATAATTTTACAATAAATTTTTAAATATTTAAAAATGTATAAACATAGATTTATTTTAATTATAATATATATATATATACTTAAATATTTAAATTTTAATATATATAAAAATATTTAAATTGAAATATATGGGTTGTTTAGATAAATTCCTCCATCGGTGTAAGTTTCATGATTGTCTTGCGTCGAGGGTTTGGATTTTTCCCAATTCTTCGTGTATTCTTGAAGGATTGAAAAAAACTGGGAAGCATTTTTGCTTGCTCGAAACAGATTTCAAAATTAAACTGGCAACATAAATGCTGCGATTTGATACAAAAATTTACAAAAACTATAAATTTAATGTTTAATTTTAACAAATTTAAATTAAAATTTTATAAAAAATTTAATGATTTGTCTCGAGTCTATGGTTGATTAATTGTCTCTATGGTTCATAAAGGTTCTGTTCGTCCCTGATAATTGGGATAAATCATTCGTTAACCTCTATTACATTATTGTTAAGCACCTGGAAGAGTGTGCCATGTTTTGGCTTTATTTTCTATGAGTGGACTATGTTGGTTTTGGAATCTACGAGGTGAGATAAGCCTAGAAATAAGAATATTTCTGTGCATTAATAGGGAGTTCATAAAGAAGTTAAATGAACCATGTACGTGAAGGGAATCCTACTAGATTGAAAGTTAAAGTGGTTAGGTACCCATGTACTCTGATCGATGGTTTTCCTTTATATGAACATTGATAGTTTGATGATGTTTACATGACCGATGTATGAGATGTAAGTGCCAAGTTGGACCAAATATGTAATTTTCTTCATCACGGGGTTCTTAAATTCAGGGTGGAGAATATGATGCATCAAACCAGTTAAAGATGTTCATAAGGACCTAACATGACATGGATTGAGGAAAGAACTTGTAAAGGAGGAGTGTTGCAATGACTAACTCCTTACTTTCGTATGTGTTACTCGATCTTACTGAAGTTTGTCATTTTATTCTTATTAGTCATCGTAATGGGGATTTTGTATCTACTATAGAAATCGTCTTGTATGTTTTAAGAGAAGTTGTTAGGTTCAATTGGATTTGAGATATTTCATCCAACTATTTAGATCCTATTTTGTTGTGTGGTCGCGATATTCTCTCAAAAGCACTATTCAACAAATCCTATTCTCCAAGAACAAGACATAGGCTCAATCCCTATGAGATTCTTACATCTAGCAATAAATATTATTGGATAGGATACTTGCACTTATAGAGTGTGGGATGAATGGGTAAATTCATTAAGGTAGGTAACATGTTTTGGCCAAATTTGGGGATGAAAACCTGATTATTTAGTCATGTGCTAGATAGATTCCCTCGAAACACATATATGACATGTGAATTTTGACTTGTAGTAAAAAAAACAAATTGCAGAATATTATGTTGGCTTCCAAATGATATATTTTTTTAAAATTTTCCGATGTCATTTAATGTATGAAATTTTGCAATTAATGAACTGTGTGACCTTAAAAATTTGAAGAAATTAATGTGGCTCGTGTCCCACCCCAATAATTCAATATTACATTAATAATTATATATATATATATATATATATATATATGAGCATGATATACACAAAATATAATGTGGTCTGTATATTTTTTTGTTAATTTATTTTGCAATATACAATTATTTATTATTTTTTGAAAGTGACCACATCTGATTTCAACATCATTTTATACACATGTGTGTCCATCCCAGCGTTTTTTCACTATTTTGAAAAATTGAAAAACCAAAGATACCCTTTTGAAGAGGACGTGTTGTTGTGTGGGTTGTTCATTTTTAAGAAATTTTTGGATGTGTATTTTTTACCTTGCAGATTTTTTGTTTGAGCTGCTACGAAGTTGTCAATTTTTCTAAGTGTAAGTTTTAGAACGAATTAAAAAAAAACCATCTAAATTCCAAAACGCATGCATGATACCTCAATGGATAGAGGATTTGTCGAAAAATTTGGGTTATATTTGTCATTAATGTCAAATGTATTCACGAATGACAAAGGAATAATCAGTGGATATGATGGCAGGACAAAATCAGTGAAAGACTAAGGTAATAATGAGATGGCATGGCATAGACACATATCATGACATGGGATATGATGGTGTCTTCATGATGATGTACTCAGTGAAATACTAAGGTAGTGATGACATGGCACGATGATGAGGAGGAATAGTTATTTGCATGAGATCCGATAAATGAGGTTCATTTTTTGTATAATCCGCAAAGACAAAACACAGATCCGCATTAGTTTTAGAATGGACGATCAGGGAGCGAACCACACTAGATCTGATGGTGAATATCAAGTTTACATAGGTTAGTCAGAAAATCCAAAGTTCCACAAAAGATCAAGATAGATGGCCGGGGGAAAATCTACAAGGAAATCAACAGTCCAGGAAAATGTGGAAGTCCAAAATAGGAAAGTGTGATTTTGCATCCCGCATCCTGTAATCTGCAATGCAGAAAGAAAGTTGTGGAAGTCCAAAATATGAAAGTGTGATTCTGCATCCCACAATATGGAGATATTGGAGGGATGAAGTTAGTTCTGCTAAAATAGATCAACGGTGCGGAAGAAGAATTGTGGAAAGGAGCTTGTGAAAAGGATCTTGCGAAAAGAATCTTGGGGAAAGGAGTTTGTGGAAAGGAAAAAGAGGACAGTCAAAATCCCACATCCCACAATATCGAGATCGACGATCAGGAAAATGCCCTATGAAGATCAATGAAGGAGAATCGTTGATGAGGAAATCTTGTTGCGGAAAGGCAATTTTGAGGAAAAAATCGATGGTTAGATCTATGCTCCAGATTGAATTAGAGATAGGATCAATAACTCTGATTGGATCATGAATTTGATGCTGCTGAAAGAATTTTGGCAGTGAGGAAGCATGTGCAAACATTAGATAGAGGTGCGGAAATGGTTTCCATGGTGCAAAAATGATCTCTGAGGTGCAAGATCAATGCAAGAACGTGAAAGGACGTTCTAAAAGGGAACAACAGTTAAAGATATGTTTTTTCAGTTTGAAGAGACACAACTATTGAACGAAGCTTAAACAATGAGGAGTATTTAAGCAACGACCTAAGTAAGAAGGAAGATGTCTCTGCAGTTCGAATCACATGATCAGAATCAAAGAGCTATGGGTGTGACAGAATTCAGTGGGAGAGAAATGATGAGAAACATACCAGGGTGGTAGGGTGGCGCTAGGGAAAGCAATAGGCTTGCAAGGGTTTGTTGCCTCCTTTCAATTGTAGCTGATAAACCATGGGGTTGTAGCCTCCTTCCAATTGGCATTGGTAAATAGGGTGTTGTAGCATTCTTTCAGTCGTAGCTGATAAATTAGGGGGTAATATCCTCCTTCCAATTGGAATTGGTAAATAGGGTGTTGTAGCATCCTTTCAGTCATAGCCGATAAACTAGGGGGTCATAGCCTCCTTCCAATTAGTATTGGTAAACAGGGTGTAATACCATCCTTGTCTGTAGGAGTAGGAAAACTATTTGTAAAACACAATTTTGCAGTAATAGGACGTATTGGTGGTTTACCCTATTGGGATTCCATGTGAAATTTGTGTTCTGTGTTCTGTGTTGTTATGTGTTTTTAATGATATATTTATAAAGTAGTTAAAATAGTAAAAATATAACAATACTGATTCACTCCCCCCCCTCTCAGTAATGACAAATAAACCAATAATTGGTATCAGAGCAGGTTCCTTCACTACAATTTAACCATTGGAAGGAAGATCCCATGAAAACCACTATGGATTAGCAAGAAGGCATGGCCACTAAAAGACCTCCACTATTTATAGGATAATACTATGCATATTGGAGTGTCAAAATGAGATTCCATCTAATGTCCCTTGGATGGAATTTTTTGGCTGAAACTGAAAAGGAGGTTCCTGTGGGAAACCAGTACCCTACAGACACAGTTGAACTAGGTGAATATGAATGCAATTCCAAAGCCCTAAATGAAATCTTGATTGGATTAACAAACAAAGTGTTTACCAAGGTTATGCAATGCACATCTTCCAAACAAGCTTGGGATAAATTAAAGATTATCTATGAAGGAGCATCTAAGGTCAAATAATCCAAACTATAGACAAATAAAGGTCAATTTGAAAGCCTCAAAATGAGAGAATAAGAGAATATTGGGGAATACCTTCTTCATGTAGATGAGGTGCTTAATGCTATTAGAGGTCTTGGAGGAAAATTGAAAGAAAAAGAAGTGGTAAGCAAGATCCTAAGAACATTACCAATGAGATATGACTCAAAGGTTTCCACCCTAGAGGAATGGGATGACCTTTAAAAGGTAATAGTAGATGAGCTGCATGGAATTCTCACTGCTTATGAGATGAGAACTGGACAGGATAAAAACTAGAAGAAAGGAGCAGCATTTGAAGTCACTTCCAAAAATCAATCAGAAAATCTAGATGATGAGGAAGCCCTCTTTGTAAGTAGACTTAATAAAGGCACTGGGAAATACAAAGGTAAACTACCTTTGAAATGTTTTAACTGTGGAAGGATTGGACATTTTTCCCATAAGTGTCCCTACCAAAAACAAGAGGTGAGTGACCATGAAGAATCATGCTATCATAAGGGTAGAAAGAAGTATAAAGAGTAAAAGATGAAATTCTATCTATTCCAAGGAAGAAAGTTAAGATGAGGAAATGAGTGAAGATAATGAAATCATGTTTTTAGGAACAATAAACTCAGGTGAGGAATCAGAAGTGGACATAGAAGCTGAATACATGGTTGTTGTAGATGAAATTGAAAGATGTAGGAAAAGAAACAATGTTTCGAAAGAGAAACTGTCTAAATACCAAGAAGATACAAATCAGATTATTACTAATTTGAGAAACCAATTTCAAGAGGCCAAGAAGAGTGAGGAATATCTAGTAGTTCTTCTTACGAAGAGAATTCAAGATTCTGAAAAACTTGAGAAAGAAATTGCTTGACTTAGAGAAGGAGTTGATGGAAAATCCTTTAAATCAAAGTTTGAGAACAGCTCAAGGATTCTATATGGCATTCTGAGTAGCCAAAGACCATCAAGTGATAGTTCTTGTTTGGGGTTAATTAAAGAGAAGAACCCAGAGATTTTCCCACTCACTAATCAGAGAGGAAGTACAAAGAGCTATGCTGAAGTACTGGAGAGTCCTGTTAAAAAGGAAAAGTGTAAAGAACATGTTTTATCATTTCATGACAAAGACATAACTCATGAGGAGACCAAGAGAAAAGTAATAAATAGAAATCAGAAAATATTTCTGGGTCATTTTTATTCCTGTAATAACTTTTGTCATAAATCCCTGAAATACAAGGCTTATGAAAAAGTTTATGAGTACAAGAAGGATGTAATTAAAAAGCCAAAGGTAAGGAATCATAACCAGCTTGGACTTCTCCAAAGGTTTGATATAGAGTGTTACAAATGTAATAACTTTGGACACTTGGCTAAAAATTGTAAAATGAAATGTGATGCTCCAGTAAAATTTCAGAGAGAGTGGAAGAAAATGGCAGTTAGGAAACGGAGAGACCAAAGACCTCTTGTGGATAAAGAAAAATTTCACGGTTATTGTCATTGTTGTCATAAGTTTGGTCACAAGGTGGATGACTATAGAGTCAAAGGAGAAAATCAAAGGATGAAAAGGAAACAGGAAACCAACGCAGAGCATGGTGAAGGACAAGAAAATAGCACACCTCCTGAAAAGTTGTGCATGAAAGAATTAGAAGCCTTACAAGAAACACAACTTTCAGTCATTAATGAAGTCTCAGTAGTTGATGTTGAGAATAATGAGGTCATAGATAAAAATGACATTCATCACGAGGGAAAGATACTTAGTGATGTAGAATAATATCCCAATGTAGATAAGGATGAAAGAGATGATGAAGGACAATGATTGTGGAATTTACTTCTAAAAATTATCTCATTTTGTTAAAAAAAACAAAAAACCAAAAAATTGAGGGCATGGACGATCATATTAAAGCCATAGGAAATGTTGCATGATCTCAGGGGGACATTGATATATTTAAATTAAGGATTTTAAAGATGAGAAGGAAAAAAAATTGTTTTTGGTTAAAATTTAGTATGAAAAGAAAAGAAAAAGAGGGATAACGCAGATCAGATTACATGGTTAATGAACCTCGGTTCTGGTTTCAAAATTGTGTTAGCTACCACCATTGGTTTTAGAGGAGGTATTTACTTAGGGGGGGTTAAAGTCAGAAAATTCCAATTGGTATCCAAAAAAAAACTCAATTGGTGTCTAATGTTGAAGTATATTAAAATCTATCTTCTTCAAAGATGATAGGTGATCAAGGTTGGTGTATGGATGACATAAGAGAATGTATGAGGTAACTTGAGAACATCAAAATGTGAGAGTCATGAAGACCATGATGTATGCAATCAAATAGAAGATAAATATGATTATGTTCACTTAGTATTTGAAGTCATGACACATAAATTGTTGACAGTAGATGAAAACTCGAGTCTAAAAATAAAAATTCATTCTATTGATAAGGTACGAGGATGAGTTCGGCATTGAAAAATGAAAAAGGTTAAGGTTATCAGTCTTTGTGTCTGAGACAGTGAGACCAGAGAAATGATGTAATAAACTGAAGTAATCTCTGTGTTGAGGATTTGAAGTTATGGGTCTCTAGAAAGATGATAATATAGATCTAAAATTCAAAATAATCCAACAGAATATGCTAGGTCTTTATATGAAAATCTAAATGCACAGGCTTAAGGAATTCTAGTAAAAGCGAAAACCAGTTAACTTAAAGGACAAATAGACCATTAGATATGGAAGAAGGAGCATAGTTTAACAAAAACAAATATGTATCCTAGAACAAAAAATGGAAGAGTGTTGAAAACAATGCTGAGTGTAAACTCTATCACAAAAATACTGACAAAGGAGAAGAAGTACAGTGATAGGGGAAGTCCATGGATCTATCAGTTAAGCTATCATTCGAGAACAGGAAATGTTAAGATAAATGATAATACATTGGTTAAATAACCAAGTTTAGTTAAAGGGGAGATATAATGACAGGAGGAGTTGTCAAAAAGAAGAGAGATAGGAAATCCTACATCAAAATAGGTGCAACATTGGCACAACAGGTTATCCTTTGTCATTTCTATCAAAGGGGGAGACTGTTTAGAGGTTTCCATTAATGCCAAAGGGGGATATTGTTGGAAAATTTGGGTTATAGTTGTCATTGATGTCAAGGGTGTTCACGAATGACAAAGGAATAACCAGTGAATATGATGGCAGGACAAGCTCAGTGAAATACTAAGGTAGTAATGAGATGGCATGGCATAGACACATATCTTATCATGACATCGAGTATGATGGTGTCTTCATGATGATGTACTCAGTGAAAGAATAAGGTAGTGATGACATGGTACGATGATGAGGAGGCATAGTTATCTGCGTGAGATCCGATCAATGAGGATCATTTTTTGTATAATTCGCAGACAAAACGCAGATCTGCATTAGTTATAGAATGGATGGTTAGGGGGCGACCTGCACTAGATATGATGGTGAAGATCAAGTTTACATAAGTTAGGAAGAAAAGCCAAAGTTCTGCAAAAGATCAAGATAGACGGTGAGGGGTAAATCTGCAAGGAAATCAATGGTCCAGGAAAATGTGAAAAAATGTTGCAAAAGTCCAAAATAGGAAAGTGTGATTCTTCATCCCTCATCCCACAATCCACAATGCAGAAACAAAGTTGCGAAAGAAAATTGCAGAAGTCCAAAATAGGAAAGTGTGATTCCACATCTCGAAATCTGGAGATATCAGAGGGCTGAAGTTAGTTCCGCTAAAACAGATCAACAATGCAGAAGAAGAATTGCGGAAAGGAGCTTGAGGAAAGGATCTTGCAGAAAGAATCTTGCAGAAAGAAGCTTATGGAAAGGATTTTGTGGAAAGGAAAAAGCAGAAAGTTGACATCCTGCAATCTGGAGATCGATGGTCAGGAAAACTCCCTACAAAGATCAACGGTGGGGAATCGTTGATGAGGAAATATTGGTGTGGAAAGGCGATTTTGAGGCAGAAATCAATGGTTAGATCGATAGTCCATATTGACTTAGAGATAGGATCAATGAATATGATTGGATCAGGAAGTTAATCCTATCGAAAGAAGTTTGGCAATGCAGCAACACCTGCAAATGTTGGACAAAGCCGTGGAAATGGTTTCTAAGCTACGAATGTTGGAGACATTTACCACCATACACACTCATTTTGGTCAATTTGGCCTAGTTAAACCATTATCCTAAGTATTATTGACCTAATTGAAATTAGTGGAGCATTAAATGACATCATCTAGATCACACCCATGCCTACCTTCAGTCAAGGAGGCTAACTTAGCCTTGTCCTACATTTGGGGAGGCTAACTGGAGCACTCCGGGGGTGATTTGAGTGTTATTAATGCACTTTATTGCTAACTGATGGTTACAATCAGTTAAATATAGCAGTGAAGGTGCCTCTCCTCATTAAATTTATTATTTAATGGTTATTTAATGAACTGGAGTCAACAGGGGTGCCTCCAACCACTTCTAATGTTTAGTTGCACTTCAATTAACCTCATCGGGGTTCATTGGAGTCCTTGAAGCGCTACCACTTGATGGTTGTCTTGCTATGACATGTGTCTGATCTCTTTTAGTTAAGACTCAGTCATTTATTGCACTCTGACTTCATTTAGGGATCAGTTGAGTCAATTAGGGTTTTTATCAGTGGTTAACTTAAGTGTTGGTTGTGGCTTACATTCAGTTAAGCTAGGCTCACTCATTTAATTCGAATGACCTCCTTAAGGATTCGAATTTCCATTCATTCATGCTTGCAGCATGACATTGTAATGTAATTTCTCATTCTTGTGTGAATATACAGAGCAGCTACTCATTTCATAGCCCGATTACACCATTTCCATGAGTTATTTGTTATTAATCTTTGATGAGACTTTTCTTTAGTCCCTGGATCACTGTGTAAGTTTAATATGGTATCAGATCTCATGGTGGGACGAAGCTCATATCTCTCAAAAAAAAATGTTTTTGACAGATCTTGCATGAAAATTGAGCAATAGCTCAAAAATCTAGCACTACACCAGAAGCCAAGGCTTACCATTTAATACCCCAAGTAAAGAACTTGTTGATCAAGCTTGCTTGATGGACTATGCTGGGTGTGATGAAAGCCTAAAATCTGCAGGTTTTCCAACCTTACATTGCCCTTTCTGTTTTTATTTTCAGGTTTTCTATAGGTGAAGCATTCGCTCCAGAAGATCCGGATGGCCTCCTCAATAGATATTTTGACTCCATACAATTTCCACTCATGGAAAGGAGACATGGAGATTCAACTACACTCCAGAGGACTCTATAGAGTCACCATGGACACTGAACCTGAGCCTGGTTCTGCTATAGACAAATCAATATTCTTGATCAAGAACGATGAAGCATTTGGATTCTTGTGCCTCTCTATTTCCCGGGATCTCCTTTTCCATTTTTCAGGATTTGAAGAGTCTAAAGGATATTTGGGACAAATTGGAAACCCTATATGGAAAGTAAGATGATTTGAGAGTTTACCAGCTCGAAAATGAATTGATGTCTCTCCAGTATTCCAATTTCGAGACGTTGAATGGCTTTTTCACAAAGTTCAAGGACACTATCTTACTCTTAAAGCAATGCAAAGTGGAGAAGGTGGATGATCAGCTCATCCTCACCATACTCTCCAAACATGGAGCTGATTATTCAGTTTTTGTCTCTACATTCTGTGTGGGGAATATCACAACCCCTGGATGGAATATGCCTACAATCGATGCCTTCATTGAGTCCCTAACAAGTGAACATGATAAGATTTTCCAGATGGGGATCATCAGATCCTCCCGTGATCAATCCCTCCATGTCTCAAGGCCCAAATATCTTAAGGGAAAAGGAAATCTGCAGAAGAACCCAAAAACTAAATTCAAAGCTCCTAATCCTAGAATTGAAAACCAACAGCATGATGAGTCTTTCGGCTCAAGGAAGAACAAAGGACAAGTGCACCATGGAAAGGAAAAATTCAAGTGTTCATACTGCAAGAAGGGATTCCACCCTGAACATTCCTGCATGAAGAAGAATCTTGATGAATCTACCTCTCTCCTTGAGAGAAATCACATCAATCTTCTGGAAATATTTCAGAGGAGAGATCAGCAAGATCGAGAACCCCAACATGAAAAAGGTCATGGCCTCATCGCAAGCACTTCGAAGTCCAAAGCACTCTTGATTGATTCTGGAGCTTCAAACCACATGATGGCTGAAAGAGACTCCTTTTCATCCTTGGAGACTAGAAAATCCATCCCCATCCACATGGGAGATGACTCCACCATCATTTCAGAAGGACAAGGTACGGTTGATTTTGAGAATGGCTATTTTTCAAATGTTTTGTATGTACTGTCTCTGGCATCAAATATCCTTAGTGTCTATCAGATGACACATACAGGAGTGCCTAAGAGAGTTTCTTTCAGCCCAAATAATTTTGAGATAACGGAGCTTGCATCTGAGAAACTCATTTCTAAAGGCCTTGCAAACCATCACCCAAAAGCCTATCAGTTCTCCCACTTTGTGCCAGATGCAAAAGCAACTGCTCTGCTAACTCATGGAAATGAGGTTAGTAGGCTATGGCATGAAAGGTTTGGCCATCTAAATTTCAAATATTCACAGAAATTAAAGAAAAACTCCATGGTTGAATGCCTCCCAGTCATCAAGGCAACCACCGAAAATTGCAAGGGTTGTGTGATTGGAAAACACCCTGAGCACAAGTTCATTCGGGGGAAGGCAAACCGAGCTACATGCATATTGGGGCTGATACATTCTGATATCAACAATCCGATGTCTATAAAATCCATGAATGGATCAAGGTATCTTATGACTTTTATTGATGATTTTTCAAGGTACACATGGGTCTTCTTTCTCAAAAAGATGTCTGAAGTATGTGAAAAATTTTCTGAATTGAAGACCTTGATCAAGAATGCCTCTGGGATTAAGATCAAGATCTTGAGATATGATAATGGTGGGGAGTATGTCAGTAATGACTTGCTACACATATGCTCCCAAATTCATATTCAGTTCCAACATTCAATTCCCCACACTCCCCAACAGAATGGAGTAGCGGAAAGGAAGAATTGGTCTCTCAAGGAGATGAGCACCTGTATGTTGGAATCAAAGAAGTTGCCTACAAATTTGTGGGATGAAGCCATGCATGCTACAGCATACATTTAGAATAGGGTTCCACATTCATTTGTGAAAGGGAAGGCCCTTTTGAAGCATACTTCGTACAAAATCCAGATGTGTCGAACCTGCGGGTGTTTGGGTCCACTGCATGGGCCCGGATTCCACTTGATAAAAGAAGGGATTTGCAACCGCAAAACATAGAATGTCTGTTTACTGGGTATCCTAATGAATAAAAAGGTTTAAAGATGATGTATATCAAAATAAAATAGATCATCATTGAGATAAGTTTCAAGTTCGATGAGCCTCTTCAGAAGGTGGAACTAGTGAAGGAGAAAACTTCTAATTTTCCTTCCTATTCTACTGAATATTTGGATGATGAAATTGGGGGTGATGACCCTAATTTGGATCCTCTAATTTATAATATCAGTGTGTATAAAACATCAAATGTTTAATCAGAACCTGAAGTACAAAATCATCTTCCCACATGGGCCCGACAGACACTCTCCTCCGCAAGAGATAACATTGGAAATCTGGATGATCCAAGGAGAACCCGGTTTGATTTCCAAAGAGTGGGTATTGCGCTCTCTTTTCCTGATAATTTTCTGTCCAAAAATTGCTATTTGATGATTATTTTAGACCCAAAATCCTACTACCATTCTCGGAAGGATCCAAGATGGCAAGTTTCCATGCATGAAGAGATGAATTCTCTTCAAAAAAACACTACTTGGGAGCTAGTTTCTCTTCCTTCGGGAAGGAAATTGGTTCAATGGAAGTGGGTGTTTCGGATGAAGGTGACTAATGATGGAATAAACTGCAAATATAAGGCAAGGCTGGTGGAAAAAGGTTTCTCTCAGGTCCAAGGTGTGCACTACCATGATACCTTTGCATCGGTTGCAAAAATGGACTCCATCCGTCTAGTTTTGGAAATTTCAGCATCTAAGCACTAGGAAGTGCATCATATAGATGTTAAGTCAGCCTTTATACATGGATATATTCATGAGGAGATATACATGAATTATCCTAAGGGCTGCATCATTGATCCATCTTTGGTTTGCAAGCTAAATAAGTCACTATACGGGTTAAAACAGGCCCCAAGAGAGTGGTATTCCAAGATGGATGCCTTCCTTCTCTCGCAAAAATTCCAAAGGTGTAGATAAGATCCAAATGTGTATTTACAGAAGTATGATGGTAGTTTAATTTTTTTTTTATGTTGATGACTTATTGATCACAGGTAGCACAATTGCTTCCATTTCAGCCATCAAAACTGTTCTCCACAATGCCTTTGAAATGAGTGATTTGGGGCTCGTAAAACAATTTTTGGGGCTCGAAATTGAGAAAAATTATGATGGGATAATGGTCACTCATTATAAATACATTTCAGACCTATTATTCAAGTTTAACATGGCTGAATTTAGGCCTGCACCATTCCCTTTCCTTTCAGGTATCAGCCTTGAAGAAGGAAAAAGCACACCTCCCATGGAATGCACTATCTATCGATAGCTGATTGGTAGCTTGTTGTACGTGACACATTATCGGCCTGATTTATATTGTGCTATGAATGCTGTATCAAGATATATGCAACAACCTCATGATATTCATTGGAAGGCAGCCAAGAGGATCCTCCAGTATATTTAGGGAACCAAGACCTACGGCATTCACTATGCTGCAGACTCCGAGCTAGAGCTGGTTGGATACATAGATTTCAATTGGGTGGGTGACTCTATTGATCGGAATTCTACTTACATATATGTATTCATGTTTGGTGGTGGCCCCATTTGTTGGTCTAGAAAAAATCAGTTTTCCATAGCACTATCTTCAACAGAGGTCGAGTATCGAGGAGCGATGAATGCTTGCATCTAAGCAGTTTGGTTGCAAGGAATTATTTCAGAGTTTGATATTGGTAGTACTTTGTCCACTATCCTCTTTTGTGACAATCAAAGTGCTATTAAGATATCCACAGATCCAGTTACCAGGTAGAGGACCAAGCATGTAGAGATCCACATGCACTATATCAGGGAGCCAATGCATGACATGACCATCATTCTACAATACTACCCAACTGATGAGAAGATTGCAGACATATTCACCAAGATATTTTAAGAAAAGAAGTTCACTTACCTTCGTTCACTATTGGGGGTGAGTTCATCAGGGTGTTTCAAACTACTTTCAGTGTTCATCTAGAGGGGGAATTTCCCCACTGGGTTTTCCCTCTTTTCCTCAGTTAGTTTGTTTTTGAGCATTATATCAGTTTCAGCATTGTATAGGGTGACCTATGGTCTTATTTGGTGGGGCCCTAGCATTTTTATGCATTTTATGTTTTCTACTCCTCCTGAGTATAGCTTAAGGGGGGGTGTTGGAGACATTTACCACCATGCACACTCATTTTGGTCAATTTGGCCTAGTTAAACCACTATCCTAAGTATTATTGACCATCAACTAGATCACACCCACGCCTACCTTTAGTCAAGGAGGCTAACTTAGCCTTCTCCTACATTCGGGGAGGCTAATTGGAGCACTTCGGGGGTGATATGAGTTTCATGAATGCACTTTATTGCTAACTAATAGTTACAATCAGTTAAACAGAGTAGTGAAGGTTACCCTCATTAAATTGATTATTTAATGATTATTTAATGAACTAGAGTCAACAAGGGCGCCTCCAACCACTTCTGATTGTTCAGTTACACTTTAGTTAACCTCATTGGGGTTCATTAGAGTCTTTGAAGCACTACCACATAATGGTTGGATTGCTATGACATGTGTCTGATCTCTTTCAGTTAAGACTCAATCATTTATTGCACTCTGACTTCAATTAGGGCTCGGTTGAGTCAATTAGGGTTTTGATCACTGGTTAACTTGAGTGTTGACTATGGCTTACATTAAGTTAAGCTAGACTTACTCATTCAATTCAAATGACCTCCTTGAGGATTCAAATTGCTAGTCATTCATGCTTGCAGCATGACATTGTAATGTAATTTCTCATTATTGTGTGAATATACAGAGCAGCTACTCATTCCGTAGCCCGATTACACCATTTTCATGAGTTATTTGTTATTATTCTTTGATTAGACTTGTGTTTAGTCCCTAGATCACTATGCAAGTTTAATAGCGGAAATGATCTCTAAGGTGCAGGATAAATGGAAGAACATGAAAGGATGTTATGAAAGGCCTGATATTCATATCTAGAAGGGTGCTACAGTGAAAGGTATGTTTGTTCAGTTTGAAGAGACACAAATATGGAAAGAAGCTTAAATGGTGATAAGTATTTAAGCAGCAGCCTAAGTTAGAAGGAATTTGTCTTTGTAGTTCAAATTCCATGATCGAAATCAGAAACCAGTGGGTGTGATAGAATTTAGTGGGAGAGAAATCATGAGAAACATATCAGGGTGGCAGGGTGGTGTTAAAGTAGGAAACAGGCTTGCAGGGGGTTGTTGCCTTCTTTAATTTGTAGCTAATAAACCAAGGGGTTGTATCCTCCTTCCAATTTCCATTGTTAAATAGGGTGTTGTATCATCCTTTCACTCATAGCTGATAAATTAGGGGGTCGTAGCATCCTTCCAATTGGAATTGGTAAATACGGTGTTGTAGCATCCTTTCAGATAGAGTTGATAAACCAGTGGGTCATTGCCTCCTTCCAATTGGTATTGGTAAACAAGGTGTAATACCATCCTTGTCTGTAGCAGCAGGAAAACTATTTGTAAAACACAATTTTGTAGTAATAGGATGTATTGGTGGTTTACCTTATTAGGCTTCCATGTTAAATTTGTGTTCTGTGTTTTTGTGTTGTTATGTGTTTTTAATGATAGATTTATAAAGTGGTTAAAATCATAAAAATATAACAATATTGGTTCACCCCCCTCTCAGAATTGACCAATAAACCAATAGGATTCAATGATGACTCTTCGGTACAAAATCCACTCAATTATGTGCCATGAATGGCAGGGTTTACACCCTTGGAAGACACAGAGAAACATTGATTTTCCTGGAAGAGGGATAATTCTCTGTTTTCAAGCCCTTAATCGAGGTATGTAGCTAGATCGAGGTATTTAAATATATCGATCAATATTTTAATAGAAGCTCAATCGAGGGTTTATTAAACCCTCGATCAAGTTTCTAATAAACTCTCGTTCGAGGTAGTTCTGAAACCCTCTATCGAGGTCCATTTTTTGTTAAAATCCTTAACAAAATTTTTAGAGAATGAACTTAGGGATTGATGGCATTAATTCCATTCCAAATACCTTCCCACCCAAATTTCTAAAGGAATTATATATAAACATAAAACATAAACATAAAGATGTTACTAATTTTATCCTTCACAATTGACTAACCTATTTGAAACAATGCTTGTGTTCTAATGAAAATTTAGCATTGTGTATTGTGTTTACATATTGTTGCAGGTATGAATTTGGATTTTTGATCAATCACAATGGGAAGCAAGAAATGTCAAAGTAAAATATCTACTAGGAATCAAAGAAACACCGAAGAAATAAGAGAGAAAGATAGAGAAAGAAAGAGGAAAAAAGAGCAATCTTGGGAGGACAAGAAGTTGGAAATCAACCTATGATGGGAGAATCCAATGCCGTTGATAATGGTATTGATATTATTTAAAAGTTATGCAATTTCATATTCATATATTCAATTTCATAGTGTTCTAGTTCATAATATATATATATATATATATATATATATATACATGTTAAATTGTTTAGAATTTAATTATAATTTTGTAATTAATTCATAAACTTATATACATTGTATGTGCATGTATCTAAAACCACTTATGTACATGTGAAAGAATAGTATGTGTTGTGAAAGAATTGAAAAAAATGTTTAACCACTACACTAAATTACATATATACAAAGTAAATGTATTATAGTATGAGTAACTAGTTGTCCAATGAAGTTAGAGAATGGTTGATGAATATATATAATTATAGCGCATAATATCAAGTTCTAAATGAATATGGATATATCCATTAGCCTCACATAACCTCACATACAAATGAGTTTTATAAATTAATATACATCCTCACATGTAAATGAATTATAATTTGATATCATAGCCTCACAGATATATAATTTTTATGTTAAAAATTACAAAGATTGTTCTCAATGGGAGTTGATTGCACCATTATAGGTTTACTTACATATTCTCCTCTTAACATTTCACTTATTTTCCTTATCCTTTCTATAGCCTTACCTCTTATTTCAGCGATTTTAATGTGATTTTAATTTCATATTCATATATTCATTTTCATTGTGTTCAAATTCATAATTTATATATATCCTATTACATACTAATATTTCATGTGTTAATTTACACATTACATGTTTTATGTTACGCATTACATGTTCTATGTTACACATTGCATATTCTACGTTACACATTACATGGTGTATACATGTACTATGTTGATATTTCATATTGTGCATTGATAAAAATTATTTAAATGTTTCAAATTTAATAAAAAAAAATTGTTTATCACTCATATTAATGAACATACAAAAAAATTCCATAGACCTCCTATAATGATGATAATTAACATTACAATTTGTATTTAATACAGAAACTAATTGTTCATAACAACTCACATAACTTCAATAGTTGTGTGTACAATGATTAATGAAATATAGTATATGTAGAATAAATGGAAAGCCTTTGTAGAATTTGGTTCAAGGATTTGTACACTCTAAATAAGATCCTGAATAATTTATATAGAAAAAATTATTGAATATATTTCATGTTTAAATTTATTGATATTTTTGGTGACAAACTAACTTACAAGTGATGCACTTGATTGAACTTAGGCAATCGTCAATAATCATGTACAAATGACTAGTAATCATATGGATTTAAGCATTGATGACAATGATGATCTCAAAGAAAATCAACAACTATGAAAAATTCAAGAATTCATTAGCCTTGAATATGAGATGTAAGAGATCATTGTAAAGATATGAAAATCAATACATCGAGAGAATATTCAAGCTTATATAAATATTTTCTATTTTTTTAACAAACAATGTCAATATGATAAGTAAAATAAAATGTTATTCAAGATTGTATTTATTTGTTAATTTGTTAAGAAACAATGGCAATATGATAAACTTAAAATAAAATGTTATTCAAGCTTGTATAATTTATTTGCTAATTTTTTAACGAACAATTGCAATGTGATAAGTAAGATAAAATGTGAATCTATGGTTAAAATTTTCATGGAGATATTAAACAATTATCATTATTTCATCAAAATATTATAGTTTATGAAGTTATATTTTTTACTAGAACGCTTATATGAAGTTATTATTTTTTACGAAAAAAGAATTGATTCCAAGCATACACAAAGATTGTCCATTCTATGTTAACTTAACTTGTGGACCAATGAATTTTGTATTAAAGTTTGTGCAATGGGTGCCATAGGTTGCATCAAATACACACTCACATAAGTGTAAATTATATGTATAAGACACCGTGATGATAATCATTTTGATCTTCTAAATGATGCAAAACTCTTTGTAATTTATACACCATCTTATCATATTTCCTTAAGGAATATTTCATTGCAACAACATTTAATTTTGGTGCTTTAAAAACAAATCTTCTTACATACTGCATTTGTTTAAGATTTTCCAATTCACTTATTTTTCATTGAAAGACAATGAAATTGAATAATGTAAAAGTCCCTTATTTGGTCAGAGAACTAAACAATTTCAAAATTCAATTAACTTATGCACGAATAGATACCGAATAGATACTTCCTAGCCATCACAAGATCATGTAGCCTTTGATTTCTCAAGAGTAATTGGGAGCTTCAATGACGTTGGAATGGCTACAAATTGTTTAAGAGGGTTGGACGATGCCATGCAAGAAGATTTCGGGAACCCAACCCCTAATCGGACAATGAGAGAGCATGCTAGTTAAATAAGTCAAGTTGTACTTGGAACAACAATAAGTGATTATGCAAGCTCAAATCCTACATGGATTGATAAAACACAAACAAATTGAAACATGCCACAAAGTTGTTGGGTTTTAAGGATGTTAAAAATAAAAATGCATGTGAGAATGTAACAGAAAATGTAACAACTACACTATCTACATTTGGAAAGTAAAAAAAAATAGATATCAAAGCTACTCGTAGGGAAATTACAACTGTTGTTGTGGCACGAAGCACCTCAAGAAATTGAATGGTCGCAACAATGTCAAAGATGCTCCAAGTTTCAAGAAAAATACTGCACAAATACACTAAACTCAGGGTAAATATAGATGAAAACAATAAAGATACTTGTTGGGCTCTTATTTGCAGAGAATAATATAAAGATAGGATGGAAGAGCGAATTAGAGAGAAGGTGTTAGAGTATTGGGACAACCATTCTCGTGCTATATTAGATCGGAAACATGTCCTACGGAAACATTCTGGAAGAGGCATTTATAAGGAGCATGACAAGCATGTTATGGAGATGACAAGAGTTGCTTTGTTCAAGGAATTCAAAGAGTCAAATCCTGGTGTCAAGATCTCATTTAGCATGTTCAGTAAGTTGAAACCATGGTATATTAGGCCGAATACGATTCGCGACACTTGTTTTTGTCGATACCACGTTGAATTCCAGTTATAATACAACATATTTGTGTATTTTTGCAAAAACCATTGTGATGGTGGACCAGCTCCTCACACAGTGCAGGATTTTATTGATATGATACTATGCAATAAGAATCTTGAAAATGTGTTTTTCATTAAAAGGTGTGTAGGTGGGAGAAGATGCCATGAATGTGGTGATTTTGCATTGTCCCATAGGAAGTTTCCTATCGACCCAACACATCCTGGATTGTTAGATATCACAGTTAAGTGGAAGAGATATGAGTATTGTAACATACCCAAAACTGAAAAATAAATAGTTATTATTTATTTCGAAAGAAATTATGTTAAATTTATTGTAAAGTTTATGACCAAGTGGGTCAAGGATGACTGTAATTGAAGAATTATTTATTTTAATAATTAAATAAAGGTGACACCTATCCAAGGGAGACTGTTAAATGAGTGTTCATTGACCCAAGTGGCAACACTAGCATTTCACTCTCTAGGTGTTGCAAGAGCATAATCCCTAAAAAAGTGGTCATGTTACCTGAGAGGGGGAACTAAGTGTGAAGAACCTCCTGCAATAAACAATGAGAATGCAAAAATATTGGAGCACAAAAGATATTTTATTGATCGTGGGTAAATTCGAGTATGCAACCTCCTTTGAGCAAGCTCAATACAAAATAACTCTTCTATGCTTTCAATAACCTCAACACATACTTATATACTAAGTATAATCTAAAAAACTATTACTCCACATGAATGTGGGATAATGCAACCTATTAACTGGATGACTTAACAACTATTACTTACTCCCCATGAATGTGGGATAATACATCATACTAATTGGACGGCTTACAAAGCATATGCGTCCAACAAAATATACCAACAAAATAAAAAGGGGGGTTGACACCGGTTCTTAACATCCCCTCCCTCTTAGAAAAGGCTTTGTCCTCAAAGCTTTAGATGTGGAAACAACTACTGAATCTGAAGGAGGGGTTCCCATGTAGCATCCTCTAGTTGCATGCTGGGCCACTGAATTGAATACCTTTGTGATGGACCCAGAGAGAAGCTGACAAAAGTGCTTATTGAGGATGGCCTTCAACTTCAAAATGATGGATCCTTCAGTAACCCATTCTGGTAAAACAATTTGTGCATTGATGTTGGTGCTGATCACTTACTGAATGTGAGAATGACGAAGTGCCAATTTATAAGCAAGATACCCAATCTTTTGAGGAACTAGATATGGGCCAGAGATATTTGGAGCGAGTGTTTCATGCCCTTTTTCTTTCATGGAGGATTTCTTGTAACACTGCAGACGAAGAAAAACCATATCACCAACTTGAAAAGTGTGCTTAGAACGGTGTTGATCAGCCTGGTGTTTCATGTGGGCTCTTGTCAGGTGAAGATTGTCTTGTAGGAGGTGAAGAATATGATGTCAGTTTCGAAGAACCATGCCAATTTCCTGAATTAGTGAACTGCTGGGGGTGGATGGGAGGAGTACTGGAGGTGCATGACCATAAACTGCTTCATATGGAGTCATTTCAGATGCAGTATGGTAGGAATTATTGTACCACCATTCAGCGAGAGGGAGCCACTATTCCCACTGATGTTGCTCTTCAGAGATGAAACAATGAAGATAAGTTTCCCAATATTTGTTGACGACTGTAGTCGAACCCTCTATTGGTGGGTGATAAATTGAACACATATGCAGTTTGGTGTTAGGGACATGAAAATGACTTATGAAAGTTGTGTTGCGGTTTGAGACAATGGAATAAGGTATTCCATGAAGAAGGAATATCTGGGCCATGAAAATTTGTGGAATTGAAGAGGTGATATATGGATGGAGTGTAGTTTCACCCTTGTGGTGCTGACAAGGAACACATTCGGCAACCATATGTTGAATTTCGTGTTGCACCCCCTTCCAAAAGAAGTTACAGTACGCCAGCTCATATGTTTTGATGAACCTAGAGTGCATTGCCGATGGAGAATCATGGAGTTCATAAAAGACTGCATGTTTAAGGTCTATTCTCTGAGGAAGCACTAGACGACCCTTGTATCTCAGAGAAAATCCATCCCAAGAGGAATATGGTACCACATAAGGGTTACTGGCCAACTGTTGGATGACTTCAGATAATGAGGATTCATTGACATAGCCTTGTTGAAGAGAGTGTAACCAAGTTGGAAGAGGAATAGAAATAACTAAAAGAGAAACATGGGCATCAAATGTGTGGAAAAGAGCATCCACCACAAGATTGTCCTGAGCCTTCTTATAGTCATAATCCTTGAGTTTGAGAACCCATTTATGTTTTGTTGGGGATGAGACCCATTGGTCCAGGAAATATTTCAAACTTTGGTGATCAGTCTTGATGGCGAAAGGATTCTATAAGAGGGATAGCCACCACTTCTATACTATGTGCAAAATAGTCATCATTTCCTTCTCATATGTAGAGGTGGATAAATTATTTCCAGAATTGCATTTGTCGGTGAAGGCAATGGGATGTTCATCTTGAGAGACAACCCCAAGTCCATTGTCATAAGCATCACGCTCAAGAGTGAAGAGCTTGGAAAAATGAGGCATTTGAAAGGTGCATCAGAATGAAATATCCAAGGGAGTAGTTGAGACTGCTGAAGGTTGCATCTGAATGAAATGGAGCTGAGCAATGACACCATGTGAATTCATCTTAAGGAGCTTTTCCATGCGATGGGAATGGATGATGTTGAGAGAACTTGGTTGGAAGCCATTGAATTTGTGTTTGTTCCCATTAACTGAAAATTGCATCCATATTTCAGAAAAATCCCATAAGATGGGTCCAAGTGTGCGTAACCATTGAGTTCCAAAAATCACATCACATCCTCCTAGAGGCATGGCAAACATGTTAGAGTGAAAGTTATAATCTCCAATAGAGATATACACATTGTAGCACTTTTCTTTGCAAGGTAAGGTGCTCCCATTGACAACCATGACTTTAGAGATGGAGCAAGGATGGACAAACTATCAGCTTGTTTAGCAATCTGAGGGTCAATGAAGTTATGGGTGCTACCAGAATCAATGGGTTTTGTAAGAGGAACCTTCTTGAAGAAACCCTTGACCTACATGGTTTGTGGGGCAGTGACTTTGACTAATGTGTGGAGAGATATCTTGGGGTGTTCATCATGAGAATGAGGGTCAATAGGTGGTTGTTGAATGTCGACTTGAGCATCTACTGGATCCTGAGCAGCTTCACAAATTTCCATTAGAGAGAATTTGAGGTAAAAAATGGGCCTCAAAAGGACCAAAATGTACTATAAAAATCAATCAATTACATTCTAGTAGATGAAATCATCCCCCATGGTTGAGGTGGCATTGCATGAATTAAGAATGTTTATTTGTCACATTTTCTATGGTGGATGAAAACCCATAGTTAACTAAGGTAGTGGTACAAGTACTTTTAAGTCATAAAGTGAAGTACTCA
>LPNX010416533.1:3134-14225 GCA_001517045.1 Pseudotsuga menziesii
TTGAGTGCTCCAAATGTTGGGAAATTTATCAATTTACTAGTAACTATACCAGCAAAAGGTTATGAAAATAACTATGGACTGAAACTCTGGATTATATGCTACGTAACTATGTAAATATTTATTTTTAAAAAAAAAATCACTGCTGTCGCTTAAGCGACGCTTATAGCCGTCGCTATTCCGACAGTTATTGCTTGTTTCCGTCGCTATTTCGATAGCTTTTCTTTCTATCTGTCGCTTAAGCGACGCTTATAGCCGTCGCTATTCCGACCGTTATTGTTTGTTTCTGTCGCTTATTCGACAGCTTTCCTTTCTATCTGTCGCTTAAGCGACGCTTATAGCCGTCGCTATTCCAACAATTATTGTTTGTTTCCGTCGCTTAAGCGACGCCTGTGGGTGCAAAAGTTTTAAAAAAAAATTCGTCATTGTCGCTTAATCAGTGTCGGATAACCGACGATTTAAATTCAAGCGACGGTTACCTCAGTGTCGCTTAAGCGACGGTTACTAAAGTGTCGCTTAAGCGACGCCAAGTTTCCGACGCTTAACAAAAAATCAAAGTGTCGTACATGCGACAGGGAAGTGTCGAAAATCCGACATGACGGCCGTCGGATTTTTGGTCAAAATGTAGTAGTGTCAAGTTATTGCAGTTTATCCCTCAAACACCTTCCTTACATTTTTCCCTTTTTCCCAATGAATTCCTTGAAGTGCCTTCCACGTAAATGATTCTTCTCCTGGAAAATATCTGAGCCCCTCAGCTCTCTACATTGGGTAGTTTTTAAAAGATTGCCTAGGTCTTTTTGGGTTAGTTGTCATTAATTGAGCCACCTGCTCTGATCCGACTTTCTTGGGGGATCATGACCCCAAATGTAGGGAAGTTGCAACCTGCAACATAGGAAGTGTTTGAGGATGCTGCCACTTGTCTTTTTTCTCTCCACCTAGTTCCTTCCACCAGTTTGACCAGTAAAACTCTTATTAACAACTCTCCCAAGCTGTTGTCTCCACTTTTTATTTATTAAAAATAAAATATTCAGAATTACATTCCACATCTTTTGACTCTATTGAGTCATCAGTTTCTACTTAGCATTAAATTTAACATAATGTATTAGGAATCAAATTAAAAACAAATAACATTATTTTACAAAATTGGGGTATGTGACACATCCCCAACCCTCTGACAGGCGAAGAGGACGTGACTGAACATACTAACCCGGGACAAACCATCCCCATGAACATATACATAAAATAAAATCCATATAGGAACGCAGTGAAGAACATGTATAATAATCACAAATGCCCTATCATCATAATGCATGTGCAGATGCCTAAATTACTTAAGTATACAGCGGAATAAAATACACATCAGTAGCATACATTCACAACATATAAGCATAAAAACATTCATCATGTTCATTCATCGTCCATATAAAATAACATTGCAGAGACAAGATAAACAAGGGTACTTATCTTATACGAAGCTTGTCCCACAACCAGCTAAGTCCCTACAACGTTCCACCTAACCATAGTCCACTGTGCTCATCAATCTCTTAGCAACACTACCACCCCTGAGCTGGGCATGATTCCACAAGGATTAAGGGGAAACTAGCAGGCTCACATGTAGCCAAGGTACACAACTCAACCAAGCCAACACACTTGGGTTTAACAGGCTATCAGGGAGCTCGAAACTTTGGCTGCTAAGTTAGTGGGCTCACTGATGGCTAAGGACACCTGCACCAGAGCTATCCTGGCTCCTAAAACATCCACACCCTCCCAACACAAGGAATCATTCCCTTCTCTGCTGCACAGTCCCAAGGCCATGACTTCCCTTCCAGTGCTACCCAGGAGGTGTAGAGAGGAATTCCATCCCTCTAGCTCTACCTGTGAGGCTCCTGCGCACATACTAGGCTTACCAAGCATGCTCAGGTTCAACTCACAGTCCGACACAATAATTCACAACTCTGGGATTTAAGGGAAAACACAACGGAACAACCCGGATTGGGTAATACACAGCTCAGATTGAGCAAAAGCGGCTTCAAAGTTGTTCTTGGCCCTAACATGGAAAAAAAATCTTAGCAACAACCCAAACTCGATGGGAAAACCAACATCAATCTCTTAGCTGCGTGAGGATAGCAAGATATAGCCTGTGTGAAGACGGATTCACATACACCGACCACAATCAACAAAGGGGTTTAGACACATCCACATTAGAACGTCCAGGGTATACACAGACCCACAAAACCTGGAAGGTAACTACACATAGCAATGGGGAAGAAGAACCAGGATGCATGTCCTACGCATGAGGAAAACAACGCTCCCTGCATGAAGGGGAAATTACACAAACCACAACCGTGAAGGGTGGAGACCAGGATGACTATCTGCGTGAGGAGGAAAAACCTACATTCTGCATGAAGGTGGAACCGTGGACCCCGCGAATGAATGGGTTCCCTGCCTCTATGAGGGAAACGAGGGCTCTGCCTCTGGGTATGCATATAGTCAGAGTTGACAGTAGCATGCCAGACTAATGCACCCATGCAGACGTTTCCTCAGAGCCGTAACTGCCCTCAACTAACGCCTACCCCAAAAGACTCGATGGCTGAATGAGACAAAAAGGTGGTTGACACTTGGATGGTCTCACCTATTAACACTTGGTGCTTTCCCAATGGCTCCCATGGGTTAGACATCCCCCGCCTTAACCTCACAAAATCATGCCCCTCTTCATTATTGTTGCATCGACATAGCTGGTTGTAGGTTTTTGATTAATTTTGTATATGCACATGGTCTCCAACATTTTAACGTGCCTGGCTGGCACAAAATACCATCAGCATCACTTCTAATCACCAAAACACAAAACGATAATCCATGGTGGGGCCTTTGCCTTTAGCTCTGCACCATGATTAATTACAATATTACATCATATACATTATAATGCAAACGGGGTCAAAACCGGGGTATTACATTTGGTAACAACTATGGATATGGAATATAGTGAGGCATCACTCTCATGTTTCAGTGATAAGCTGTCTGCAACCCTATTCTCCTTACCTTTTTTATACAAAATGTCAAAATCAAATACTTGGATTTTGCGTACACATTTCTGTTGTTCGGGAGAGAGATTTTTTTGAGTTAAAAAATACTTCAGGATGTTGTGGTATGTTTTAACAAGAAATTTCACCCCGAACAAATATTGGTTCCATTTAACAAGAGCATGCATTATTGCCAACATTTCCTTGTCGTATGTGGATTTTGTTTGCTCGTTTGGATTTAACTTTCAACTTTCAAAAGAAATGGGATGTTTATCTTGCATGGGAACAACTCTTAATCATGTCCCTGAAGTGTCAGATTCAAGGATGAATGTCCTCATAAAATCAGGAGTTTCCAATACTGGTGTGGATGTCATTAGGATTTTAAATGTTCAAAACAAGTTTCTACATCCTTATCCCATCTGAAAGCGTCCCTTTTTAATAGTGATGTTAGGGGTGCTACAGTTTGGGCGTAGTTGCGAGTTCAAATATTCTATAATAACATGTTAGACCCATAAATCCTCTTAGCATAAAATTTGTTTTCTTCTAGAAGCTTTAATATTGTTTCTACATGCTTGAGGTGCGAGTTCCATTTTTACTATAAATAAGGATATCATTAAAAAGTACTAGCACGAACTTCCATAGGTAAGGGTGAAACAAGTCATTTATTACAGCTTGAAATGTTGTCGGAACGTTGGATAACCCAAACGACATCACTCAAAATTCATATAAACCTTTGTGGGTGCATAAAGTTGTTTTGGGGACATCTTCTTCTCAAATATGGATTTGGTAATATTCTCATTTTAAGTCTAGTTTAGAAAAATATTTTGCACCATGTTGAATCTAGTCATTTATCCTTTGAGGTGGCTTGAATGTCCAAGAACATTTTTGAATTCCAAGATTGTTCTCCAAGAACCTTGTGCCTCCCTCAACCTGGTTCTGCCGTTGTGGAGTCTAGACTCCTTCCAGATCCATGTGTTTGGGTTTCCTAAAAACTATAGCGAGATTGTCCTTGCTTTTGCAGTTCTGTGGTTGTCCTTTGGAGTTTGATTTCAGCTTGTTCGACTTGGCAGATCGGTCATTGAAGAAAGAGATTTCAAGTCTGGTGGAGTGTTCGTGCTCCCATTGCATAGAGCTCTATTGTCCTTCTTGATCAAGAAGGTTGTTTGATTCATTCTCTAGGTTTCTCAATCAAAGCATCGAATCCTTGTTGAAGGCTATTCTGAAGCGTATTGTTGCAGTGGGATCTTTATTGCTCCTAGAATTCGCTACTCTGTTTCAGCCCTGGTTTGTTTTCTTGCTTCGTGTATCGGATCTCTTGCTCTCTTCACTTCCGCAGTTTCAGAAGGATTTTTTTGTCCACTTGCCGATGCCCTGTTTGTCGCCGCCTTTGGAAGGCCTTTGGTGTTAGCTCATCGATACCCCGATTGTCGCCTCCATCGTTGTTTTAGGATTCTTGTTCTCTCCACTGCCGCTGTATCGGAAGTCATTTGGTGTTATCCGACCACCGATCCCAATGTTGTTTCGGAAGTCTTTTGGTGTTAGCCTCTTTGATTGCCGACTGAACGCCAATTCAGAAGACTTTTGGTGTTAGCCTATCCGATCGTCGATTCCTTGAATGTCATTTTGAACGGCAATTGGTGTTTCGTTCGCCATTTGTTGCCACTATTTCGGAAGGAATTTGGTGAGTGATTTCACCGATCCTTGATCTTTTCGCTACATCCGATTCAGAAGGCTTTGTGACTGTGTCATGGGAGTCTTTCTGCTCGTCGATTTTGGTTGGTTTTGCTTGTGCCAAGGGTTTAGTGGAATCTAGTGGTTGTTGTTAGCTCGTCGATACCCCAATCGTCATCGCCGTTGTTGTTTCGGGATTCTTGTTCTCTCTGCTGCTGCCGTATCGGAAGTCATTTGGTGTTATCCGACCGNCTGCCGTATCGGAAGTCATTTGGTGTTATCCGACCGCCGATCGTAACGCTGTTTCAGAAGTCTTTTGGTGTTAGCCTCTTTGATCGCCAACTGAACGCCGATTCAGAAGACTTTTGGTGTTAGCCTCTCCGATCATCGATTCCCTGAACGTCATTTTGGAAGGCAATTGGTGTTTCGTTCGCCGATTGCCGTCGTTGTTTTGGAAGGAATTTGGTGAGTGATTTTGCCGATCCCTAAGCTTATCGCTGCCGCCGATTCGGAAGGCTTTGTGACTATGTCATGGGAGTCTTTTCGCTCGCCGATTTTGGATGGTTTTTGGTGCTTGTGTCGAGGGCTTAGTGGAGTCCAGTGGCTGGTGTCTGCGTGCCCGGGCTTCATGCCTGGCCTTGCAGGTTTGTTGAATATGCTGGGATTTTTGCTCCACCTTGGGTAAGTTACCTTCTTTGTCTTTTCCCAGGATTTTTCTGGTGATCGTGAGCTACTTTTGGGCCATATTTCTGGGTCTTCTTGCGTCTTGACCTTAGTAGAACCCTATGCTAGAACCTTGTCAAGTTCTATTGTCTTTGGAGGAGGTCTGCTCTGCCTTTGTTGGTGGTCTGATGTCCTGTGGGGAGCTTCCCCTACCTCTTCTTCCAGACTTAGAGGCTTTCAAGAAATTGATAGCTTCTAGTGGAAAGAGGAAAGGCAGGACTGCTCAGAAGTTTGTCAAGAAAGTGGACATACCTTCTGTTGAACTCCCAGCTAAGAAAACTTGTCGTTCGACTCTAAATCTAGCTAAACGTGGGTTAATTGGGCAGTTTACTGATCTTTGGCCTTCTCCTAAGGCCATTGACGGGTGGGTGCAGAGGAACTGGCGGCCACTAGTCTCTGATGGCATCCGTAACCATTTTGTTGGGAGAGGTTTCTTCGTTTTTGTATTTGACTCTATAGAAGATCGCGATCTTATATCCGGAATGGTCCATACTTCATGGGCCCTCAAGGAATTTACTGGAATAAATGGACAATAGACTTTGACCCCATGCAAGACGTTCCTTCTACAGTTCCTGTTTGGGTTAGGTTACCTTATCTCCCTTTGCACTGTTGGAAATCAGCCTCCCTTGAAGCTATCGGGAACAAGCTAGGTAAATACATTGACAGGGCTAAACCAAAAGATCAATTTTCTTGTGTGAGAATATGCGTGGAAGTTTACTTAGAGACTGGCCTTCTGGAGGCAATAAATCTAAGGGTTGTTGAGTGGTCTTATACCCAGGAGTTGGATTACGAACAAATTCCTTTTAAATGCAGATTATGTCATGGTTATGGACATTTTGCCCGGAATTGTAAAAAAAAAGGAGAAGAGGATAATGCTAATGAGAAAAATGAGCAGTGGAATCTTGTTCAGAAAGCAGGAAATACCAACCCAGGACCCAAAAAGAAGTTCAAAGAAGGAAAAATAGTGGCTAATGTTGAGAAGCCTCTGGTTTCCCTTATTGGGCCTTCCAATCATTTTGTTGTCCTCATTTCCCCAGATATAGAAGAAGGTGAAGTCCAACAATTAGATGGAAATGAGATGGATTATGTAGAGACTGGCCCTATTCATTTGAATCCTCTAAGGGATGGAGATCCTCCTCTTCCTGTTGGGGACTCATCTCCCCCTTCTTATGCTGATATTGCTCAAAAGAAACCGGCTGAGAGTTCTAATTCCTCGGATGAAAACTCCATTGAACAACTATCTAAAAAGGGGGGTAGGAAATCTAAGAAGGAGCTCTAGGAAGAAGAGGCTGAGAGACTTAAGACTCAAGGAAGACAGTCCACCATCGAAATTTCCTATGAGAGGAATAAGAGAACCAGGCCTCCAAAGGGAGCATTCACTCCCTCAAACCCAAGCAAGTAATGCTTCTAGTCTCTTGGAATTGTAGGGGCCTGGGGAACCCATTCAAGGCTAATGCTGTAAATGACCTTTTGAAAATGGTCCCTTTAGACATTCTCTTACTCCAAGAGACCAAGGTTGATGAGGAGGTACTCCTTCTTTTAAGTAAAAATAAGTGGAAGCTAAACTCTGGCAAAGTAGTAAGTGCTAGAGGCACCTGTTGGGGATTGGCCTCCTTATGGTGTGAAGAGAAATTTCATTTAAAAAAGTTTTTTTTCCACCCAGCATTGGATTTTCACAGAACTACTTCACGTTGCCAGTAAGATTTCAATATCCCTGTTCAATATCTACATGCCTGTCAACTACAATGAAAAACAAATTAACTGGAAATCGATTTAAGAATTTCTGGAGGTCAATTATCCAGTTAATTTAGTATTACCAGGTGATCTTAATATCTCTTTGTCTCCTAATGAAAAAAAAGGTGGGCAGCGGGGCAGATATTTCATGCTCGGTTTTGTGGAGGAGAATATTTCAAATTGGGATTTGAATGATCTTAAACCAAAGTCTGGCCGTTTCACTTGGCCCAACCATAGAGCAGGTGCTGCAAATATATCAACCAGACTTGATCGATTTCTTGTCAGTGGTTCTTTAATTGATGGGAAATCCATTGTCTCAACCAATTTTTTTCCGAAACTAACATCCGACCACCATTCAATCTCTCTGGTGTTTGAAAGAGGAGGAATTGGGGCCAATTCCTTTTAGATATAGCCCCCTCTGGACCGATAGAGTGGGGTTCTTTGAAGTGGTTTCCCAAGCCTAGTCCCAGTACATAGTTGGATCTCCCAGCTTTGTCTGGGAGCAAAAATTGAAAAATACAAAACTTGCGTTGAAGCAATGGATCAAAATTCCCTCCCCATCCCCTACGAACTCCAGGGTTGTGCAGGTTTCTCCTTTAGCTAAACTTAAAATGGGTATGGAAGACATTGACATCTCCATATCTCACTTAGTGGTGGAGAAATTAGCTTAGGCTAGCACTACTCAATCTTTCAGACATGAAGAAGAGCACCTCAGGTTAAAGTCTCGATGTCTCTGGCTTAAGGCCGACGATAAGAACACTACTTATTTTCATAGACAATGTAGGTCCAGATTGTCCCGCAACCACATCTCTAAAATTGCTATTGGAGATGGAGTCTTTGTTAAAGGCCAAGATCAGTTAAAACTACATGCTACTAAGCACTATCAGCTTCTTTTCCAGGATGATGGTATCACTGATAAGGAAGTTTCTACTGAATTGTTGGAGAACATCCCTTCTCTGGTTAATGATGTGGACAATTATGATTTAATGAAGCCCTTTACCGAACAAGAAATTGTTGATACCATTTGGGCTATGGAGTCTGACAAGGCTCCAGGGCCAAATGGTTTCTCCGCTCACTTCTATAAATCCTGCTGGGCCATCATCAAATTAGACTTGGTTCGTATGGTGTTTGCCTTTCAAAGAAAAGCAAAAGTGGGAGGGTGCACCAACTCTTCATTTCTTGCCCTCATCCCCAAGGAAGTTAATCATTATTCCTTTGATAGATTCCGTCCTATCTCTTTGTGTAATGTTTCCTATAAGATCCTGGCCAAACTCCTAGCCAATAGATTTAAGCTATTGTTAGGCAAGTTGATTTCTCCTCTCCGAGGTGGATTTGTGAAAGGCAGACACTTAGTGGACAATGTAATACAGGTGTAGGAAGCTCTCCATTCAAGCTTCCAAAGGAGAGAGAAAGGTATGCTAATTAAGTTGGACATGAAGAATGCTTTCGACAGA
Organism: Pseudotsuga menziesii; assembly: GCA_001517045.1. Taxonomy (NCBI): domain Eukaryota; kingdom Viridiplantae; phylum Streptophyta; class Pinopsida; order Pinales; family Pinaceae; genus Pseudotsuga; species Pseudotsuga menziesii. The sequence continues at coordinate 11,734 of LPNX010416533.1, forward strand.
GTTAAGCTTCCCTTCCTCTATGTTGTTTTGCTCTCATTTGGTTTCTGTTCAGAGTTCGTAAGTTTGATTAAAGCTTGCAATGATGGACCTTGGTTAGCTCCATTAGTTAACGGGAGACCTACATACTTCTTCAAAGCTTCCGGAGGTATTCGTCAAGGCTGCCCGATGTCCCCCTTCCTCTATATCTTGATGGCTGAAACTCTCAGTAGAAAATTGATTGGTGACAAGGAAGCTGGAATTATTCCGGGTATCAGGATTGCTAAGGGAGTGGTCCCAATCAATCATGCTCTTTTTGTAGATGACTCCCTACTCCTGGGAGCGGCCTCCTTGATTATTGCCTGATCCTTTTCTGATACTCTTTTAAAATACTGCCTTTCCTCTGGTGCCTTGATAAATAAAGCCAATAGTGTTGTTTACGGTTGGAATGTTGAACCCTCGGCAATTCTTCGAATTTTAGGTTTCTTGGGCTTCCCTGGTTTCGACAAATGGGATAAGATCAAGTATTTAGGCCTTCCTCTAACCCTTGGTCTGTCGCCTCCCTCTCTTTGGCTTGAAGTTTTGGCAAAGATAAAGGCAAAAATCTCTTTCTAGGGTGGTCAATGGCTAAAAAGGGATGGGAAACTGATCTTGATTAAGGTTGTTCTCTCAGCTTATCCTATTTTCCAGTCCTCATTGTTGCTAGCTCCTAAGAGTATTTCTGCTCAGATTTCTAAATTGTTGCGTGACTTTCTCTGGTCGGGTGGTAAAGGTGGTCTAAACAAGTTGCATTTGGTAAATTGGGAAGATCTTAAGAGGCCATTCTCAGCAGGTGGTCTTCAAATCAGGGACCCTGGCCTTGCTTATCTGGCGTTGAGTGGAAAGATTCTCTAGAAAATTTTTGTGGATAAACACCATCCCATAAGGAAGACTTTTTTTAAAGAAATATATCAAAGGTGGTTCACTGAAAAATCTCTCCTATATAAATACCTCAACGGGCTCTGCTATTTGGAATTCATGTAGAAAAGGTTTTGAATTCTTTAATAAGCAGTTATTTCGAATTCCAGGAAATGGGAAAAGAATACTCCTATGGGAGGAAAAAATATTTGGGAACCCACCTCTTTCCTCTGTCTCTTCTCTATCAGAGATTATGAACTGGGCTTCAAATAAGGGCCTTTTTTGTCTACCTGACATATGCCTTTGGGACAGTTTAGGGAACTGGGTAGGTTGGCCTATTCCAGATATACCAGTTCACCTAAAAACTCAATATCACTTGCTTCTTTTAACTCTCTCTGGTATGGCTCCTGTTCATTACTCCCTGAAAGATTCTTGGGGTTGGGGAAAAGATGGTGTTTACACAGCCACTAAAGGATTTAGCATTCTTCAATCTCCTCAGAGCTCTATTTTTCCTCCAATAATATGGAAATCTATCTGGGCTTCTCAGTGTATGCCAAAGGTGAATTTTTTTGTGCGGCTAGCCGTATTTAAAAAACAAGTTGTTGACAGGAGATAACCTTGCTAAACGGGGCTTTAAGGGTCCCTTCCGTTGCTACTTATACAATTATGCTCTTTAAACCATAGATCACCTTCTAGTTGATTGTGTATTCTCCAGAAAAGTCTGGGAACTAATACTTCAGGATATGAATTGCTCTATCACAATTCAGTCGCCAGTTCTGGCCCTCTACCTGGGATGGCATGCTAGCCGACCTCTGAAAGCTTCCTCAGCCTTATTTCATTTTCATTGGTACTCAATTTTAAAATACTCTTGGTGGGTGCTGTGGCTGCTTAGGAACAATTGTATTTTTAATGAAACAACCCCCTCTATTCAGCTCGTTGTATAATTCCAAAAAATGGTTCGCTGAATCCACAGGCTGCTCAACGGCCTCCCTCTCGGGTCCATTGGCTTCCCTCTTGGCTCCATTGAGGATGGGCTCTTCTTCAATTGTTTATGGAAACAAATTGCAATTCCTAAAACCGTCTAAATCCTTGCACTAGAAATTTCGTGGAACTGAAGATGCTTTAAAGGAAAAGCTGATGTGCTTTGTTTTAGCTGCTATATTTTTTGATGGAGCATCCAAAGGGAACCCCGATGTCTCTGGCGCTGGTGGTGTCATATTCTTCCCAGGCAGATTAATTCATCTCAGCTTCAGTTGGGGTCTCAGTTCGATGACAAACAATCAGGCTGAATGCTACCGTTTACTTATGGCAATTCAGCTTGCAAAAGGAAAAGGGTTCAAGTCAATAAAATTTTTTGGTGACTCCGAGATGTTGGTGAAAACTCTTAATACAACAGTCACCTTCAACAACTCTCTCCTGAACGTAATTTTGTAGAGAATTAAGACAACTTTGAAATGCTTTGATTGTGTGGAATCTTATCATATTCTTCGGGGATTAAACAAATTGGTAGACTCCCTAGCAAACAAAGGATGCCTCCTTCCACAAGGAATTCTCAGTATTGATGGGAAACCAAGTGTATTTCATCCTATTCCATAATGGACTTTCTCCCAGTTGTAACT
>LPNX010416533.1:14272-150857 GCA_001517045.1 Pseudotsuga menziesii
TAATTGGAGTTGATACTGACATCAAATCGATGATGTGATACCTAGAACGTGGGGGCGGGAGACCATGAGGAGGGTTTTGGAAGATGTCACTATGTTCCCCCAGGAGTTGTTCTAATTCACATGGATCAGTATTTTATCTTTTGTCAGTTGTCCTTTCCATAGCATAGAAGTGTAAGAAGAAGGCTTGAGCTCCCTTTTTTATCATCTTTTCCATTTTATTGGGTGAGACAATTTGGGGAGGGGGGAAGTTAATACTATAAAGCTTATATTTCCTCCCATTTTCATAGAAAATTATAAATTGTTCTCGTAAGTTTAATATGACTATCCCCAGTGTTTCCAACCATTGTGCACCTAAAACAATGTCAACCCCTCTGATCGCCATAACATACATTGGCGATCTTAGATTGTAGTCCTTTATAGATAGTTCTACTTTATGGAATTTACCGTCTCACAGTGTGGTCTTGTTTCCTGGTATCAGTACTTGGAAGCTGGAGGTAGGGTAGATGAATGTGTTTAATTGTTTTGCTACCCTAGAGTTTATGAAGTTGTGTGTACTCCCACTATCAACCAACACCGTCACCTTAGTGTTCTTAATATGTCCAAACAATTTAAGGGTTTGAGGTTGAGAGATACATGTCATTGCAGCCACTGAGAGCGTTGGTGTGATGTTACCCTCCTCCTTGTTAGTCTCGTCGTTATCTGACTCTATGTCGAAGGAAGGTGCATCGCTTTAATCTTCATCATTATTGTCACCAATATTACTTTTTTCTCATTAAATTATATTCTTACTTTTACACTTATGTCTTGGATGCCAATTAGGGGTATTACACTTACAACATGGATTGTTGTCCTTTTTTTCCCATTTGCTCTTAGGTGGGGTGGTATATAAACCGACGAACGTTGTGATTTTGTTTTTTATTTCATTTTTTCTTCTTCTTTTTAGCGGTCTTGTTCTACGTCTTTGATGTCTAATAATTTTATCTCCCTTTGAATACTTTGTTTGATGGCAATTTGCACGATTTGTTCTTTAGTTATATCTTGGACATGAGTGGGAAAGACCACTAAATTGCTAAAATATTCATCCACAATTCCTTCTTGTTGTAGATTTCGGCTTCTTCCATGTCTTGAAATTGTTTAAAGAATTTTTTCTTGAAGGTGTCTAGTCTTCCTCCCTTCGTTGTTGAGTCCCACCATAAGAACCAGTCACAAGCGGTTCTATCCATGTACATTGCTACAACATTCAATTTGTCGTCATTGCCATATATTGTACATTTCAAAATATTTTTCAATTTTGTCGAACCATCGAATCCTGTCTCGATTATTTTCACCTTCAAATCTTGGTAAATCAATCTTGACCTTGTGAACGACGTTATGGGTTGGGCATGTATGTGAGTTATTGGCTCCTTTAACTTGGTCTCTTAGTGACTGAATTTTGAGCTTTAGGTCATGAATGTCATCCTCTTTTTTCTCAAGCTTTGCTAGTATCTTTGCAACTGGATCATCCTCTGACTTTATGGACGCATCCTTGTTCTCCAGGGGGTTTCTCTTCATATTTCTTGTATTTATCTTGATTAAATTTGGATTGGAGAGAATTTAACTATTAAAGTATTAATTGTAATAATAATAATAACAAATTTATTGAAAAATTTTAATAGTTAAAAAAATGTTGCAAGTATTAATCTTAAAATAGGGTTATGAAACCCTAGGGAAAAAATGTGGAGTGGGAAACAATGGTGTGCAGGTGTATGGGAGTGTGGAGATGGGAAGCATGGAATGGAGGATGAAGAATGGAGGGAATAGTAAATGGGGACGTAGGTGAGATCGTTAGGGTGTGACGTAGTGAAAGTAAGTGACATGTAGAGAATGTGGTGGAGAAGGCATCATGTGGAGAAGAGGTCAGCACGTGTCAAAGGAGAAAGCAACACGTGGAGGAGGGAAAGGAAGCTAAGTGTGCAGTGGGAGGGAAAGCAGAGGAGAAGGAAGCTTTGTAAACATGATGGTGAAGGTGTGTGAAGATGTTGGGCTATTGGGAGATTTGGGGGTAAGCAGAAGAATGGGAAATATGTGTGAGATATGGCAGATGAGAGTGTCATATAGATGAGAGGTGGAAAACATGGAAATTAATGGATATGGAAAGAGAGGAGAGGAATGGAAAAATGACAATAGACTCATGAAGGAGAAAGAACCATTCGAACCAAACTCTTTGATACCAACTTGGAATGTATATCCCAAAAGATATATTTTATTTATTGAATTGATGATTCTTACAAGGAGTACAACAAGAATTTATACAAATCAGAGGTCACAATCAAATGATGTGACCTATCAAGATGTTCATTAATAAATAACAAATTACTAACTAAGTTACTAAACTATTTAGTTTTATTACAAAGACCAAACACTAAACAAATTCCCTTGTCTAAGGAATCAAACTTACCCAATGGTCAGAGTGGACTTCAAATGGCCATAGGTGAACCTTGGCCAAGACTAATCCAAAGTACATGTAGTAGACTCACATATGTAAAAAATTGGAGAAACGTTGCGAATTCTTAAAGTAAACCTTCAAATGGCCTGGAATAGGATGAAGCGACAAACATATCAAAATGAATTGAAAGGTCATATATGCCACATAATGCACATGGGTGGTTGGTACACAACACCTTATTACATTGTTTGGAAATGTCAAGGAGAGTAATATGAACTACAAGGATAGTTGAATCAATATTCTCTTCATGGGCATGTATATGACTATAGATCCTCCTTGCCTAGGTTGTAGAATGGGCACCGTCAATAAATCATGCTAACTACACTGAAAACATTATTGGATTTATTTGTAACTTTGAATGCTTTGGCTTTTAGCAATGCCTGAACCTGATTCTTTCAATTAAAAGCAAAAATGCTATACAAATCGTCTTTATATTTCAATCCTCTTATATCTATCCTACTTGTTACTATGGACAAATTGAAAACTAATTCATTGAAATGAATAATTTTGGAAAAATGGTTAACTTTGGAGATATCCCAGCATAGACAAAAAATAAGAGTGATCTAAATGCATAGAGAGCAACATGGATGGATGGATGGAGAGGGACTACACCTGAGAATGCATGTGGAGAGTGAATTTAATTTGAGAACACATGTAGAGAGTGAATTGAAGATGAGAACATATATGTTGAGTGAGCATCTTTAATGGTTGTGCCATCTTTTGTTTCCATTGATGACATTCCTACTCAAGAGACATTATAGGGGATTTGAATTTGTAATAATTTTGGGAAGGAAATTCATCTATCATCTATCACACCTCTACCTAGCTTCCAAGTTGTGTCAAAAACTTAAGTTGTGACCAAGTGCCCCTCTTGTTTCTCATTTTTTTGTCTTTTTTTAGAACGCTCATTTGTTGGGTGCACATATGTCAAGCATGCCTACCTCAGGGAGATCTATATCTAAGGGTTGTGTTGGGATTGGTTTGGATGTCATAAATGATCCCTTATATGATAAATTGAGCTATTGGAATTGCAATAATGATTTGATTACATTGCTTGAGATTCTATTCCAAACTATTGCAACTATAATCTCATGCCATTATCACTTCAAAGCCATGCATTTATTCAATATTATGACATCTACTTCCATCCAATCAATATTATGGGTTTAATTTGTTTGGTCTTCATGGCGATTAAAATATTCAAGGTTAAGATGGATCTATGCCATGTATTTTCTTTATTTACATTTTTGCGCCAATTTTTTTTTATTAGCATTAGACATCAAAGATTATTTTGTAATTTTTTTAAATTAATGTTACCCATGTCACACTTACACAAAGATATCTCCCACCCTAGGTTTTGATAACACCTATTTATATTGGTTATGTGTGTTCTTTTGTAATAAGTTATATAACTTTAAAATATCCTCCTCTTAATGTAACTAACTTAAAAGTACCAACTTGCATTTTAATTATAGACTACTTTTCAAATTGTGTTGATAAGTAGATACTAAATTCAAAGATATGGGATGGTCACTTAGACTACATTACTTAAAAAAGTTAAAGTCATCAAATAATCCACTTTGTTGATTACATATTCCAATTCATGTACCGTGGTCTTACTCTAATGCCATTCCAAGATCCATAGATGATAAGAAATAGTACAATATTACAAGAGAATGAGTAATCTTTTTTGTGCCTTGGTGGCAAGTTTTGGTTGATTGCAAGCTCCAATGCATATCTCATGCTCACTCCAATTCTCTTCCAAAACTCCACTCTAAAGAAGATGATAAATCATTGTCTAACATTGTGGGAGAATGAACAACATTAGTTAATGTGCCTAGTAATTTATGGGTTTGGAAAGATGAAAAAAGATTCATTCGGTACAGGTTGATATAAAGAACATTTGAAGCTTTCAACCTCTAAAGCATAAATGATAACAAAATAAGTTCTATAAATAAATTGGAGGTAAGATGGTGGAGTAGTTGTTAGAAAACAATGATATTGATGTTTGTTGGGAAACATTAAGACTGAGTAAATATGTGTCCAAGCTAGTTATATTAAGATTCAAATCCTTTCGACAAAGTAATTAATTAAACATTATGAACTAGATAAAATAAAGGATTGAAATGTGTTTTGCTTGTGATGTGAGAAGATTGTTTTCTCAACATTTCCCTCTCCCCCTAAGTGTCTATAAAATAAAAATATCTCACTCGTAGTATTACATAAAACATGTTTCACACGATTTCATAAAATGGTCATCAAATAAGTTAGATACACCTAACATCTACTCATCTTATAATTGTTTCTACAAGATAAATATCAATGTATCTCTATGTATCATGTGATTTATTTTTTCCCCTTAAGAATGAATATTAATATTAACATATAAAATAAAATTATATCATAAATTTATGACAATCCTCGATTCAAAGTAGACTAAAAAAAAGATATGCCAATTCTACATATGCTATCATAATGTTTGTCATATATAGCCTTGCTTTCTGAATATTCCAAAGAAAGTGTAACTATAAACCTTGACAAATTGACCTCCTTGTAAAACACACTGGCAGTGCATAAGAGCTTGATTGCATTAAAGAAAAGGCATGACCACTTTGGGAATTTGCCATAACCACATCATCATCTATTGAAGTATCCATCCATGGCTCCCTAGGTGCTACAAGATTTTCATTATTATCCTAAATAATATCATCTTCATATGGTGCATCTTTAATTGACTTATGGAATCTAGAATATTCCTAACATGAGACTGAGAATTGCGAGAGAAACCCAATATAATATTGTAGTGCATTTTCAGTTATGTTGCTAATTTTACAATCCTTCTTTTTTTATGCTCAGACACCCTTTGAAATTCCAATTGTTTACTTATATGCACCTGCAATTGCTCTGTAAAGCATGCTACAGTTCTATGAAGGTCATGTACTTTCCCAACCAAGCTTCATGAGGTCGTTTTAATATCCAATAAATCATGGATTATTGAACAACCTATTGTCTTTTCCCTAACCATTTCAAACTCAATGTCCCCAAGAATACTTAATGATATGAAATGGATCAATATATAATTTATCATCTATTTTGGCGCTTTCTAGGTGGAAATATTAGAGAATCGGTTTGCAAGGTCCATTTTAGGGGTAGGTCCAACTTTGCAAATTTAGGGTCCATAACCTTTTGAGGCCTATTTGAGGGCTAAAATAATGTTTTTGGGGGTTAAAAATTTAATACTTATATCATACCCCTTCACGTTATTCTTAAGTTCGAGGCCTTTCCTCACTTTTGGCTATGTTTTTCCCCTTAGTGGGTTTTCTTATGGTATATATTTTGTTATTGTGTGGATGTGTTATTTTGATCTAGATATTTTCCTTTTAGTTCCATTTTATTTAGCATTTTATGGAATAAGTTAACACAATGAATTAAGTTGTGAGATATGTTCTAAGAAACTATTCCAGTGGAATATCCATGAAAATGTATGAATCACATAAAACCTTTGAGATTGTAGAAACATACTTGCATTCACCATTATTCACTAACATAATCCAATTAAGATTGTCTTGTTCATTACCAGGAGAGGATGGAAGAGAAATTGATGTCTAAAATTTTTGAGGAACATGACTAACATCCAGTGCTAAAGATGCCAATCCCCTAAACTTCAAACTTGATTGCCTTGTATTTCTCCAAAAATATGCCCAAAATTTCATAGAGTTATCCATGCTAGAAACACAAAACCAAATTAATATCCCCTCTATGGATATGAATTCATACATGAAGGAGTTATAGTTCACACAATAGATGAGGGAGTGCAAAAGTGTGCGGGGTACTACGTGTTAACAGCTAAGACTTGTTCACCTGGCATGCCATCGGCTGCATCACTCTCATATGTCATCTTTCCAACTTATTCACACTCATTTGACCTTGAGAAATCCATAAAGCCCCCAAAAATGAAAGCCAACCTTAAAGGATACACTTAAAAAACTAGGTTGCACATATTCTTAAGATAAGAGTGTAAGTGGAAAGACTGGAACCGAATGGCTGGGTGGTGCACCATCCCCACTTAGTACTCAAACCTAGAGGTGACCCCCTTTGATGGGGGGTCACCCATGAATTATGGATTTGATTGTGGACCCTAATTTTTTAACTATTCTTTCAATATTCACTCACTAGGTTTGGACAGGGTTGATGCCATTATTTTGTTCAAGTGTTTAGAATATCTGACTCATCCTTCTACTTTTGTTTGTCTGGTGGGACTTGATATCCCACAGAGGAACATATTTGAGAAATATTTATTTGGTGATTTTATTTTTTGATTAAGTAGATCTCTCAGGGTAGCGGGTCCTTTTCCTTTTTTAGAGTTGCTCTTATCGACATTTTACTAGTTCACTTACTGCACCCATGTTGTACCTATTTTCAATTTGGTTATTGTTACATAGTTTATTTGAGATATACCAAGCATATCCCTGTAAGTGTTGAATTGTTCAATCATTATGGATCCCTTGAGGTACTCTTGTAGACTTCGAGGACAACCTCCTAGTATAGTTTCTTAAATTGCATTATCGGCTCTACAAGCCATATTCTAGTTCAAAAAACTGCACAATCACTGGAGCACCCCTTCGTGTCTTTTGATTCTGGCCTCCATAAGTATAGATCACTTGTACACATTATTGGCACCATGGCTAGGACCATTCCCACCTTGTTGGTATCCCTATTACTAGCATACCTACCTTTTATGGTGAAAGCATACTTACAACTAGAGAAGGAGCTATTGTCGATGGTTCCACTACTGGAGCCATGAACAACACTATTGTTGGTCCCTCCACTCCATGGTATACTATTATCCTTCCTTTCATGGATATCCTCAACCTATTAGATATTTCAAGGTTAACCAATAACCCAATTCTTCATGACTTTGCCTGGCCTCTATTGTCGACCAAACTACCCTAAAAAATCCCTAAGTTTGAGTGGAGGGAAGACGAGGATCCTCAAAACCATATTATGTTGTTTCACTTATGGTGCTCTTCAAACAAAATTTTCAATCACTCCATTTGCTTGCTTTTTTCAAGAACCTTGACTAGTATTGCAGCCAAGTGGTACATAGAGCAACCTCACGAGACACACCCCAATTTTGTGTCATGAGAATCCACTTTTCTATCTTTTTTCTAGCTACTCATCCATTATTGTAACATACCTTTAATAACACAAGAATAAAATGTGATCTGATACCAATTTGTAACGCACCCAGCGTAGCACTAGACTTACAACACACTATTTTTTTTTAAATAAAAAAAATATGCATAATAGTCACATGCATGCTTTTAACACATGCAAAACAAATGCACAATAGATTTAAACATATGTTACATGCATAGTGGTTATATTCATTCTTATAACCAATGCACATTAATGCATATCAAAATAAGCATTTAGTAGAAGCTTAATATATTTTGTGAAACCCATATTCACATACATTCAAGCATAATCATTTTATGCATATTTGCAGAAATCATAATTAAAACTAAGGATTAAAATGAAACACTTCCAAGGGAATTCCAATGATATTACACAACATGTATCTTTCTAATATCACCTACTCTTCTTTAGTGGGAGTTGAATCAGAGATTTCGAAGGTGCGATCAAGCTCGGGTCGCGACGGTAGGTTTGGAAGTAGGAGGCTCTTGAGTGATGAAAGGAATAATCCGATCCAGTTGAGTAGGTAGAAGGACTACATCTCGATGGAACCTGTCAAAGTAGATCTGATCGGGTCCTATAGCATCTTAAGGGAGAATGCTCAGAGTGTTGTGTGTATCTGATCAAGCTCGGTTGGTGTCCTACACTTATAAATACTCCTCCAGATCCCCCTCGAAGAAGAGAAGATTTCTTTTAGAGGATGCCTTCAAGGCTTTGGTTGAATCCTCACCTCCCTCTACCTCCCAGATCCATGTGTCTAACTTTGTAAGATGTGCGACAACACCTCGCATTCAGATCATGTCAGCTACTTCAAGAACGAAGTCCCTTTCCTTGAGTGAGAGGGACTAATATGTCAATTCATGAGGATCTGGCCCTCACTGAAAACCATGGAGTACTAGATCTCGAAGAACTAGATGCCTTTGATCTTCGGAGGCTTGTAGCATTGCTTCTACGGAAAATGGTTTTTCATTTTTTTGTTCAAGAACAAAGATGGAAAGGAGCTCATATTTATAAGTGGGCCTTACTTCATGGGGCCAAGAGGCCTGTATCTAAACCATTGGAGTTTATCGTTTGATCTAGAGAAGGACATTCCCTCGACAGTGTTGGTTTGGTTTCGTCTTCCTCATATTCCTTTGCACTGCTGGAATGATGAGGCCTTCCAAGCTATTTGATATACCCTTGGTAAATATATCAACAAGGCAGAGCCAAAGGGGCCATTATTCTCATCCGCAAGGATATGTGTGGAAATCGATTTAGAGAAAGGATTACCAGAAGAAGTGAATTTGTTCATGGATGGATGAGAACATCTGCAAAAGGTTGATTATGAGCAGCTTCTGTTCAAGTGTAGAAAGTGCCATGAATATGGTCACTTTGTCAAAATCTGCCCCAAAGAAGCACTAGAGGATCCTGGAAAAAACCGAGAAGAAGGATGGAAATAGATGAAAAGAGGGAAGAATGCGTCATACACTCCTCTTAATGCTAACAACGAATTACAACCAGAAAAATATAAGGAGCAGATCCCAATCTAAGGGAACGACCATCAACAATCAATACCTAGATCTTCATATAGAAGAGGAAGAAATCCCCTCAACAGATATCACTCCCGAGGGAAAAAAAATTGAAGAAGGTGGGGATCCCACACCAAGCACACTTCCAAATGTTAGTGAATATCGGACAGAGAAAACACTCGCAGAATCTTCCTCCCCAGATGGATCTTGGGTCGCAATGGTAAAGAAAAGCAGACCCAATCTGATGGTAGAGTCCCCAGGCCATTCCTTTTCGCAAGGACCACAAGAAATACTAGATCAAGCTCCACCACCATCCACAAAGGGAAGAAAAACTCACAGGAACTATGAGGAACAGGAAGTAGAAAGAGGACTTGAGCTCGAAAGGAAGATGAGTATCGAGGAATAGTAAGCTTCTACAAAACACCAGAAGTGCTGAAGGATCAAGACAGGATAACAGGTCTCGAGAAAGATCTCAAATGACAAAGAAATAATGATAGTTGTCTCTTGGAACTGCAGAGGCATGGGGAGCTCAATCAAAGTGGAAGCTATTCAAAATATGATCAAATATGAGAGACCATACAGTCTGATGATTCAAGAGACAAAAATAGCTGAAGAAGGGGTAATGGCTCTATCTCGTCTTCACTAGAAAAACTATCACATGAAAGCCATAAGCTCCAGAGGAGCTTCTGTAGGAATCACAACCCTTAATAATTTAGAAAAAATATTCAATGAAATTAGTAAAGAAAACCAATCATTGGCTTCTGATAGAGCTGCAATTCAGAGAAAAGCAAGAGTCAATATTTGTTTTTAATGTATACGGTCCATCACATTATATGGATAAGATGATTTTCTAGGAAACACTCAATTTTCCAAGTGAGAACTTGCAGGGAAAATATGTTATTCTTGCTAGGGAATTCAATGCCACCAAATCCCAGATGGAGAAGAGGGGAGGTTCGATCATTAGGAACCCCTTTGGAGAGAAAATGGAAGATCTAATGGCAGATCTGTATTTCCTGGATCCTTCCCTTAAGAATGGGAAATATACTTGGAGCAACAAAAGAACGGGCCCTGGTCATATTGTTGCAAGACTTGATAGGTTTTTGTTAAGATCATCCCTCTTGCAAAGGGACCTGATCTCGATCTCCCTAGACCTTCCTTCAACCACTTCAGATCACAAACCAATATACTTGTCCCTAGCTCCTTCTGAAAAGCTGGGTCCCAAACCTTTCCGTTTTAATCCTCTTTGGTTGCAAGATTCAAAAGTAATGGAAACCATTCCAGAGGCTTGGAATTCTAAGATATTTTGCTCTCCTATCTATATATGGGAGTCAAAGCTAAGAGCAACTTGTCTCGCTCTTAAGAACTGGGCTAAACTTTCTGTTAAAGAACCTACATTCCACAAGAAACAAATTCAAGATGATCTTGCTACTTTCCACAAAATAATGGAAGATGAAGAAGTGAATTTACTCGCTCTAAATCTGGAAAAATAGATGAATATGAGAATGTTAAGGGTTGCAAGGCAGGAGGAGGAAGAACGGAGACTAAAATCCAGGAAACTGTGGTTGAAAGGGGGAGATATAAATACTTGCTATTTTCACAAGCAATGAAAATCCATATTAAGCTTTAATACCATCAAAGAGTTGAATGATAGTAATGGACAAAAAATCGAAGGGAATGAGGCAATCAAGAGGCATGTTGTTCAACACTTCAGAAATATCTATACAGATAAGGATGAGATGAGCTTCATCTCATAGGCTTAGCTTCTATCGGTTATCCCTTCGAAAATTTCTGATTATGAGAAAGAGGAACTTGTGAATCCAATAACAGAGCATGAGATTAGTGAAGCAATTTGGACCCTGCATCTCGACAAGGCTCCGGGACCCGATGGGTTCACAATCAATTTCTACTGGGCTACGTGGGACATCATTAAGGAATATCTGAGAAGGATGCTCAACTGGATGAGGAAAAAAGAAAAAATTGGTGGGGAAACCAACTCATCTTTCCTGGCTTTGATTCCGAAGGAAAAAAAATCCTAACTCCATGGATAGATTCAGACCAATCTCACTTTGCAACACTTCTTACAAGATTCTCACAAAAATTTCGGCTACAAGAATGAAAAATATCATGAATCATATTATTTCAGAATCTCAAGGGGGATTTGTAGCCGGGAGGCAAATTCTAGACAATATCATCATTGTCCAAGAAGCCATCCATTCTATCCTGGAAAGAAAACAACAAGGTATGGCTATCAAGCTAGACATGGCTAACGCCTTTGATAGGGTTAACTATTTCTTTCTTTCTTCTCAGACTACTAGAAGAACAAGCCAACACAATCTCAAAAGTAAAAGTAAATAAAATAGGTTTTAGGGTTTTGGTCTGAATATTTATACACAAGAAAGTAATGAATGGAAACAAGCCAATTCCACAACTAAATCATGAACAAGTTTAAGATCCGGGGATCACACACTCTGAATAAGCCATATACATTACATAAGAAATATTGTTTTCATCCACAAAACCACAAGCATTTGCATGAATAAGACTTTACACAAGAAATGAAATTGCAGAATGAGTAACCAAACAGATGAGAAATGAAAACAATATAAGAGTGAAATAGGGCTTATCAGCATATATATGATCAATTACAGTCTTAAACTTACATAAGAGTACAATAGTCTTAGCTTGAAATGTATGAGCTTCAAAAATCCTCTCCTTGAACTAAACTTCAAACGTTTGCACTATATGCCTCTCCCCCTTATATAATTACAAAGAAATCATATGAAGTAGTTCCATATTCACTTCTTTAGTTCGAATTCAAAACTACTTAGCAGTTACATTAACCAACTTTCAACTAATTGACTAAAAATAGCAAAATCGGATTCCTGGAAAATTTGGCGAATTTTTGAAAAATGGGTCTCAAATAAGCCTCCATATCTCTCGATCCGGGACACCTGTGCAAAAACGGAGGGATGTTTTTGTGAATGAGTCCGTTACGGACAAAAAAATCTCTTGTTTTTTTAAAATGTTTCTCCAATCCATAGAAATATTCCCCGTAAGATGAAGACTAAAACAGGAAAATATTAAATGTTTTTAAACCCTGAAAAATAGGCCGTAAATATTAAATCAAATATTTCAAACCTTGATAGTTGTTGCGAAACTGAGAGAGGTTTTTGTGAATGGTTCTGTTATGAATAAAAACCTCTTTTTTTTTCTCTAAAATTCACCTCCATCATCTCGTAATCAATGCTCAATTGCAATGACCAAAACTGGAAAAAATAGAGCATAATTATGCATTTTATTTTTTATTTCAAGGGCTTCTTTTGCTACTGAATTCTGGTCTCCAATTTACTTCTTCTACATGTAAATGAATTTTCTTTCTAAGCTTAACATTTGAAGTTTGCAAACTATCATCTTTTAATTTAGCAGTAACCGGTACTTTAGTTGTTCTTTCTTCTACACCTACATAATTCTGTTTTTTTTCCTCTTTTAAATCTTACTGTTCCTCCTGAATTGAAACATCTCTTTGCTGATTTTCAGCATTTTCCAAATATTTTTCTTGATCATCATCAAGTGTTTCTCTTACATATTCATACACAGGTTCTTTTTCTCTTGCTATGCATGTAGTTTATGATATCATCTCCTCAATGTAGACCACGATTCCCCTGTTCATGCGCCTGCCATGATGATGGATGAGGTCATGAATATGCACTGTTATATTCTGGACAGATGTCTGAAAGATTACGATATTGTCTTCTGCAGGAGCCACGATTTCTAACCACCTCTTTCAATAACTCAAACAAAACGAAATCATGATAGGTCAAACCATGATCCTCCTTAATAATCTCTGCATCCTCTCATACACTTGCCATGATCATCACTGGGTTCTAAACATGTATCATTCTATCCTCTTAGGTGTCCAACAACTTCCACTAATTTCGATTTCGAACAACCACACTTCTTTGCCATGATTTTTGATAATTCGAGATTCTTGTAGCGCTTTTGTTCATTGACCTTCACTCCTGCGCTACAGGAATCCCCTTTTTGCATATTTTTTAACCATAACTTAAAAATGAAGGTTAGTCATAAAAATTAACTTTGGAATAAAGTTAATTATAAGCTTTCAATACCTTTAGAGATATATATAATTACTAATAAGCCCAAAAACTTAAAAAAACCAATAAAATGAAATAAATCAAAATAATTTAAAATATAAAATCAAACAAAAATGTATTTATTTCTAAAAATACTCAAAATCAACTCAAAATGTAAAATAATAGAAAATCAAGGTTTGAGAAATAAGACAAATAAACTAAGAACAAGATCTAGTTATAACACACAGATGATACAATTTTGCTTGGAGGGGCTTCCACGGTGATTGCAGATAGATTTAACGAAGTTCTGTCCTCTTTCCTCAAAGCTTTAGATGGTAAGTTCAATCTTAAAAAATCCAAGGTTTATGATTGGAATTTTCCACCCAGGACGCTGGTAAGGATAGTAAGAATTCTAGGCTTCTAAGGAAAGCTAAATTGGAACTCATTCAGCTATCTCGGGACCCCTATTTTCAAAGGTAAAAAAAATTCTACAGATTGGCAGGGCATTGTCGATAACATCAAGAAAAATATATCCTCATGGGGAGTAAGGTGGCTCAACCTAGCTGGAAATCTCATCCTCATCAACTATATCCTCTTTTCCTATCCTATCTACACTTGCTCGATCTATTTAGCTCCAAAAAATGTTATGTAGGAAATCACCAAGGAGATTAGAAAATTCCTTTGGCAAGGAGGCAAGTCAAATGGTTCAAACAAATTTAACCTTGTAAACTGGGATGTTGTTTGTAGTTCGAAAAAATATGTAGGGGATGGAATAAGAGACCCGACAAGGATGAATCTCACCCTAGGAGCGAAATCTTGTGGAGAATTGTCTTTGGAGAGAAGGTTTGGTGGAAGGATATTCTTAAGAAAAAGTATATGAAGGGAGCAAGGAAAATATGTGTAGATGAGTATCGATTGATGGGGAAGGGGTCTTTGGAATATTTTCAAGAAGGCGACCTATATCATCAAAAATCACATGCATTGGAGCCCCATAAATGGTAAACAGATCAGGATTTGGCATGATAGTCTAGGGCCTGTCTCTCGAGCAAACCACCTGGATACTCTTACAGATCTCAAGAAATGGCTAGATCATTTAAATATCTACACCCTTTTTTATCTATGTACTTGGAAAAACAATGGAATATGGGGTGGATAGAAATATTTTGACGTCCCTAAGAATCTAATGTTTGAATTCAATGTCCTACGCTCTCTTCTCCATGGTTCTGCGCCTATTCACAGCCAGCTTGCGGATGGAAGAGGTCGGGGAAAATCAGGGATCTACACTATAAAAGAAGGTTACCAAATCATCTCCAACAACAAATATATCAACAGAACTAATATTAAGTGGAACAAGGTATGGTGCAAAGATGGCCTTCCAAAAATAAATGTATTTTTTTTTCTTCTGGAAATTAGCACACTGCAAAACACTGGAAACCGAGAATTTGAAAAAAAAGAGGAATTGAAGGGCCTTTGCACTGTGTACTTTGAAAAGAGATATAAGAGACTCTAGACCATATTTTTTTGGATTGTAATTTCTCCAAATAAGTATGGTCTTGGGTTGTACATGAGCTGTATATAAACATGATCCTTCCAACAAATTGGAATGACATCTTTTCCTGCTGGAAAGACTATTACCAAGGTTCTCTTCTATAAAATCCTGATCTCACAAGGGCTTGGGTTTCCCTCCCTAAATACATATGCTGGAATATTTGGGTAGCTAGAAATAAAGAGTTGTTTGAAGGGGAAGCCTCCAGTCCAAGGAAAGTAATGCTTGTTGCAAAATAGTTGTGGATGGAAGCTTTAGTTATGAGGGGGATGAATCATATCCATAAGGAGCCTCTAAATTTCGATGAATGAGCATGGGAAATGGACTTTTTGTCACATGTTACCAATAACTAGCATACGACAGTTAAAAGACCCAACTATTTAAATTGGCAGCTGAGGATGAGCGATGAAGATTTTGCTAATTGGAGGTTGAATCTTGGCTGTAATTCCCTATTCTTTGATGGGGTCTCTAAAGGAAATATGGGGCTGTCTTGGGCATGTGGAGAAATTTTTGACCCAACAAGGAACAAACTGAAGGATTATGCCCAGGGATTGGGTAATAAATCCAATAATGGGGCTGAGTGGCTTGCCTTAATCAAGGGATTGGAGATTGCAAACAACTGCGGAATGGAGGAGTTAGTAGTCTATGGTGACTTTCTCATGGTCATAAGGGAAGCAAGGAAGTTGAAGAAGAATTACAAGATTCTGGCTATCAAATTGCATCACATCTTTAATTGTTTAGGAAGGGATTTCAAATCCTTAAAGTTCTTTCATATTCAGAGAGAAAATAATAAGCAGGCTGACTTAACGACTAACAAAGGAGTTTTATTAGAATATGGAGAGCTAGTATCCAATGAAGAAATGAAAGGAATAAGTTATATCCCTTGAGCACATTTTTATTATCAGAAAGAAATAGTCTTAATATCAAATGGAAAATGGCAGGTATTCTCGAAAATAAACTCAAATGAAGACGACTTTATTGCAACATAAATGGCAGGTAATCTCCAATGAAACCGGTGTTATCTCAATGTGCTTCAAATACAACTTGGTTTCTCTTGTATGTTTGTCAACACCGCCTCATTTGTACAGAAGTAGTAATTGGATATCGATTTCAAACACGAATGTTATCACTGAGGTGATAAATCCATTCAACTGCCAATTTGAATGGCTGGCTCGCGATCTGGTTGGAGTTAACCTGGAGATCCTATGCCATGCAATCTCGGTTTTAGGATATGAAGTTGGCAAGTGTTTAGGAGGTCAAATATCTTGAGATCGAAGGGGCGGTATAAGGAGAATTGGAACGCGTGGGTATAAGGAACTGGGGTCTTCCCATGCGTTGACAGCAAAATAAAAAACAAGATTTTAATTCCCAACAGATGCCAATAGTAATAAAAGAAATGATCATCCTTGGCATCTTGGCATCTTTGCACTTGGGTAGCAACAGGAGGCGATATGGCACTTGGGAATCAACTGGACGCATTTTGGTACTTGGGTAAGCCAAAGGGTAGGCATATGGGTGGAGTTTTGGAAATGAGATGATGAGGAGGAGAGAAGTTTTTAGACTGCAACTAGAAAGTATTAAAAAATGGCAGCTCTTGGTTTCATTATGAATGCAAATTATAAGCATGATTGGATATTGGCAGAAGGGTGCATAGTTTTAATCTCTCTTCCTAGCTTTTGCAATGCATTGTTTTTGTTTACTGCTTCTTGGTCAATTTGTAAGAAGGTTTGGTCTCCATAAATTAGGGATATTTCGTGATAGTTACAAATATGTGAAAGATAAGCAAGGTGTTTTGGATGTTGCCCTCCTGCGGGAGAAATATATCTTCAGCATGATGTAATCTTTCTTTATTATCCTTTTTAATACAAAACTACTTAACCATTTCTATTAAAAAAAAGAATGAAACACTTCCAACTCTACCTTATAAATTCATTCCTCACAACTTTGACATAAACATTTAATTGAAACTGTGCAGTAAAAACTGTAAAGACTAAAAACTGTAAAGACTGTACAATAATAACTTATTAGCAAAACATTATCTTAGAACTTCCTAGTAAGAATTGCGCAGTAAGAACCACCTAATATGAATCTTTCATTTATGTAATAATCATATTTCTATGACAAGGAGACACACTATTCCAACTTATTAACTGTGCAGTAAGGTTAATAATGCAACATATTAACTGTGTGGTAAGGTTAATATTGCAACATATTAACTACCCAATCAGACTACATGCATAAATTAAGTAGGATAACAATTACCAATTTATTCAAAACATGAAAGATTATATTCCAACATATTAATTGCAGGATAGGGTTATATGCATAAATTAAGTAGGACAACAATTACCAATCTATCCAAAACATGGAAGGTACTATTCCAACAAATTAATTATGCACTAGGGTAACATCCATAAATTAAGTAGGATAACCATTACCATTCTATCCAGAACATGGACTATTCCAAAAAATTAATTATGCAGTAGGGTAACATCCATAAATTAAGTAGGATAACCTTTACCATTCTATCAAGAACATGGAAGATAATATTCCAACAAATTAATTGCACAGTAGGGTTACATGCATAAATTAAGTAGGATAACAATTACTAATTTATCCAAAGTATGGAATGTAATAGAAAATTCCTTACTAAATTAATCCATGGCATTTTGCATGCAATCCATACAATTCCAATACTTACAAAATAAAAACAAATGCCATTCATTATTGGCCCATGGTTTTTGGTAAAATGAACCAAGCAAAATTTAAACTTCAACATAAGCATTTAAACTTCTTTGATTAAGCAAATTCAGCCCATGGTTTTTAAATACAAAATATCATACCAACCAAGGAACAATAAACAATCCTTAGGATATGATAGTTGTAAATAGAAAAAGCTTGTGGTTTACTTAGCAGCAAGAACTTATTTGAATAATTATTCAAACATTTAATTCAATTCTTTAGGAACTTTTTTCTTCCAACTGTATTGAAAATAAGAGTTTAATCTCTTTGGAATAATTTGAATAAACCTTTCATTTACTAATCCTAGAAATTACACTTGTTTCATACACATGAATTTAACCAAGAAAAACATGAATTCATACCTTGTATCTAACTCAAGAAATTTAAACAAGGAAATCATGCAAACTTTTACTGGTCATTAATTAAATAACATATCATAAATTAACACAAGATTTCCAGGGATTAAAAAATTATTTGGAAATACTTGAAATGGGAAACTGGATATATGTGAGGCATGCTCCACCCAATTGTAGGTATTTTTGATCATAAACCTTTCAGTAGAAGTCCACCCCCGAGTTGAGACTCATCTACTCACCACAAGACTTCTCGCTAACCCCAAGTTTTCTTAGAATTCCTCACTTGAAAAACAATATTTTTAGCTTATTGCCAAATCCATGTCAAATATACAATTCATTGCCTTAGCTTGATTATACAAGCACAATAGTGAATCCCATCACTGCCTTCGGTGCTTAGAATTCCACTAAGACAACTTCATGCACCATTTTCCATAACACTGGTGCAACCAAAGGCAAACCAAAAATTAGGATTTCAACAACAAAAAGGTTATCTGCGTAGGTTTGGGTTCACACACTATCCCAACTACCACTACATTTAATTGAATTGGAAATCACATTTCGGCTCTGGACCTAATTCTCAACCCACCAATGATTCCAAATGACAATTTATCTTAGCATTCTAGCCTCACGTTCTGGGCTACTGCGCACTTCATTTTAACTGTTGCACACTATAAATACAATGCCTAACATTCAGCAAAGCTACATTCCATAGCAATTCGCTCCACATAACTTCCACATTGTGTTAAGCACTCGTCTCCTCCAAAAAATTCTCAGGATTAAACACTTGGCAATCAGGAAAACTGGCTTAAATTCAATTCGATGCCAAATAGTGCATTTCACCTCCTTGACTTACTTCTAACTACACAACAATGAAACACATCACTTCCATATGTGCTTAGAATTCCACTAAGGGATCTAGTTACACCATTTGTCACTTCACTAGAATGACTGGAGGAAAAATTGACAGAGTTTCAACATAAATTCTCTAGAATTTTTGGTTCATGAGTTCAAAAATTCTTATTAATTACATTCTCAAGAAAACATTACTTGCCTTGTTTCCTCAAACCTTCCTCCACAATGTGCTTCCTCTCCCTCTAGCCAATGTCGCCGTCCTTCTTCTTTCCCAGGAATGAATACCTATTTAGTTTTTTATGCATTAGTTTAATGCATGAACAATTTGATCCATGTGGGATCTCCTATGTGCCACACTTTTTCCTTTTTTAAATATCTCTATTTCTATTTTGAAATAAGACATATAATCTCCCCCCTAATCCCACTTAAATCATAATCTTGATTTAAAACAAGATTTAATTTAATTAAATAGTATTAAGGCTTAATCATGTCTTTGGATATTTTTAGGGACTTAAAGGTTATAAAAGGGTCATAGAACAATTGTATCCTAGGACACTTTCAACCCCCTTACTATCTCTAATGAATACATGAGTCCCCTATCTCTATAGCATATCGCCTCCACATACCTAGTTGTGGATTTTAAATATTAAAAATTGCAAAATACAATGTGTTCAACCTTGCAGGAATTCATAGACAATCATAACATTTTGGTATCATTAGGCTGGGGGTTTCAAACCAAGGGTGTTACATCCCCCCCCCCCCCCCCCCCCCCACCTTAAAGTCTACACCATCCTTGGTGTTCTAGTGCTTATAAACATTTACACAAAATTTACATACTTCAAAATCCACGAATGTTACAGGTATTTTTCTTGCGGTGCATTTTGTTTTCAATTAGATCTTCAAGTGCAAGTCCATCATACCTCTCCATGTTGCTCCTACTGGCTTTAACCTTCCATTTCAACATGTAGACTACTCATATCAGTAATTATTTCTTTTGTTTTACTTTACAACTTGTTCAAAGGTTTGGAAAATTTGTGGATTCCATCTTTCTTGTTATTTATTGTTGTGCAATTGTTGACGCAATGATTTCCTCCACATTTGCAACATTTCACTCACTTTTGATTCACAGGCTCATCCATATTTTATTTTATTTTCCCAAGAAAAAAAAGCGTAATTTTATTCATCTTTCGAGATCAAAATTACATTCAGTATATTCACTTCCAGGTGAATTCCAGAGTCCAAAAAATGGATCCAATATTGAGACTGCCAAGTCTTCTGTAAAAAAAACAAAAAAGCATACAAAAACGCTTTGAACAATTGCTATATAGATCATTACATAGTATCTCAGTGGATTTTCACAGCCAGCAAAAACCATAATATTCTGAAAAACACTGATGTGACAATCTCTGTCAACGAGAAATGACCATCTTGATAAATATGGAAAAAAGCAGATGGCCCTAAAAGTCCATTATACCAAAAGGCCAACTAAAAAGTTGACATTACAAACAGATAATTGACTCAAGAAAAAGCACAATGTACCTTGAAAATCCAAAAACTGAACCAACTATAAGTTGTCAGTACATACAGAAAAAACTGCCTTAAAAAGCATGAAATCCATGTTCATGAAAGACTATGAAGTTGAACTTCACAGGTCCATATATCATCAGCAAAAATGCTGTCATAAAAATTGACCAGAAATAGGTCACTTCTATTCATATATCTCACGAGCACCACCAGGAAACTCAGAAATACTGTCGATAGCAAAGGCCACCGAAAATGCACCGATCTTGTTCTTGGAGCACTCAACCCCAGTTCTTGAAGCCGAAGCCCGTCAATCTTGGAGCCGAAACCCAATCAAAAAGTCTTCCAGAGAAGCCGAAAA
Source organism: Pseudotsuga menziesii (assembly GCA_001517045.1). NCBI lineage: Eukaryota > Viridiplantae > Streptophyta > Pinopsida > Pinales > Pinaceae > Pseudotsuga > Pseudotsuga menziesii. Next base: position 34,931 of record LPNX010416533.1, read on the forward strand.
TCCTGCAAGCATCCGCATATACCCTGAAGGAAGAGCTGCAGATACCCTCGGTCTCTCGGCTCCCCTCACATTGATCTTTCTTCCTCTTTCTGCGGTCTCTCGGCTCCGGAATTTCTTCGATCTCTCTCGGCTCAGAGAGCTCTGGATATTTCTTTTCTCTCGACTCAGAAAGCTCTGGACAATCTGCCTAAGATGCATGGCGTGAAGATCAAGAACGTGGACGACCGGACCGAAGCATTCAAGAAGTCTGCAGATACCTCCAATTCCTCTTCAATGTTCTCTCAGAGCATTCAAGAAGAGCTCCTCTTCAATGTCCGCTCAGAGCTCCTCCTCTAAGATCTGTCAAATGTCCGCTCAGAGCTCCTCTTCAATGTCCGCTCAGAGCTCCTCCTCCAAGATCTGAGCTGAAGGGTTGTGATCCTTCCCATCGCGAGTGGGAGCTATGAAGGTAGCAGCTGCGAGGTTGGTGGCAAAGGATGGACGCGAGTTAGGGCTCAACCGGCTCCTCGGCTCGGCTCGGCACGGCTCGGCTCAGAGCTGTTTGCTTGGCCGCTCGGCTCGGAGGCTCCTCTTTCTGTTTTCTTTTCCAATCAAACCAAACCAAACCAGAAGAACTTACGGCCATGGCCTGTGCTGGCCACTGCCAATTCAATTTCGTGCCCTTCCCCTGGTTTGGTTCTTGGAGCTCCTTTCGGAGAGGGCCGCACCCCTTAGGCTCATCCATATTTTATTCCTTTGATCTTGAGTGTTTTTTAGTTGAATGATCAGGTGAATGTTTCTTCAAATGATCAATGTCCTTGCCATTATTGATGGATACTATGATATCTTTTACTTCATTTTACAGATGAATAGAGTCATGCAAAAGTTTAGGATCCATCTCCTTTGGTTGCTTTTGCAGTTTGATCATTTTCCCAATATTTTCTTGGGTCTTTGTAATTGCTTGGATTAGTTTATCATCCAAGGAGGAGAACTTCTTATCAACTACCATTTTTTTAATGTATATGGTTGTACACACCTTTCCCACTAATAGAACCTATCATGCTTCTTTAACAACCGCAACCACTCCATTTGAATCCTTCCTGTGAAATCCATCAACCTGAATCTTAGTAGGCCAATTATGAACCTATGTAAGAAAATCAATCATTTTATTCACTTAAATGGCCGTGGATTTTCACACTTTGTTCAAAAATATTTTATGCCTAACACAACATACGCATAATATGGTTTCATTCATCTTCATTTCTATAATATAGTTTTAACTATTTCAACATTGAATGTTTATTTCAAGCAAAATTAAACATAGCAATTTTTCAGTTGTAACATGCATTTCAACAACTTTCTTTTCCTATAAAGTAATAACAAAATTAAAAATGAAAGAGTAAGAGTCCCCCCTCTTAGTCTTCTCCCAATCTGAAGCTCCACAACTTTGGCTTTATTGCTCATTGGTCTCCTTCTCTTTGAAATGTGGATGCTCAATTTGCATACACAATTTTAATTAGAAGCTAATTATCCCCAGTGAAAGTAGCTGAGGAAAACTTGTCCCCTACTTTGTTGAATTTTAATTATATGAAATATAATCTTAATGCAATCGACCAAAGGAAACTCATCCTTTGCTTGCATAGATTTAATTTAGAGGAAAAAAAATATGTTCAATGCAATTGGACAAAGGAAACCCATCCTTGGATTGCATAGCTTTACTAAAGGAAACACGTCCTTAATGCAATTTACCAAAGGAAATCCATTCTAATCTTGCATACTTTACTATAGGAAACACATCCTCAATGCAACCCGCCAAAGGTAAAATCCCTTCTAGGCTAATTTACTAGAGGAAATACGTCCTCAATGCAATATACCAATGGAAATCTCTTCCAGACTTGCATAATTTACTAGAGGATATACATCCTCAATGCAATTTTCCAAAGGAAATCCCTTCTAGGATTGCATAGTCTTCTTCTTCTTTAGCTTTGTTCTTTTTTCACTTTTCTTTAATATGAAAACACCAACTTGCATATTTTAATACCTGACAAACACAAAAATGTCTAGCCAGGCTCATCAGTATCATATATTTATTAAAATGTGTTATTAGAGAACTAGAAGCATATTATTTAGTAAAATTATTTCTCGACGTTGAAACACCAGGAATGCGTCCATTCCCTTGGGGTGTAATCAATGTTGACAACCATGACACAACATAACACCAAAAATGCGTCCACTCTCTTTTGATGTGTGCCATGTAGGATGTAACTGTAGCTTAATCATTTTTTTTTTCAAAATAAAAACATCTTCTGATTATTATCTCTTATAAAAAATATTTTCAATATTAGAATTGAGGTTAGGGTGAAGAGTGCTCCCTTCTTCCTCAAGGGTTGAGCATATTTTCAATTTCTTTAGTTGTGCCATCTTCTTCGATCAATTGTAATGAAGAATTCCTTGGATGGCCCTAAATAACTCTAATTCTCTGCATCTCTTACATATAATGACATTAGTTATACACAAATAATCCACTTCATATAACTTCAGTTAACATCCAGTTAACAATTTATAACCAATCACTATCTTTACCAGAATCAACAATCAATAATTTATAATCCATTAGCAACTTATCTCAGTTAGCTGAATATTTATAGCCTTACTTTTATAATTTAACATAAGTAAACAATTCATAACTCAACTCACACAAGCATAGTGAACAAGAATTCAAGCACTCCATTTCTCTTTCATAATTTCTTACCCATTTAATTATTTCATTGCAATTATAAATAATGTTGCAATTACACTAATTTCCATTAACTAATAATATTTCAATATTTTGTAACATAAGACCATTCTTGTACCAATGGCTTCAAGTATAATTCCATCTCATAAGGCCTTCCTTCATGGACTTAAATATATGAATGATGCTACAGGTATAAAAACATCTCTCTCTACATTTTTCATTTGAATCACTTAGGTTGGTCACGGGAACTACCGAACAACATTTCCTCACCAAAATACCTCAAAACATTTCAGAGTCTTACCTTCTGCCATCTCGACACCAAATAACCAATTTCCTTCCCAGTTTACTTCTGACTGCACAACAATGATACACTTCATTGTTTCAGTGCTAAATATTCCACCAAGGTTGGTATGTCGGTAATTTTCTATTTCACCAGACATTAGCTATGGCTAAACACACATTACAAAACGCAACAATTCAATTCTCAACAATACAACTCGTAAATACAAGGAAGTAAAACATGTCAACAACATATTCTATCTATAAGCATAATCATTCACACCAATTGGTTATTAAGCATTCAAGCATTCAAAAAATCATTGAAAATCACTTGTCATTTCCCCATTCCCATTACCAGCTGTAAACTTGAGGAAACACATGGATACAAAATTACAAATAAAGCAAAAAACCCCAAGGCTTGGTGAACATGTCTACAACTGACAAACCAGTTAACCTTCTTAGGAGTTTAATTAACTACTTAAGCACTTCACACAATCCCATATATTATGTGATCTATTCTTATTACAAAGTTCAACCAAATTTATGCCAAACAATGCATTCCCCCTTCCCTGGTTTCCTTCTAACAACATAACAAGGAGACACATCTCTGTTTCCAATGTTAGGAACTCCATCTGGATCAGTGCATACATCATTCACCATATCATTGGTGAATGGCTCTAGTTTTGGAAATAATAACCCACATATCGTGTAGATAACAATTGTCTGGTTCAAAAACACTATTATAACAATAACCAAAGACAATTTATAAAATTAATGACCATACACAAGAATCATAGATCACAATAAGATTTTTCACCCACCAAAAACAATGGTATACCAGAGACTTTATGTAGCAACCAAGTCTCTTACCATGTAAGCTTTAAGAATAAATCCTTAATACAAGCATGCATAAAATCAAGAAACAACTTTCTTACCATGAGAAGTCATCTTGCCAGCTATGGCTATATTAAACAATATAACCATACATGGTTTGCAAACAAGTAAAGGAATACTCAAAATAAATGAGAGTTGTAACCTCAACTACTCACAACTAACATTATTAATTAGCTCGTTAGATAATAAAATAAATACATTTAAACATTTACTTTCTTTCAGAAAACAAAAAGATACCCTAGAGGCTTGAGAGCTGTAAACCTTCACTATGATACCAATTTGTAATGCACCTTTAATAGCATAAGCATAAAATATGCTCTGATACCAATTTGCAATGCACCTAGTGTTGCACTAGACTTAAAACACACTATTTTTTTTAAATAAAACATATATGCATAATAGTCACATGCAGGCTTTTAACACATGCACAACAAGTTTAGATACATGTTAGATGCATAGAGGTTATATGCATTCTTATAACCAATGTACAACAATGCATATCAAATATAAGCATTTAGCATAAGCTTAATAGATTTTGTGAAACTCATATTAGAATGAAACACTTCCAACTCAACATTATAAATCCACTCATGAGAACTCTGACATAAACATTTAATTGAAATTGTGTAGTAAAAACTGTAAAGACTGCACAGAAAGAACTGCTCAATAAAACATTATCTTAGAATTACCTAGTAAGCGTTGAGCAGTTAGAACTACGCAATACGAACCTTTCATTTATGTAATCATCATATTTTTATGACAAGGAGAAACATTATTCCAACATATTAACTATGCAATAAGGTTAATATTGCAACATATTAACTACACAATTAAATTACATGCATAAATTAAGTAGAATAACGATTACCAATTTATCCAAAACATGGAAGATAATATTCCAACATATTAACTACGTAGTAGGGTTACATGCATAAATTAAGTAGGATAACAATTACCAATCTATCCAAAACATGGAAGGTAATATTCCAACAAATGAAAGGGTTACATGCAAACATGGAAGATAATATTCCAAAAAATTAGTAGCGCACATGCATAAATTAAGTAGGATAACAATGAGCAATTTAACCAAAGTATGGAATGTAATAACAAAATCCTTACTAAATTAATCCATGGCATTTTGCATGCAACCCGTATGATTCCAATACTTATGAAATAAAAAGAAATACTAGCCCATGGTTTTTGATAAAAATGAACCAAGCTAAGTTTAAACTTCAACATAAGCATTTAAATGTCTTTGGTTAAGCAAATTCAACTTATAGTTTTTAAATACAAAATACCATTCCAAGCAAGGCATAATAAACAAGCCTTAGCACATGATGATTGTAAATAGAACAATCAAATTTCGCATGTGGTTTTCAAAAACAATAATACCATTCAATGCAAAACACGAAAAACAAGCATTAGCAATGGTAATTGTTTAGAATTTACTTATTAAAGAAAAATGGAACATACACAATAAGGATTACGGAGTAAGAACTTACTTGAATAATTATTCAAACATCTCATTCAATTCGTTAGGAACTATTTTCTTCCAATTGTATAGAAAATAGGAGTTTAATCTCTTTGGAATAATTTGAATAAACCTTTCATTTACAAAACCTAGAAATTAGAAATTCCCACCGAAAATAAATTTCCCAGACTTTGACTTAATTGAAAATTAGAATTCATGAAATTTCCAAGCATTATCACAGAGTTAAACTTACACTTGATTCATACACATTAATTCAACCAATCAAAACATGAATTCATATATTGTATCCAACTCAGGAAATTTAAATAAGGAAATCATTCAAACTTTTACTGGTCATTAATTAAATAACATCTGAGAAATTAAAACACCATTTCGAGGGATTACAAAATTATCTAGAAAATACTTGAAATGGGAAACTGGCTATGTGTGAGGCACACTCCACCCAACTGTAGGTAGTTTTTCTCATAAACATTTCAGTAGAAGTCCATCCTCGAGTTGAGACTCAATTAGTCACCACAAGACTTCTCGCCAACCCCAAGTTTTCTCATAATGCTCACTTGACAAACAAGATTTCTAGCTTCTTGACAAATCCATGTTGAAGTATGCACTTAATTGCCTTAGCTTCATTCTACTAGCACAACAATGAATCCCATCACTACCTTCAGTGCTTAGAATTCCACTAAGACAACTTCATGCACCATTTACCATAAAACTAGTGCAATAAGAGGAAAAACAAAAAATTAAGATTTCAACAACAAAAAGGTTAACTTTACAAATTTGGGTTCACACACCAGCCTAACTACCATTGCACATAATAAAATTTGAAATATCATTATAGATCTGGACATAATTCTCAATCCACGAGTGATTCCAAAGGACAATTTATCTCAACATTCTAGCCTCATGTTCTGACTATTGCAAACTATATTTTAACTCCTGGATATTGTGAATACAACACCCGACATTCAACAAAGTTGCACATTAGAACAATTCGCTCCATAGAAATTACACACTACGTTCAATGCCCATCATGTCCCATAATTTCTTAGGATCAAACACTTGGCAATCAAGAAAATTGGCTTAAATTCAATTCCATGCCAAACAATGCATTTCACCTCCGTGATTTCCTTTTGACTGCACAACAATGAAACACATCACTACCAATTGTGCTGAAAATTCCACCAAGGAAGCTAGATACACCATTTTCCACTTCACTGGAATGACCATAGGCAAAAAGGACAAAGTTTTAGCATAAATTCTCTAGCATTTTTTGTTCATAGGTTCAGGAATTCTTATCAATTACATTCTCAGGAAAACATTGCTTCCCATGTTCCCTCAAACCTTCCTCCACAATGTGCTTCCTCTCCCTCTAGCCAATGTCTCCATCCTTCTTCTTTCCCCGAAATGAATAATCATTTAGTTTTGCATGCATTATTTTAATGCATGAACAATTTGATCCACATGGTCTCTCCTACGAGTCACACTTTGTCCCTTTTAATCGTTTCTGTTTTTACTTTGAAATAAAAATATAATCTCTCCTTAATCCCACTTAAATCATGATCCCGATTTAAAACAAGATTTAATTTAATTTAATGGGATTAAAACTTAATCACGTCTTAGGATATTCTTAGAACCTTAAATGTTATGAAAGGGTCGAAGCACGGTTGTCTCATAGGACACTTTCAACCTCCTTATGATCTCTGGTGAATACATGAGTCCCCTATCTATCTAGTGTATTTCCTTTGCACAACCAGTTGTGGATATTAAATATTAATTATTGCAAAACACAATGTGTTCAGCCTTGTAGGCATTCATAAACAGTCATAACATTTTGGTATCATTAGACTAGGGGTTTCAAACCAAGGGTGTTACAGTTATGATGAGGGAGTGGAAATTCTTTTGTCCTTCCAACATAATTCGTCCATGCATAACATGGACCACATCGGTGAATGGCATCAATGTTGAAGTCTATACAAGATCAATCTCGACAATGTGATCTTTTTATATTGGTTCTTGAAGTCTCTCCTCCCATCAATAGAAAATTACATGGATTTTGAGCACCCATAGACTGAGGAAGAAGCCATCCTTAAGGCTCAACATTATGACCTTATATATGCACAGTCTAACTACCTTTACATAATCATCCATGGTTCTCTAGGGGTAACTCCTCTCAAAAAGACCCTCTGGGCGCATCCCATTCCACAAATGGCATTATTGGTGTCGTCACCTCCCACCGAAATCCATGTATGTCTTACCCTCCCCCTTCGATTGGTTATGAATATGGTCACCCCCCAAACTTCGAGCATAATATGGGTCCTGCCATGACTTAATATTATACTCTTGATTCTTCATGATCTACCTTGCATTCTACAATGAGTACCTCTTATTCATATCCTCCTAAAAGAACCCATGTTCATGGGTCCTCACGCAGTGGCACCCCATGTAATAGTGCTTCTAGTAGTTATGTGGATCCCCCAAAGATTAACTTATATTACCCTTTTTCTTGGCCCACCACTAGTTGCTCCAGTGCAAGAACAACCTACAACACCTCCACCAATCCCACATGGGTAGGTCTATGCTCAATAGAATATGCTTGATTATCCTATGCCCATTAATCAACAAGTGCAACCCACACAAAAAAATATGGTGAAGAACAAAGGGACCAAGCAACGCCAAGGAGGTGGAGGTCAACCCCTAAATCTTGTTGGAAACATTGGATCCAATAAAAAACCCATAGATCAAGATCCTTAGCTACATACTAACCATCCATGTTCCATTTACAATGTTTATGGACACTATACCCACTATTTTCCCCATCAAGAAAAAGCTCACTAACCATGGAATGAGGACAATCAACACAAAGTGGCTAATGCTCCACAAGGACAACCTAATTAGCCTCCACCTCAATCTATCCAAGGACAATCAATGGCTTTGTAAAACCCATTCCCTCCACAAGGGGCCATCACAACATAACTCGGGGGATCTTATCCTTCGTCGGTGTCACCCACTGACCAACCTCATGAATCATGGGTCCAACACCTCCTCATGTTATCTATTGAGGTTAACCTTCAAACTTGACACAATCAATCAACGACTAACACCTACACTACTAATGAGGGAAAAGACTCCTCTCAGGTTGATGAATCTTTGCACATATTTCATCTGACGAACGAAGGGATCCCAAAAATCCCCAAGTTCCCTTTATGTTGCATAGAAAATAACCCCAATTCTTGAGCCACTACCAACTATAGCATTGTGGATGACTTGGCCCATTCTCCCGCAACCATGTATACATTAGAGGTTCTTCCGAAACGCCCTATGCAACGTAAATCCTTATTATCTACCTTAAGTGTGATTGATCCATCCGATCCTTCCTCATGAACTTTGATCTCGATGTGGAAATTCCCTCATCAATAAATTTTTTAGATGCCCGTAACTATTAAAAACTTGGTCATTTATCAATGTATAGAAGATAAAGGGGCCTGCACCTGTGTTATGTCCACTCATGCATGTAAAAAGTTTGGATCCCCTCAATGTCTACCATCTCTCATGATTCTATGTGTTTATGATGGAAGTGTTGCTCAACCACAGAGATTTCTCCTGAGTGTCCTTGTAGAGTTAGCTAGGAAAACTGTCCTAATTGATATAAAGGTTGTCAATCCCCAATTAGATTACAACCTCCTCCTTGTCCATAGCTACATGTACGCAATGAAGGCAATTTCCTTATCATTATTGAGACTTATGATGTTCCCTCATGAAGGGAGGATTGTAAAATTGAATCAGTTGACTTACTATGACCCCAAGTGTTTGTCTTGTCAGGATAATGTCTTACCCATAATTGACAACAATCTTACTAGTGTGTCCATCACCACCTTGTTGAATGTTGGACTATATATGTTTCATGATACTATTATGTTAAGAATGATTCAGGATTTACTACCTCCATCCACGAAAGTGGATGTATCGAAGTTGTGTACTATCTCCTCTAGTAAACCTACCATCCAATCTCAACCCTTACCTTCCCCAAGTCACTACCCGGGAACCAATCGGGAGCCACGCATATTCAACATATCTCATTTTTTTTTCCACCTTCTTGAATGGCAAACATGCTTGTGATGGCAATGCTTAATCTCACTGGATTAAAATTGGGTATCCTCATTTGGTACCTCACCCTCCTAATCCACCCCTACCCCATAAGTTATCTTGACACTTGTGCAACCTATTGTCACTTTTGATACCCCTCATCCTAGAGTTGTTATGGAAGCACCTCCTGACACCCATCCTCTTCCTAAGAAGAAGGTTGGCGAAAAAAATAAGAATGTGATGATGCCGAAAAATATGAATCAAGACGTGATATCCCCTCCTACTGCTATAGTGTGAGCCCCTCCGCCTACCGCCATATGCAATGTTTTGGGCCACGCTACCCAATAATGTCCAGAATTTCCTATCTTGCATAGTTACTCACAGACATTAGAAGATGATATTGACAAAAATACTCTAGCGATTCACCTCCCTAATGCTCATAATGCATGTAACAAGTATTTGTGCACTAATCACCCTTGTGTGTTGTGTGGCCTTTATGGTCATTATTCACATCATTGTTTGGACTTATCATAGATAGATCCATGCTAGCTAACTTGCATCGAATTTCTTTAGAGTATCAAGTCATCATTATTGAAGAAGTTTATCCCCCAACTTCCTCATCAAAAGGGTCGACTACCATTTATTATGTCTTGTCCTATGATGACCCTTCCTCTTCATTCCATGACATTATTATCATTTTGTTAGACCCAGGTCCCTTCGACTTGTCTAATCAATCGTTTCATAGCGATAAAGAAATCCTTGAAGCAATTGTGGTGCCATATTTTCCCAAGTATGATATGCACCATCGTGCATATGTCATCCCCAAATAATCCATTCTCCCAACTTTATCTTCAAATCAATTCTTGATTAAATCAAAAGAATTCATTCCTTGTGGAAACATTGATTGGTTAAAAAACCTGATCCTAGACCCTTATGCCTTTGAAGAGGGTAATATGGCTAATGTCTCTCCTATCATCTAGGTGAACATTTTGGTTAAGCCGAGTGTTACTAAGAATATCCTTTTTGGATCCTCTTGTACTCTTGTGGAGGTCCCTGCCTACAAAGCACTTTTTCAAGAGTTTTGTGATGTTTTTTCATGGTCTTATACTAAGATTCCCAACATGGACCACGCTGTCATTGCGTACATAGTATTATACTGAGATACCCAACCTCCTCTTGGTCACACCAATGTGTCAAAAGCAAGGCCCATTCACCCATCTAAGGTGCCATCCATGAAAGATGAAATCAAGAAATTACGCAAAGACAGATTCATTTATCCGATTGCGTATACCACATGGGTACATAACCCAGTCTCGGTTAATAAGAAACAAGGAACATTACTTATTTGTATCGACTTCCATGATTTGAATCTGGTGTTTCCAAAAGACAATTACCCCACACCTTTTATAGAGTAAGTCATCGACGCTTGCGTTGGGCATGAGGTCCTTTCCTTCATGGATGGGTTCTCGAGTTACAATCAAATTTAGATACAGAAATAAGACCAATATAATATTTCCTTCACAACCCCATGGGGGATGTTTAATTACCGATTTATGTCATTTGTTCTCAAGAACGTTGGAGCCACTTTCAGCATGCCATGTCACACTGCTTTCATGACTTGGTGCACGTCATTCTCACATACTTGGATGACCTCATGGATCATTCCAAGAATCACTCACAACATTTGGAGGACCTTTAACAAGTTTTCCTCCAATTTCGCAAATATAATATTTGCTTGAATCTACTCAAGTGTTTCTTTTGTGTCACCACCTACAGGGGATCAAGGTTGATCTGTTAAAAGTTAAAGGCATTTTTAACTATCCCCCTCCATGGACCTTGTGTCAATTGAAGAGTCTGCAAGGAAAATCCAGTTTCTTATGTTGCTTCATATCATAATATGTTACCACAACCCATGGATTCTTACATTTTCTTAGTTCAAAAATCCCTTTCATTTGGTATGAGCATGAAAAATCTTCCTTTGATGCATTAAAGAAAGATCCGAATTCCGCCCCATTGGCATTCCCTCAAGATTTTATGAAGGATTTCATCCTTTACATTTCACCATCCAAATTTTCCATTTCTAGAGTGCTAGTCCTAGAAGACTCTACTCGTTAAGAGAACTTCATTTACTACATAAGTTAGAACTTGTCCAGTCCACCTCTTGTTAGAAAAACAAGATGGTAGATCAATAACAATAAATAATAAACAAGATGCAAATATTAAAACACATTACAAGAGAGACATAGATATAACGTGGCTCACACAAGATGGGATACTTCCACACAACAATTGCCAGTCCTTTATTATTAATTCATCCAACAAAATGAAGGGATACAACCTATAGTAACCCCGCTACATTTCCTCTTCACTCTCTCACAATATCTCTCTCAAAATCACAGAGATCACTTTTACAAAGCTACAATATAATACACAACCATATTACAATGCCTTCCTTATATAAAGGGAATGACATGGGAAAATACCATGGGCTTCCCAAAACCATGGGCTCGTAAATCATCCATTATTGACCAAGTCATGACTCTGAAATTACAACATTTTACAAGAATTGTTCCTAAATTTTTGCTACGGGAGTGCTGGCCCTGAACCCCTGCTAGGGGGGGGGCTCCAAAATAGTCGTTTCCTCCCTTGGACCCCCCAGATGACTATAGTGAGGGGGTAAGCCCCCCCACACCCCCCATTAGTTGTTGGGATCCAAACATGACTAAATTAACATATTTGAATCTGGAAGATCAATATCCACAACCAACATCTCTTTCCTACCCTCATGAGGAGAAGTTAGCTTTAGCCATAGTTTTTTTGGTTCAAAATATTTGTCATCATATACTTCTTAGTTGAACCAAAGTCATCCCATATTTTAATGCTATGTTGTACCTCTTGAGTCGTTATGTCATCCAAGGCCACATTACCAAATAGATCATCATCCTCCAAGAGTATGACCTTGAGTTCATTACTCCCAATAGAACCCAAGCATTAGCATTGGCCCAACTTATTACAGATTTATCGTCTACGTCTACATGATCCCTTATTGTTGATCACCTTCCGGATGAACATTTATTCACCATATCCTTAGACAATCTATGGCATGGAAATATCCTTGTGTCCTTATGCACCCAAAATTTTGATCCTCACCTCAATCGCGAAGCCCATCGTCATATTTGTCATCAATCCCCCTAGTACCTCCTTATCAGTGATGTTTTTTATAAACAAGGCATCAACACCATACTCGATGATGTCTTACCCATGATGAAGAGAAACATGTCTTAAATGACTATCATAGCAGACCCTATGGTTGACATCTTTTACGGATGGCCACCATGTAAAAGGTCATTTGCACTGATTATTTTCGACTATCTCTTTTTACTATTGCATTATGACAATTAGATGATGTCATAACTTCCAATTGTTTGCTCCTAAAGCTATAAACCCCCCTTCACCATTACATTCGATCATAATTGTTGGTTTTTTCTACAAATGGGATATTGTTGGCCCTAGGAAAAGTTAGACAAAATTTTACCCAGAAATATGAAGATTTCGGTACAAGAAAATCAAAGACCATGACAGAAGGATCCATGACAAAAGAGGACGAAAGCAAGTCAAGACGAGGAGTCAACCTATTTTTGGTAAAGAGTTAGTTATACTAAAATATTTATTTTTGTAATAAAGCATGAGTGTAATTTGGGCCTATAGTCCCTATTTTTAGATGTAATGGGATGGGTTAAATTAGAAAGACAACATGTTGATTGAAAGTTGAGAGTCAGTCGACAGTTAAATCAAGAAGTGAAAAATATTATAAAAGCTTTGATCCAAGATGTGTGTAGATGAATAAAGGGAATACAGGAAAAAATGTAAAGCATAAAGGAATCAATCCAAGCTATGTGTGGATCAACCATTCAGAGAGCAAGAAAAGCGAGAGAGACCTAAAGGATAGAGCATGAGATGAGAGAATAAAATACATGAATTGTAAAGAATATTAAAAGAAGAGTTTGCAAGCTGAGTTTACAGACCCAAGGTGCTAAACTATTTCTCATGCTAGATGAAGAGCACCTTTATGGTCTTTACAGGATGGGTTTCCATGTTAAATCTCGTGTCTATGTTTCTTTAATCTCTGTGTTTATGTCGAATGCATATCTGTTGTGAATGAGCTGAATTGAATGTGTCGAGCTATAAACTTATATATCTATTTCAAAAATCTAATGATATGATTGTATGGAATATGAGTTAATGTTAATTCTTTATGTTATATACTATTATATGTTGACAAATCAAGAAGTTATCTTCTTGAATGAATGTATGAGACAGAGGTCTATTCCTGCTTTCGGTCGAGTTGCATGATAGCGTTATAATAAGCAAATACCCCTCATAACTAAAGAAACATGGTTCTGGAAGTTCCCAATAAGATATCTTGGGTGAGACTTCATCTACGTTGCATGTGTTGCCGATGGAGATATCCTCTGTCGGGTCACTATCTTGGGTTTTGTTGACAAACAAGGATTTGAACCTGGGCCAACATAAAGCACACCAACAAATGGTTTTGTTGCTGGGACCTGAATCATCTTGACGAGGATATGTTTTGGAACCCGATGAAACCCAAAATTCAATATTGGGCTAATTATAAAGCACTAGAGTTTTCATGAGAAGAAAGTAAAGGATCGCAACTGAGCTCTACAAAATGGTTGGAGTGATACCTTTACATAAACGTTTATGAAATTTTCTTTAGTGAATTTCCCATTGTATTGCATGAGTGTTTGTCGAAGCTAGCGACCCAAAATAAAAAATTTCAGGGTGGAGAACCTACAGAGTGGAGTCCTCAGTTAATCCAAGGGTTGAAGACAACTAGTAATCCTTTATCGAGGGTTGTCGAATTTTGGGTTGATAGTATTTTGGAGGGATATATCATGGAAATTGTAGTCGACACGATAAATTCATACAGTGAAACAGAAAGAGAATTATTCCAAGAACCTAGAGGTCGTTATTTGAAATCTTTGAATATGTGGATTAAGATGCTGATATGTGAAAAATGGATCCTTAGAATGGAGTCTGACGAGTAAATATTGTGTGTGGAGAACCAGGGTAATGTTGCAAGAAAGATTGTGAATAGAATGGATGAGAATAAACTGAGATGTTTCCGATTGATAGCGAGATTAAGAAACAAGGTGGTCGCTTGAGAAGTGGAAGAAGATTTCAGCCGGGAAAGAGAAGAAGGACTACGACTAAGAGAGGAAGTTGCAGTGCGACCAAAAGAGAAGACTATGAATTGACACAACATCTCAATGGAGAGTCTTGCGATGAAGAAGAAGAAGAAGAGGTACCCAAATCAAGATTATGACATACCCGCAACCCTGTGTACATATCTTGGATCAGGGGTAAGATCTAGAAACACATCGCCTAATGGCTTTGTCAATCATAATAATATTAATATTGGAAATAACAGTCAAGTAACTCCTGTTAGAAATTGAACAATATAAAGAGTGAATAGAATGGTTAGAAATGATATAAAGCTATCTATATTCAATGGAAATGGGTTTGAGGACCCTAAGAAACATTGGTTTCTATGCGAAGCCATATGGACCATGTGACAGGTCCAAGATGAGGCCATAAAGAAAGCACAAATGATCACAACCTTTAGAGGTCGCGGGATTGATTGGTACATGAAATTCTTTGTTGTTCTAGCAGGATTCCCTCAGAAGACATTAGATCAAATCTTGATGGGATTGACAGATGAGTTTAATAAGCTTAAATCTGAGTCACAGCGCATTATGAAAATACAAGATTAAATAGTGGCTTAGAGAGTCTGTTTGGGACTTCGACCAAAGATTCAAAAATTTAATGGCTAAGTAAGTTTTCATATGTCGGATGTCCATCACAAATAATGGTTTATTGCGGCGATGTTACCAGATATATGTATTCCCCCAATGCAACATAATATTGTATCACAGAGCGAGGCTCTTGAGATTACTATGAAATTGAATACTTCACTAGTCGGAGAACCTGGTGTAGGAATGATGTAGATACAATAGTAGCTTTCTAATATCTCATAGCAACTGCAGGATATCAAGAAAGAGAAATAAATACAAGAGGAACTATGTTGTACCCGATGTAGAACAAAGGACACCATAAAGATTCATATCCAACCTTCATGAACTATCTTGCATAAGGCATACCAAATCTGATAAATACACAAGGGATTCCTTGGTGTAGAATTTCTCAAACCATAGGACATCGATCGGAAGAATGTATACATTTATAGAAAATAGTAAGCACACCAACTAGTATATATTGCAAATTATGTTGATAAGTAGGACACGATGAGAAAGATTGCATAGCATATTAGTTAATGCAGGAGAATGCAATTGACACCTACCTGATGAAGAATGACAAACAAATGCAATTTGAGCGATCCCAAGCACAATTTCCTCAGGCCCAATACCCTCAGGCACAATTTCCTTAGAACCAATACCCATAGGCACAATACCCTCAACCTAGAGGAGGTGGAGTTTTTATAGGTTGAGCACGAGGAGGATGATTTGGTCACGGAAAAGGCCAAGTCATTTATTATAATTGTGGACATCCTGGACATTTTGTTAGAGATTGCACTAGTCCTACATCGACATGCTCAACTGTAAAGCACTGGATCACACTGTTGGAGAATGCCCACAGTTGATTCCTAAGTGGCAGGCTAGAAACATGGGGAATCAGAACCTACCATAGAATGTTAATCCAAACCTATAGAATATTTTCGTTGAACCAAGGGAACTTAATATTGCTGTTGTGACCAGAGGAGGTGTTGCGATTGGAGCAGATCAAGAATCACCATAAGGAAAACCGAAAGTGTGACTGACACAACAAAATAAGATGTCCTTTAATGTCCATAAGGAAAAATAAGTATTCTTGGACACTCGAGATGCGTTCGTCAATGAAAATAAAGCGTCGACTCTTGTTGCTATACCAAGTAAAGGACCAATCTTGGACATGCCTCAAAGTTTCAAAAAACTATTTCAAAAGAAAGCGACAACAATGGTTAGTAAACTAAAAGATTTCTCTAAAATTTGTCTAGCATTAACAATAGATAAAAATGTTGTAGTAGAACTGTCAGCTTTAATAGAATAATCTCAAGTAGATGCGATACCAGAAAGGAGGGTTAGCCACATTGGGAAAATATTGAAAATTGGTCATGAACTAAGAATGATTTCCTAGCCTTAAGGGATTGTGACATGGATTATATTATTCTAGACTTGGGTTCTGATGTTAACATCCTTACTAGAAAAACATGGGAAAGTATGGGAAATCCGAGACTAGTATGGTCTCCTATACAACTAAGATTAGCTAATCAGTCGAAGGTGTTGCTTATTGGTCGACTGACACAGATTCTGGTCGAGGTAGAAGGACTCAAGACATATGCATATTTTCAAGTGATAGATATTGTTGATGATACGAATCCATATCCCGCGCTTCTGGGAACTGACTAGGCCATTGATAACCAAACTATTATTAATTTAAAGAAGATGATATTAAATTTTGAAAATGAAGAGGTATGGGTGGTCGCACCGCTTGATCCTCTAGAAGGCCAGAGGTACGTCGAGTAGGTAAATAATGAAGGATAAGATGGATATCTGGACCATATTTACAATATTACCTCTGCAATGGACAATTATGTGAATCCAACAATTGATGGAAAGCTTAGCCGACAAAGTGTTAGTTCCTGCTCATCAAATTGAGGAGAATATTTGGAGAACTGGCTCCACGAAGTATCAATGTGAAAATGTGCAACAATTAAAAAATCAGTGTGACGGGTAGGTACTGAGACATGTGATCTTCCTACCTATGAAGGTTTTCCTAACCTGGAATATTTTCTGATAGAGTTTTAGGAGAAAGTAACAGAACCTCAGCATTTGTTAGCTATGGACTTTGCATTGAATCCTACACCTGCAAGATGGTGGGTTGAACATAAGCAGACTATTTCAGAATGGTCACAATGCCGAAGACTACTAAAAGTATGGTTTGGAGAAAATATGCTCTATAATGGTCTGAAATATACAAGGATGACTAATCTAGTTGACCATATTGAGCATTGTCGCATGACATGGGAGATGTCACTACGACAAGAATGGGTCCACCATTTTATACATACTTTAGACACGATACCAAGGAACTAGTATACATCTGTTGAGCTCGACGAGGAACAATTGCTTCTAAATTAGGAAATGCTTCTAAAATATTAATTTATCTTTCATATGCATTTAAAGGCTATTATTATTCATCTTGATGGAGAATTTTTTGAGGAATTTTTCTTCGATTAGAAGTGGCATCTTGCATTACTTTCCTAAAATTCCACATGGAAAGCTATAATATTTTGATTAATGAAAGAAATGGCTCAATAAAGTCTTCGCTCTTTTAAATTGTCTTACTTTTTTTTGATAATCATTATATTTTGTCGAGCATTTTTTGTCTTTAATTAGTATTAGTATTAGAATTTGTTGAATATTTATTTTTTCTTTTAATGGAGTGTTGTTGTTTACTCTTCTTTATATAAGAGAGATATTCAAAGGTTATCTAATCAATTTTCCCAAGGTCTCATGAATGAAAATTGCATCCCAATGCTTCCTTTCAAATTCAATGCCAAATGTTAAATACTTAACAAAATATTTTCACTTAATAAAGAAATTGCAAGCAATAGATACCGAGAGGAGTAAGTATAGAAAAACAAATGGGCCGGAAAGAAGACATCCAACAAAAAATAAATATGTCAAATAACCCAATACATCATATATTTTCAATCTAATATTTTGATTATGCATGAAGAAGTTAATTTGCTCATGATTTTCCCTAGAATGTAATATGTGTACGACTATGCCCCTTTCACTAAGAAAGAAAAAATTATAACACTACAGAGTCATTCTGCCAATAATGTACTAGGCGTGTTTGGATATAAATAGTATTCAAATATGCTCTAGTAAAATTTATTTAGGAGAAGCAAAACCAGATAACAATGAAACATAACTATTCTTAATAACATTTGATGATACATCTAAAATTTAAAGCTGAACTAGGTGCATGCAGTTGGGAAACCACAGAGCATTGCAACATTATTACTCTTGAAATAATTTCATGGGACATCCTAAATTTAGCACAAAACTAAGGGCAAATATAACAAAATTACTTGTACAACAGATTCTCAGAATGAGAAAAATATTGTTGTACCAAGATTAGGTGTCTGATAGTTATTAATATCTACTATTTCAAAACTCTTGAGGATCATGAGAGTTCTAAAAATATGTTATTATGAAATGTGTTGATCTTCAAAAATTATTTGATGGTTGGATGACTGTAAGCACATGTTTTATCAACTGGGTGTAGCTTGAGTGGTTAAGAGGAGAACTTGTTATCCTCCTCACCCATGTTCAAATACTACTTGTTTGCGGCATGTTTTCCCCCTGTGGGATGATTAGGGTTGGTAAGTTACCAAAAATATCACACACTCTCTTAAGTACTTGATTGTGGGAAAATGTTGTTTTCAAACACTTTCTTTTAGCAAGAAATGAGATGATATTTAAAATCAAGGAAATATTATAATTACAATTTGTTCATCGTGTCACATATGTATATGGAGATATTTGGAAACCAATAAAGAAGAAGAGCAAAAAATAATTCAAAACTCTCGAGATTGATAAATCAAAGGCATGGGGATACTTTGATGGAGCTTGTGAAGGTAGGCTTGGAGCATGTGGAGTAGGAATAATATTGATTAGGGGAAACCATATTATTGTTTTTAAGGAAACAGTTGGGGTTGGTACTGATAACATAGCATATACGTTTTCACTTTGGTTTACACTAAAACTTGTTGTGGAAAGAGGTGTAATCTGTCTTCAAATAATGGGTGATTACAATCCCATTATAGAATGGGAAAATGATAATGGAAGGTTGGAAAATTTATTAACAACTCTTATCATGGAAAGAATCAGAGAGGCAAGGGCACAATTTAGAATTTATCTATTTCCAACAAGTACACAAGAAACTCACCATGAAAGCATACCTGTTATCACAAGAAGCATTAAATATGTAGGAAGGGGAGCTGAAAATTGAAGAAGAAGTGGAGGGGCATTGCTCTTATAAGCATAACTCCCTCTATATCTTCCTAGTGTAATATATTCAGATTGATAGCTAGAATGGAAGTTGCTCGACTATTTCTAGCTTTTCAGATTATATTATATGAAGTTGTAGTACTAGTCTTTAGTCCTGGTTGGAAAACATTGTTAGCGGATAATATACAGAAGTAGGAAAACCTATAGGTAACCTAGAAGGATAGATCACTACCTCTTTACTTGACTCTATGTTTTAAGGATTGATTTTTGGTCTTAGAAGTATTATTGGACAATTTTTATCTTACTTTATCCCTTAGAAATTATGGGAAGGACCATACTGTCAAGTCTCTGAACATGTATTTATTCTTTATGTTGTACATTGAATTATTTATTTTTTCATCTTTTACCCTACTTTCAAAAATTGTATTTATAATTTATTAATTTAGAAGTGGTGCATTAGAGGAATTAGTGAATTGATGAATCTTAATATGCTTGAAAGATCGTTACATAATAATCAAGCATTGGTAGGAAACTATAATAATGTGTGTGGGACTGGAGAGCTTCTTCGACTCAATGGATTCCTAGGCCCTTGCACTCTTTTTAGGTTAGCTTTATTTGTCCACAATGACCTTCCAAAAATTATTTAGTGTAGTTATCTTTACCTGTTTATATATGCATAATTGGTATGTGTGTCTGTTGTAAATTTTACCTTAAAAGTGATATTATTCTCCAAAGGATCTTCTTGTAAACTAGCTCAATCATCCAACAATGTCTTAAATTCTTATGCTTTTATGAGTAAAGATTATTTTGATCATGTTTTTCTTGTTTTATGGGATGTTAAGTTATAACATGTATTAGAATTCGGGTTATAGTCAATTGTGATAGTTTAACACTTCTGTATAGAAATCAAGGATTCTTGAAATCATTTGAGTTGCTATGAACTCCAAGGTTTATGGTTCATGAATTACATGCAGATTAATCTATGCTCTTAGGCTACTTATGGGTGAAAAGCCATTAAGTATTTGCTTTTGTATAATATTAAGGTACTGAAGATATCTTTCTTATACATCAGACAATGGATTATTTTTGTAAGTTGGTAGGAATTTCATGTTCACAGTTTATGCATTGCAATGTGCACATATATTATTCTATGATTCTAGGTTATTATGCATGTAAAGCCATGAAGTATTTACATTTGTATGATGTCTTTTGAGAGGAAATATTATTGGAAACTTTTTGCATTTGTGAGTAACTTCCAAAAACTGCCATGTTGTTGAAAGTGTCCCAAAAATTCCCAATAGTCATTTTCTAGGTTTGAAAGTGTTTTGCATGCTAGAAAAATTGTTTAAGACCCACTAAAAAATGGTTCCAATGATACTTTGATATTTAAGCCCCAAAACTATCTCAGGATAGGTGTTATGTGGAAATGTTTAACTAATAAATTTCGTCCATTGGTTGTAGCTTAGGTGGTTGGGAGGAATGATTGTTATCCTCCCCATCCAGGTTCAATTATTATAAGTGACATGTTTGCTCTTGTTGAGGCCCTATGTAATGAATGAGTGGACCTCTGTTTGATTCTGGAAAGGCCTTGACATAAAAATTAAGTTCAAGGCCCAACAATTCCACCTGTGAAAAAAAAAAATTCATAACTTTCCTATGCACATTTGTTGAAACTTTAACACGATTACTGATGCTAAGGCTATATGTGATGTCATTCCTTTGAAGTGGCACCAATCCAAGAATGTAGCCAAGTTCAAGATGAAACATAAATAGCCCCTTTTTCTTGTATTAGTAAACGACGGGGAATATAATGGGATATAATTTTATTGACTGTCCATAAGGCCAATTGGTCTATGGGGCAAAAATTTGACATCCTATTGTACTATTCTTGTACCAAAGTAAGAAAACCAAGAGCTAGCCAAGTTCAAGGCCAAACATAAATATGATCCTTTTTTCTCCTAATAGTAAATGGCGGGGAATTGAATGGGATAGAATTTTATTGAATGTCCACAAGGCCAACTCATCTATGGGGAAAAAAGCTTACATCCCATTGTACTATTCTTGTACAAAGTAAGAAAATCTGAATAGGGAAAAGAAGAGAAGGGAAAGAGATACGATATTCCATAAGAAGAGGGAGAAAGTACTGAAAGGTGGTTCACTTGGTTTAACTTTAGACACAAAAATGAGAGGTATTAAAAAGGTTGGGCATAGATAATTTTAGAATTTATGTTTTGTAGAATGGTAAACACCATTAAATTTTACAAATTGTATTAGAGGCATGGTTGTTCTGAGTATAAAGTTAGAGCCAAGATAATGCTATTACGACTTTGTGTTGGATATAGTCAATAAAAGCTCAGTATTTGAAGAGTTGGAAGAAAATACATGTACATGTATAATGAACATGTCTAGGTGTGGAAACCAACAAAGAGAAATGTTGGAAAGAAGCAAGTCTGGGTTAAGGAGAGAGTGAAGAGAACCACTGGTAGAGCTTGGAGATTACTGAGAAAGAAAATTGTGTTGTGAGAGTAATTAGCATGTTGTACGTTGTGCATTGTTTCTGACAATGATGTGACTCATGAGGATATTGTGAATACTATTGAAACTATAAACACTCATTTTTTTAATGTAGACTGAGTTGTTGCTGAGTTATGTGAAGTTAATCTGGAGCTTATATTTTGAAAAAAAAAGGTTTAACAATGTAGTGAGAAAATTCACTACATGAAGGTGTCAGAATTGTCCAGACTCTAGACATTGATGTATTTATATTTTGAAAGAAAATGTTTGAAAAGGGTTAAAAAACACCATTGAAAGGGGCCGAATACTTTGTAAAATCAAGGCTTCCTAAGTACAATAAAAATGTGTGTATTGCATTGACAATTTTGTAAGTAGTTCAGTTCTAAACTATTTTTTTGACATCCTCAAATAGGTATGGTATGAGGGTGGTCATGTTCTATGTGAATGCTCCTGAAACCACTATTTTAGAATTCTAAAATGCACAGATTGAGGTGTTTAATGTTATTTTTTGAATATGTTGAATGGGTTGCAGGTTGAGACATTCTATCACTTCTGTAGTATGACAGATTCCTATAATCAATGATGTTTGGAAGAAAAGTTGCAAGTCTTAGACTCAACAAAAATCCAACTAGCCTAACAACGGGGAAACTTAACAACCTAGCACAACTTGGTTCAAGAATCTGCAAAACTCAACAAATAGAAAATTAAAATTAAAACAAATAAAACCCTTAAAAATATTAAATTTTGTGACAAAAAATATTAATGACATTCTCAATCCATACAAACTATTAAATAAGTTTATTCACAAATTCATATGATCATCTCATAAAATACGATAATACAAAATTTGACACTATGTTTGTATGCAAAACAATATAGTAGAAGTTCAATTATAAACCAGTTAGATTGTAACCCATGTCTCCATGACAAAATTGACAAATAGTACCAAGTTCAACAATTAAACTACATAACTCATAACATAACTAGAAATTCAAAAATAGACAATGTCTCAAGTCAAATCTTGAGTCTCATCAGTGACTACCAGGAGTCACAATTACTTCTACAACAAATAAGAGAACAAAATAGAGTGAAATAGGAGGAGGTTTCTATTTAAAATTGAGTTTAGGGTTTTAGATTCCATTTCCATGTTTTCTCCCACTTTTTTTAACCATTAATATTTTGCATTGGAGTCCATTTTTTGCGTGTTGGTGTCAAACTCGCAAGT
The DNA here is from genome assembly GCA_001517045.1 of Pseudotsuga menziesii. Lineage (NCBI taxonomy): Eukaryota > Viridiplantae > Streptophyta > Pinopsida > Pinales > Pinaceae > Pseudotsuga > Pseudotsuga menziesii. The sequence continues at coordinate 58,234 of LPNX010416533.1, forward strand.
TTGGGTGAATTTCAATGAGTCTGACCAAGTTTCCATGTCATGTGTCTCTAGGTGAGTATGATTCAGGTACTCATCTCAACAGACACTCATACAGACTTACAAATACTCACAAGTCTCCCACGAGGGAAGTGACAATGGTTGATAGTGTTCATATGCCTTCTCTATGGTGTTGAATTTTCTTTAAACAACATGTGAATGGAAGTGTTTTATCAATGGGTTAAGCATTGAAAATGTTGTTTTCTGTAAACATTGATTTTTTGAAGTGAATACAGGAAAAGCATCACAAGTGATTCTTCTTGTGAAAAGATGTGGGTTTTTTCATACAACACACTGACATTTTCCTTGCAAGGTGGTTGAATTTTTGGTTTCCTTTTTCTAATTTTTCATTCACAGATTTTGTACAATCTCCTTCATGGATGGACACATAATTTGAGGGGTAGAGGAATGGCTAGAGAGAACCCATTGCATTCAACATCTTTGTAAAACAAAAAACATGATCTATAGCATATGGTATATTATATGTAATTCATTTTTAAACCTATTTTAAGTCCACTAAATTTGATATGGGCCATCATTACTTGTATGGAATAAGATAAGGCAGTGCGCCCCATGCCTTTGTTGTGTGCATGTGAATAAAAATATTAACACAAGAAGTCATATGATCTATGGGTAAAAACAAAAGATAAATTTTAAGAATTTCCATAGATGACCAAATTAGGTTAGTCAATGTGACTTGAAATTACATTCAACATGATACAAAAGAACTACGGTAGGAAGAACCATAGGGACCAAATAAGCGAGATGTCATGGAATCGAACCTCTCAACATCATTTTTGGTACAAATTTTCCAAATTGACATAAGATCCTTGGATACAGAGTTCTTGTAGTCCTAGCCACATCCATTTGTTAGAAGTTAATAAGCAATAAATTAGGGAAACAACCTTAAGTTTCTTATCGGTTTCTAATTGTTTGTTCCTTTTAGAGAACTTGGATCTACAAGTGGCATCCTTTTTTATGATATTTATGCATTGCACATATATTATTCTATGATTTTAGGTTATTATGCATCCAAAGCTAGGAAGTATTTGCATTTGTATAATGTATTTTGAGAGGAAATATTATTGGAAATTTTTAACATTTGTGAGTAAATTGATGAGGAAAATATTTATTTGTTTTTCATGTACATTGGTTTGAAGGATGTAATTGGATGTTATTCCAACAAGAACTAGTTTCCCAATTCATTTCTACTTGGAGTAAGTTTGGAGAACATCTCAGGTCTCTAAAACCAATAGAATCTCACATATAGGGTTTTGATTGCTAGGGTGTACCATGCCAAGAACCAAAGCATCCTTATTGCAACTATTCACGTTATACTTTGTATGGAATCATAATTTATCAATAAGAAGTAATAATTCTCCAATTGGATATAATTTTTTAAAAGAAACTGATTTCTTAGTTCTTGAAACTCAAACAACATTGCAACAACTTCCTACTCTTTGGGGGATCCAATTGAACCTTTAGGCTATTATATATTTTATCAATTGGGTAATTTGATATGATATTGTAAATCATTGAATTTTGATGATGCATCTTGTTTCGGGTTCATAAATCAAATGGTAGACGGTAGGAAGTCCTGACAATCAAAAGTAATCTTGATGTGGCTACATGCAATGAAAATTAAGGACATTATGCTCAATTCTAGATAACAAGGACGGATGAAAACCAGGAACACTAGGTATTGCATCATTGATAGATGTTCACATAACCATCCTTGTACACTTTTTAAGAACTTCCAAGATGGACTCTCATTAGTTGTGTTGATTTGTTTGCATATTGGAAGAAAAACTCCCAAATTTTTTAGCATAGTATTAAAGGAAGATTGAAGAGCTTACTAGGGAGTATGAATTGAAGAAAAATGAATTCCATGAGGCTTGTATGTCCCCCAATGACTCCAAACGTCAAAATGAAAACTTGAGAACTGAACTTGATAGCATGCCATTTCATGTTGAATTTCTAGGTGGAACAAAGTGATATTTATTTATTATTACTGATAAGACAAGTATTCAAAATATTCTACGAAGGGTTCAAAAGAGTTACGCCATTATTCGTTTGTCACTTCCTTTTGCATTGTAAAATGGCTAAATTTTCATGGATATCTGGCCTGTCGTAGAATTGAAGTATTATTGTAGATTTGCATACCCCAAATTAATTTGGTTGCTAAATGTGTACATGGTCCACATGTCAAATAGAGGGATCAAATCAAGAAATAAATAATGGTTCATCAAGATTAGAACCGAAAAGATCTGGCAGGTCTATAAATGAAAGTCCAAAAAGGTGGGCCAAATATTCTTGAAGACTACATGTATGCTAATATTCTACCCTTTGCTGAGATAAACAACACTCAGTCATAGGTGAATCGTTAAAATATATTTTTCGTTTAAGCATGTAGCTTTAAATTTGCTTCAGAAATTGTTAAGTTCTTTTATTCCAAGTACCTATAATGTTCTTCTATGATATGTGGCCCAATTCTTGAGATATTGCATAGATTCAAGTTTACATGTAAAGGTAACCAATTTTGATAGCAATTTGTAAGATTATTTTTTCTACATTTATAGGTGAAAATTAACTCTACATGTGAGACATCTAAGTACATGTACTTTTCATAGTTATAACGTTGTTGATTTTGACTTAGATTTTGCAAGTTATGCTTACAATAGTTTGGAAAGCATTGATGCTTGTGCATTTTTTAGAAAATCTCATTCGGAATGATGTCTTTCTAGATTATTTCATTACTATGGAGTTCAAATTTCAAACACCCAAAGTTTGTTTTCAGAATGTTTAGCTTATTTTTGGATTGCTTAACATCTCTCTATCTTTCAACATGATTCTTGATCAAAATTACTTGGTTTGTTCATTGATACTTGGTGTTGTNATACTACCTTGAATTACATGTCTGATTAAGTTGCCACAATAGTGGGGTACTATTTTTGTCAAATTAAGTCAGGATTTTAACATAGTACCAACCACTATAATAATTCCCTTGTGTAGTTGAACCTTGATGGGTAGCTCTACACACCACTATCCTCACCATCATCAAGTCACGACCTTATGGGGGATGTTGTATATTATGCATGTAGGACTAATTCTGGCTTTTAGGTTTCATTTGTTTCTACTTTTCCAATAAATATCATTTCTTATTTCCAGAATTCTCATTAACCATAAAGTGCATATGATTATCTTGAACTTGGATATGGACAAAATCTTGGTACTATCTTTACCAACATTTTTCCATCCATAAATCACTATTGTAGAAAAAAAACTGAACTGAAAACACAGAAAAACAATAGGAAACACAACTGCAACAAAACATGAGAAGAAGGGTGGTTGTCCCATGTTGAAATGAGGGCCCATCCAACAAACAAGCTTCTAGATGCACTTCTTACAGCAAGCCAACACACACAAAAGTGAAAATATAAATATGAAAACTACTTCTAAATTTTGCCATCCTTTGTCTTCCAAAATGGAAGGGAGAGGAAAAATAAAGGCAAAATGAACGAGAAATACAATATTTTATAATTCCTTCCGACTAAACTGAGTGAAAAAAATGGTGCAGTAAAAAATCAGATAGAAGTAACTTAATCAAGTGGAAAAAAGAAAAAACTAAGCACTGAAGGATGCAAATTGATGTCAAGATGAAGTAGATATTGATGTCAGTGATTATAATGTGAAGATCCTATCAACTGGGACAATTGTAGGATGTTGGTATCTTGGCATAACAGAACAATTGAGCGTGTGAAAATTCAAACTAATGATTGTTAATTTCACAAAATACTCGCTGACAAACACAAGTGTGGCCCTTGATGTTTGTATAAATTGGTGCCCCTCCAACGAAGATGATCTCCATAGTGAAAAATGAAGTACTTCCAATAAGACTATTTATTATGATTGGTAGATTATGTACATTTCTCTTGGAGAATATAAGCAAGACCCAAAATGGCTTCAATCCTAAAATCATAATCTGCATAGCAAATTGTAGTTCTATCCTTATAATTTATCTATAGGTAGATCATAAGTTCAATACTCTAGTCTCACTTAAGATAAATAGTAGACCTATCTACTTTATGTATTTCATGGTTTCACTAAATAGTGTTGAATACTCAAACCAATAACAATGTTGAACACTTGTTTCATTCTAGTGGATAAACTTTTAAGATATGGGATATCTTTGTCTAAAACAATATTTCCAAATATCAGGAATTCCTTAATACATAATTTGGAGTGTGCTGAGGAGGGTAGCTATATCTGATAGATTTCACCTCTTGATTTTGTGCTATATTTGAATTATCTTTAAGAAGGTTTCAAAGGAGGTTGTCTGAATGTGGAAGGTGTTTCCTTCTAGGATGAATATATCTTTTGCTTTTGTGTAAAGTTTGGATAATATAGAGTAGCTTGGACACTTTTCTTGACAGAATTTTTGGAATATTCTTGTGAAAGGTTATGGAATAGACTATTGCTTATCCACTCTTTTCTTGTGGCTATCTCCATGTGTCACTATTTTGGGATAGTTTAGTTGAGCATTCGGAAGAATATGGAATTAAGAGGATGTTGAAACTTCATACATGCGTTAACAACTTCCTCTAGGGTTAAACATAATGTCCTGGTATGATATTTTCAACCAGTGATGTTGCCTGTCTTTAATGCATTTTGTAAAAAATTGCGAAGAAGAGAAAAGGTAGGCATTTTTTTTGTTTTTCAATTTATCTTCATGACCACTGCTTTTGGGATATTTTAGTTGAGTCTATCGATGTAAAGGAGCTAGTCTGTAATCAATTAGAAAATGCGACTAGTTAGTCCATAATGAAAAATAACAAGTGAAGAAGTACAAGCTAGCTTCGCTATTGATAAGATACATAAGATAAAATGATTTTGTTGGCATCCAAGAATGATTAGAAAAAGGTCAATGGGAAAAAAACTACAATCTAATAGTGGCAAACTGTGGGAGTGTTGAAGCAACTCAATGAATGTTTATACAATATAGAAGACATAGTTAAATATGCTCACTAATTAGAGTGCACCAATATGAGAAGTGACCTATAATTGCGCTCATTAAAATTTTGGGAGAAGAAATGAGTGGTCAGGAGACCAAGCCTAATGTGAATATGAATTATCAAGTTGAGTCTATCGATGTAAAGGAGCTAGCATGCAATCAGTTAGAAAATGTGACGAGATAGTCCATATTGACAAAGAACAAGGGAAGAAATCCAAGCTAGCTTCGCCATAGATAATAAGATAGATAAGATAAAACAATTTTGTTTACATCTAAGAATGACTAGAAAAAGGTTGATGGGACTAAAAACTACAATCCAATGGCGATAAACTGTGGTAGTGTTGAAGCAACTTAATCAATATTCAGACAATATTTTTTTTAACAAATTACAATCCTTTTCATGTGAGATGATGGAAGGGTGGAATCATGCATGTGGAAAGAATAACACAATTATATTTCTATAGGATATTGATTAGCACAAACGGAAAATGAACCTGCAACCGAGAGTTAGATGGTTCATAAGATACATGTGAGAGGGATTGCACTTGGAATTTACATGAGGAACAATTGTGGAACACAAACTCGTCTATCAGTGTACTTGGGGTTATATATTTGGTTTTTTTCATTTTTCTCACCTTGTATTAGTTTTATTTGGGAACATTTCTTTCTCTCCTTTGAGGTATCTAATTTTCTAAGTTGGATTTATTAATAATCAGGAGCTTTCCTCCTGCTCAAAAAGAGTATGTTGTCATGAGAGGTACTTATTTGTCTAGAAGGCTTGAATAGCTCAACTATATTTGGCATAACTTGTTTGTAAATTCTAAAGTAAAAGTTCCCCTTTTAATAAAAATAGTGGAGTCTCATAAACTCTTATTGGTTATATTTTTTCTTTTCAATTTCATTTTTCCATTCAGAAAAAAAAAAATCGGTTCATCCAATTTAGTTCAGATAAGATCCAATTTGGCCAATGAAAAATCAATTGAATTGAACCAACCTAAAAAAAAATTATCATAAAGAAAATTCATCATAGATATAGCATTCATCAACAACCCTTAGAATACATTAAAAAAATAGAAAATATGTGTTTAAGGGATCAAAATCAACCCAATTGGGCTCCTCTTTTTTGAATTCTCTATCTTGTAGACAACCTCCAACACCTATTGCTACCCCCACCCACTTGCACAGACTCAAGGAAACTGGAGGATGTTTTTTTCATGCCTTGATATTGAAATGTTTGAACAGTGAAGACCAAATCCCATGTGCACTTGAGATTTTAAATCCTTTATGCAATAAATTTGACCAACAAGTCGAAACTCACTTTTTCCAACAAGAACGAGAAAGTGTCTCCATCAATTGTTGTGAGTCCACTTGAGGCATTGTCCTAGATGAACATAGTGTTTCAAATTCCCTCTCAATTTTTGAAACATGTTTTACAAGAAGGCTTTCAAAATCAAGTAAAATTTCAGAAGTGAGTTTTCTTCAATTATCTCCAGGCACAACGACAACTTTAAAAGCAACAACCATGACAACACCTTTAAAAGTAGCAGCCACAACAACAACTTTTTTTCCTCCATCTGAGAAAATCAAACGTAAGAAAACCAACAAAGTTGTCATATTCTCCCTTCAAGCATGGATTTCTGTATTTTGTAATATTGACTGCAGTAGAATTTCATCATTCAATGCTTGTTTTATGTTATATTTGTGAGTCAAACTTGAAAGTTGGAACCATTGTATATAGTGGCAATGCTTACCCTATTAAAAGGGGACCATACCACAGTTTTCACATATTATGTAGTTTCTACCCATACGTTATGCATCTTATTGAACTGTTTTGAAGCGTTGGCCTTGAGGATAACTAAGTATTCTAGCTTACAACATCAACCTTCATGAAGGTAAATCTATTCGTTAGTAAGACATGGGTATGTATTGTCATGGTTTAAGATGCAATATTATTTGGACGCATGGTGTATTAGTGCTATTGGTTTACATGACTGATAACTCATTAATTTTTGCACTGTACATTTAAAATCTAAATGAACAAAGTGGAATGTGAGTTTTTTTGATCAGTGAACACAATATATAATATCCAAAAATAAATGATAATTTATTTCTTACAATATTGATAAACTTTAACTAAATTAGGTTGCTATTATTATTTCAAGCGACACACTTTGAACCTAGTGATTATCTGATTGATTGGATGGATGCAATAAAGCATTGGATGCACTCAGGGAAGGAAATTTTGAAGTGCTAGTTGATTGTGATGCAATGACCCATGGGATGGATGTGGAAGGCGTGATTAATGTTGTTAAATGACATGTCTTCATATGAAAGACATATGTTCACCATGCTAGTCGTATTGCCCGGTAGGGCACTTAGGAAGTTGTTTCACCTTATTGCGAAGAGAGGTGGTAAGCCAAATATATTTGTTTCATGCACTTGTTTTTCTCTAATGTTTACAAATATACATTTTTGGAAGTCTCCATTTTTTAATTTTTATACTTGTAATGGTTTAATATATTATATACTAAATGAATATGTTATTATATTGTCTCTTAATATTTTTTAATTTATTAAATTTTATCATATTAAATGCTTTAATATTTCTTTTCACAACAATGGTTACATGTACAAAAAATATAACTTTGTTGTGTCCTACATAGACACAATTCAATATAGCGTTCAAAAATAGAAGTTGTGATCTTGGCAGAGATGGATTCCCTTTCTACTAGATATTTAGACAAAAATGGCAATTTTCTTTTGAGCTAGAGGCAGTAGGATTTATGTCTAGAAAAATCTCCTAATGGACAGATATATTGGAAAAACATTAATTAAATGTAGAGAATCTTAAAACCTCATTGTTGTACTTGCCATTGACTCAACCTGGGTTTCAGTACCAGGGTCTTCCATTAGTTCTTCTACACATATAACACATCACAGTTTGGGTGGAATCATATATTGTATAGAGAATCCCATGAAGCTATTAATTTGTCCTAAGAGGTTGGAAAGGGTTGACACCAAAGCATCCAACTCCATATTTTTCAACTTGAGATTGGAAATTGAGGCCTTAGTATCACATTTGTTATTCTTCAAAATATGTAAGAATCATAATTAAAAAGTCAATGGGAAAATATCACTATGATGGTAGAATGTATTTTTCTTAGAATGCTACTCCATATCATGTGCTACAAAATCTATATCAGGCACATACCCTGCTCTCTTCATCTATCCGTGACAAATTTTCAAATAATGCATATATTGTTTTTTGCTTGAAAATGTGACCTATTCCCAACACCAAATGTATACAAACCATTCTTGACCTCAATCTAACTACCTCATCCCACCTATCAACATTTGCATAAATGATTAACATAGATAGATGTACAACAACATTCGTTGGAAAAATAAATTGGATTTTAAGCACGACTGTTTTTGGAAATATAAATTGGATTTCAAGCATGGTTGTATTTACATTTTACCGTATTTTCTTAGAACTATAAATGATGTAATGGATGTGTTAGTATTATTCCTTTCCCTAATTCTTAATAGGTCCTATCTCAATGGAAGAGCGTCTTCCTTAGAAGAAGGAGGTTTGTGGTTCATTTCCTTTGTTCCCTAATGGTATTGCAATATTGGTAATTTTAATAAAATATATTTTATTATGATTTATTATGGATATAGGGGGGCTGTCAAACCATATTTGTATGTTTGTTTGAGGGGGTTCTAAACCGCCTTCATATGAAACTACGAGGGGGGTTCAAAAATGCCCTTGTATGTTACAACGAGGGGGGTTCAAAACTACCCTTATATGTTACAACGAGGGGTGTTCAAACCCCCCTGCATAGGTTTATATGAGGGGGTTTCAAAACTTCCCTTATATGTTACAACGTGTAATATCCCAAATCCCGATATTTTCTAATTCTAAGCAAATACGCTGATACAACTCGCCATGCAAATTGCCATGCAAAAAATCCCTATTTTATAGCAAAAATTAGGGTTAGGGTTTGTGGGATAGAATGAACACTTACCACTGATAAGCTGGATGGACTGCTCCTGAGAGAGTAGGCATGCATCAAGAGCTGAATCGGAGATGAACTGATATCTTCTGCTTCCGGTAAAACCCTAGCAGCATGAACCCCAGATCAACTAAGGGTGACATTTTCAGTGAAGGAGGTGTCCGACGAAGCTGCTGATTCGCAGGACTGATAGCCTTCCTATGCCAGAGAGAATGCGTGGCACATGCGAAAGTTCTGAGATCTCTAGGCAGGCTAGCGAATTGTTCCAGAGGTGCAACTTCTCATGCCCCCGTGATCCCGAAATGGCTGATAACTGCTCAGGATGAGCACGATCGGATATGATAATCACCGGATACTGGAGTAAGATGCTGATGATGAGAATGGTGCTTGGGTTGCAAATTTAAACTGAGATATGAAGACCCAGTGAATGATTAGGGATTTTTGGCTGAAAACCCCTTACGACTGCACACGTGCCCCTGCAACAATCTCTGTAGTATACTGGATAACTATGAATGAATGGAAGAACAAATGGTGAACCTGTATGGCTTACCCTGAATGAGACTAGGGCAGATATCTCATTGCCGAAACCCCACTAGCTGAAGACGCCGTCTCCAACCCCAACTGCTATGCTGCACGCTGTGCTGCTATTCAAGAGCTACAAAATAATAATCATCAAAAGTGAGTCTCCTTTCACTTTATCTTCCTTTTATAAGTTTCAACTACGAAAACCGTAATCTTTGACCTAATTAGATCACTTTATTTTCTAATTTGCAATTGACTTGCATGCATGCGCATGGAGACTTAAATGAGTGCATGCATCATTAAATAATGCTTAGATGGCATGCATGATGGTGGCCTTTGGCCCTTCTTGACCTAATGGTGATAACATGATGATGCCCTAGATTTTCTATAGATGGCATCAACCTTAGATGATTCCCTAACTGTCAGTAACCGCTCGAACCCACAGGAATCACATAGGTTAGCAGTTTTGGTCCTCAATGCCTAATTAGATGAGGATATTACAGTCCTCCCCACTTGAGATTGCTTGTCCTCAAGCAACTACAAACTGGGATGCTGCAATACCTATTCACCTTCCCATGTGGCAACTACCTTGTGGTAGTTCCTTCCACTGAACCAAGAATTCCCTCATTACCCTGTTCATGAGTTTCTTTTCTATAGTCTATATGATTCATTCAGGAATCAATATCAACAGTCCTTCATCATCTAAAGGAGGTAATTCTGTTGATGGAGCAATGTGTTTCCCAAGGGTCTTTTTCAGGTTGGATACATGGAACACATTGTGAATTTTACTTTCCTGTGGTAGTTCTAGTTCATATGCCACCTCTCCCACCTTCCTGATTATTCTGTAGGGTCCATAGAAGCGAGGTTTTAAATTTTCTGCTCCTTTCTTCTTAAGCGAAGACTGTCTGTAAGGTTGGAGCCTAAGTATACCAAATCCGCTACCTCAAAGCTCCGCTCAATCCTGTGTTTGTCTACATATAACTTCTGTTGATTCTAGGCTGTCTACAAGTTTTCCTTCAAGATTTTAAGAATATCTTGACTGTCCTGTATCCAATCCTTTGCCTTAGGAGCCCTGTTGTCCCCAAATGCCAAATATGCATAGTCCAAGGCCTCATAGGAATATAATGCCTTAAAAGGAGTCATCCTAATAGAAATGTGATAGGTAGTATTATAGTAATACTCCCCTAAGTGTAGCCATTTGATCTAGGTTCGATGCTGCTCTATTACGTAGTTCCTCAGATATCCTTCAATCGACTTGTTGACTATTTCAGTTTGTCCATCGCTCTGGGGATGATAACTTGTGCTGGTAGCCAGTTCGGTCCCCACTAATCTGAATAGTTCCTGCCAGAAGGCACCCGTGAATCTGCTATCCCGATCACTGACAATGGTCTTAGGTAACCCATGTAGCTTGAAGACCTCCCTAAATAATAACTCATCTTATTGAGCTGCAGAGTAATCTGATGATATAGAAAAGAAATGTGCAAACTTGGTCAGTCTGTCAACTACTACATATAAACAATCTCGCCCTTGGACCTTGGGCAACCCTGTAATGAAGTCGATAGAGACGCTTTCCCACTTATGTTCTGGAATTGGTAGTGGTTGAAGCAACCCTGCTAGATGGATGTTCTCAACTTTGTTCTATTGAGAGATGCTACATTCCCGTATGTGCTGCATAAATTCCCCCTTGAGGCCCTTCCATGAGAACCTCTCTTGGATCTATCTGTAGGTTTTCAAGAAACCCTGATGTCCTGATAATGGAGAGTCATGTGCCACCTGAATGATCTTTTTCCTCAACGTGGATTCTGGGATGAGGTATATCCTGTTCTTGTAATAGATGATGTCATCAACAATCCTGTACCAATCATCCTGAATTTGTCCATCCAATAATTCGCAAGCGAATTTATTTTTGGAGTATTCTACTAAGATAAGTGCCCTCCAATCTGTGGATATACTCCTGAGAGATAGTGAGGTGGGACGCCTGGATAATGCATCAGCCACTACATATTTCTTACCTTTTACATACTCAATCTCGAAATCATAGGCTTGTACTTTGCTGACCCATTTTTGATGGCGCTCATTCAGTTCCTTCTGCTCCAGGAAATACTTGAGGCTATTATGATATGTTTTGATTTTGAACTTACTGCCCACTAGGTACTGTCTGAATTTCACGAGAGCATGTAAGCTGGCTAGCATCTCTTTTTCATATATGGAGTAGTGGCACTCATAGTTCTTCAATTTACAGCTCTCAAATGCAATAGAGTGATGATTTTGCATCAATATTGCTCCTAACCCTTCCCCTGAGGCATCACATTCCACTACAAATGGCTGTGAGAATTTTGGTAATTCTAAAACTGGACAGAAACTCATGATAACCTTCATCTCCTCGAAAGTTTTCTATGCTAAGTCTGTCCAGGTGAATGCTCCCTTCTTTGTGAGATCTGTGAGGGGTGCTACAAATTGGGAGAATCCCTTAATGTACCGTCGGTAACAGGTGCACAGTCCTAAGAAACCTCTCAGTTCTATGACTGCTTTCGGCACGGCCCAATCTTTGATAGCTCGAATTTTATCCATGTCAACCTGTACTCCTTCCTCATTGATTATATGCCCTAGGTACAACATTTCCTTCATGCCAAATTCACACTTGGACATTTTTCGTGTAAAGCGAGTGTTCTTCTAGAATGCTTAGTACTTCATCTAGGTGTTTCAGATGCTCCTCCCATGTTTTGCTGTAAATCAGGATGTCATCAAATAATACTAGCAAAAACTTACGTAGCTGAACTCATAAGGTATGGTTCATGCATAGCTGGAAAGTGGCTAGAGCATTGGTAAGTCCAAAAGGCATGACCAAAAACTCATAGTGACCATAGTGACAACAAAAAGCTATTTTGGAGATGTCTTGGTCCCTTACTCAGATCTGATGGTACCCCGAGTGAAGATCAATCTTGGAGAAGTATTTGTCTCCCCGCAATTCATCCATGAGTTCATAAATTATAGGGATGGGATACCTGTTCTTAATGGTCTTTTTGTTGAGTGCTCGATAGTCGATGCACATTCACGATGTACCATCCTTCTTCTCGACCAATACTACTGAGGATGCGAAGGGGCTAGAACTGGGCCGAATGTATCCAAGCTCTAGTAATTCTTTGATTGTTTTCTCGATCACATCCTTGTATCTTTTGGGATGCTGGTAAGGAGTGGTGATGACTGCTTGTGTCCCCTCCTTTAGCTCAATAATGTGTTCAAAGCCTCGGTCTGGCGGTCTACTTGATGGAAGGTCCCGAAAAACCTTTTCATGCTTCTGTAGCAAGGCCTGAATGTCACTTGGGTGTCTTGTGCTAGTTTCTGGGGGTTTTCTAAAGGTGACCAAACATTCTGCCGCCCATTCTATATCATTCTATTGAAGTACTACCTCCATTCTTTGTGACGAGACCGGTTTTGGGGGATAAGTGTTCATGCCCCTCAAAACTACTCATTTGCCGTCTGGCCCGTGGAATTCCATTTCCATTGCGCTATAGTCTGTAGTGTATTTCCATATGGAATAAATCCAATGAACACCCAATACTACATGAATATTTGATACATCTACTACATAGAAGGAATCTGTCATCTGATAATTACCTAAGGTGACATTCAATTTTGGAATCCAGTAGTTGCACTCCATGATGGAGTTCTCGACTACTGCTACAGTGAATCCTTTGAACTTCTCGGTCTGAATACCTCTCTTGTCTACCCAAGCGGAGTCAATGAAATTGTGGGTTGCTCCCCCATCGATCAATACTCCTACTCTGTGACCCTGTACTACTCCTCTAACCCTGAGAGTATGGAATCTTGGTACTCCAGATAATGTGGCAATGACTCCCTCTGGTGTATCACCCTGGTGTGATTCTTCCTCAGCTTCCCGTAGTTCTTCTGTGGTCTCCTGCTCATAGTCATCCTCATCACTGTCTAAACATACCTCGATGTAGTGAGACTTTTCCTTCCCTACACACCTATGTCCTGGTACCCATGGTTCCTGACAAGTGAAACATAGTTTCTTCCTCCTCAAGTCTTTCCTAGTGTCCTCGTCTAACCATGTTTTTTTGGGAACATCCTGCTGGAAAGGTTTCTTGTCCTTGTCCCTAATAGGAAAGTTGGTTTTGAGTAGGAACTTATTCTTGGGGATTGAATCCTGTAGATCTCTGGCTTTGCTAATGGCATCCTTTAGAGTGACGGGTTTGTAGGCTTTCACCTGTCCCCATAGTGGCTCTGTTAGGGCCTTAGTGAATAACATAGTCAACCTGCTCTCTGACACATCTGTTACCATGACCGCTATCCTCTAGAATTCTAAGATGAAGGCTTCTGTACTACCTGTCTGTTTGAGTTGAGCCAACTCCCTCAAATGTATCTCTGGATCCTTCCTGTCAAACCTCTCCATGAGCTTCTGAGTGAACTCACCGTAGGAATGTATGGTGTTGTGACCCAATGTCACCAATTCATGGTACCACCACTTGTGAGCCTCTCCATCCAGGTGGAGTGTAGCCAATTTAATGGCATTTGTATCTATCATGGGACTGAGTTGGAAATACGTATCCAAATTTTGAACCCATATCCTCGTTGAACCTCCGCGAGTCCCATCAAAGTTTGGGATGGTCAACCTACCCAAGGTCTTCTGCAACTCATAGTTGTGATTGAATCCCTTGTTGAAATTCCTGGGCCTGTTCCTACTCTTCATGTTGCAAAAATATGAAAAATACATGGCAACATGAAGCTCATCCACTAAGTCTCTATATTCCTGCAAATAAGCCCCAAAAGGTTCGCTAGGTTCTACTTGCATGACTGGACCACCTACTGTATTTGCCAAGAAGTGAGGCATGGTAGGCCTGTTGGAAGGTCTGCTATATATATGCGGTGTATTATGTATATTAGTGTACGCAACCTTTACACTGCTGCTTGTAGATCCTCGATCTACCGGCGAGGGAGGTGTACTATTGATACCTATTTTTGGTTTCGCAGATAATTTATTGATTGCATTGAGTACATATTTTTTCCCTTTGGCTAAGTCTTGCAATGCAAATACTATTGTGAAACTCCATCCGGTCCTCCTCTTCTCCCGTTCCTTTTCCCTTATCAAAGTGTATACCTGTTTGTTCCATGTTTGAACTAATATCCTCTAGTGGGATATCCTCAAATTCCCCTGTGTATCTACTCTTTCTTCTCCTATAGGTTACAAAAGGGTCTCCTTCTGTATTCATCTATGTCTCATTTCTTAATCCCACAGCTGGCCAAGAAGATAGCTTTGATACCACTGTAATATCCTAAATCCCTATATTTTCTAATTCTAAGAAAATATGTTGATACCACCGAGCATGCAAACAACCATGCAAAAAATCCCTATTTTATAGAAAAAATTAGGGTTAGGGTTTGTGGGATAGAATGAACACTTACCACTGATAAGCTGGCTGGACTGTTCCTGAGAGAGTATGCATGCATCAAGAGCTGAATCGGAGATGAACTGATATCTTCTGCTTTTGGTGAAACCCCAGCAACACGAACCCCAAATCAGCTAAGGGTGACATTTTCAGTGAAGGAGGTGTCTAATGAAGCTGCTGATTTGCAAGGCTGATAGCCTTCCCGTGCCGGAGAGAATGCCTGGCACATGTGGAAGTTCTGAGATCTCTAGGAAGGCTAGCGAATTATTCTAGAGGTGCAGCTGCTCACGCCCACCTGATCCCAAAATGGTTGATAACTGCTCAGGATGAACACAATCGGATCTGATAATCACCAGGTACTAGAGTAAGATTCCAATGATGAGAATGGTGCCTGGGTTGTGAATTTAAACTGAGATTTGAAGACCCGACGAATGATTAGGGATTTCTGGCTAAAAACCCCTTACGGCTGCACACGTGCCCCTACAACAATCTCTGTAGTATACTGGATAAATATGAATGAATGGAAGAACAAATGGTGAACCTGTATGGCTTACCCTAAATGAGACTAAGGCAGATATCTCACTGCTGAAATCCCGCTAGCTGAAGACGCCGTCTCCAACCCCAACTGATGTGCTGCACGCTGTGCTGCTATTCAAGAGCTCCAAAATAATAATCATCAAAAGTGAGTCTACTTTCACTTTATCTTCCTTTTATAACTTTCAACTGTGAAAACCCTAATTTTGACCTAATTAGGTCACTTTATTTTCTAATTTGCAGTTGACTTGCATGCATGCACATGGAGACTTAAATGAGTGCATGCATCATTAAATAATGCTTAGATGACACGCATGATGGTGGCCTTTGGCCCTGGTGATGATAACATGATGATGCCCTAGATTTTCTATAGATGGCATCAATCTTAGATGATTCCCTAACTGTTGGTAACTGCTCGAAACCATAGGAATAAAAAAGGTTAGCGGTTTTGGTCCTCAATGCCTAATCAGATGAGGACATTACACAACGAGGGGTTCAAACCCCCCCAATAGGTTTATATGTGGGGGGTTCATAAATGTCGCCAAAGGTTTGTAATAAGGAATTTCATGGGGGGTTTTGAACCACCCCCATAGGTGTCTACGGCGGGGGCGGTATAACCACCCCCAAAAGTCACTTTAATGTCAGTTTTGATCTCTTCCAGAACCTCCCTAAAAATTCCAAAATTTTAGCGTCAATACTATTGCAGGTGGTTTTGTATGATGACCGCCCCAAAAGGTTTGTAAGATTGTTTTTTAGGGGGGGTTTAGAACCACCCCCATAGGAATCTACCAGGGGGGTTTGAAACCACCACCGTAGGTACCTACGAGGGGGGTTTGTGACCTCCCCCAAAGGTTTTTAATATGGAATTTTAGGGGGGTGTGGAACCATCCACATAGGTGTCTATGAGGGGGGTTTAGAACCACCCCTAAAAGTCACTTTTTGGGGGGGATTAGAACCACCCCCAAAAGTCATTTTTAGGGGAGGTTTTGATCTTTTCCAAAAACGCCCCTAAAATTCCAAACTTTTAGCATCAGTTCTATTGGGGGAGTTTCGTAAAGATTGCCCTCAAAAGTGACTTTTAGAGGCAGAAGACAACCCCCCCTAAAATTCAAATTTGTTTTAGTGTTTCATTTCCATGTTGGATTAGCTTCTAATATTCCTTTTCAATGCTCATAATAGTGTATTTCATTTCTAATGGATTCATCAAGAGTTGGTGGATCAACAAATTCAATCCTGTCTTTATAACTTGGAGGAAGACTTTGAAGAAAAATTTGAACATTTACTCTTTCATCCTTAATGCAGTCCACATACCTCAAGAATTTTAGAAACTGATGAACATGTCCATCCATATACTTTTCTCCCAATTTTAACTCATGGAAGTCCCTTGTCTTGTTATAATAGTACCTAGTAGATAATTACTTTTCCTTGGAATACTTTTTAAATTTCTCCCAACTAATTCTTCTTTCCCTAATTCCTTTTACTTGCAGGAGGTGCTTGCACCAAATGGAGCCTCATCCATTGAGATTATAAATACCAATTTAGGCCTTTTCATTTCTGGAATACTCATGAATATGGAAATATTTCTTCATCCCAAGAATCCATGCCTCTGCTTCTTGATGTATTTTAGTTTCACTATCAAATGTGGGACGCCTTTCCTTCCTAAATTCTCCCTATGGAATCCTTTTGGAAGTCCCTCTTCTTCTTCTTGATCTGCTGGACACATCCCTTGAGATACTCTGAGAACCTTAGGAATTACTTAACCTGCTATAAGAAGATCTTGATGAAGATACTCTACGCTTCCTTCTCACATAACTCCTTCTTGGAATTAGAGTCCTCCTAGTGCGACTCTCTGCACTTCCTCTTTCTTGACCCACATTGCTTCGGTTGGATCCAAGATTAGTAGGTTGTTGAATATCCATAAGGATTTTCAAAATGAAAACATTAATTTGGTGTTTTTCTTCTTGAGGATAATTAGACTTTCATTGAAACTCATTGTTTCAACCAAATTATCGGGGGTAATCTGCTCTCTCCTTCCATCATATCTTGTCGCTGCATTTTTTCCTTGCACATATATTTTCCCCAATAACACCTTCATCATACTCATAGGAATCCTGGGCACCATCCACCATTTCCATTTTCCTTTAGAATTCCTTTTTTTCTCTGACTGTTCAACACTACCAACTACAAGCATTGTGCATCATAAAAACATTTATTATAAATCTCAGTAATATTGGAAATGTCACACAAGGTATCAATAAAAAAAATATACATGAATATTTTCATGCATGTTGGGAACAACACTATTTTCCATCTCTACCGAATCTGAACGATTCTCACTTTATGCCGGTAGTTCTACTTAAATGACCCATACAGTCTTAGAGTTGCACCCAAAACCATACTAATTCTTTATCTACACTTATAGATCCTGTCCCAAAGCAACCCCAATGTTGCAACTAAATCTATAATACCACTCTGTAGCGTTCCCGATCAACTTGGTGGCCTTTGGAGGTAACAGGGAACTATTTAAACTACCCATCTTAAATTTTTTTCCTTCTTCTGATACCATTTTACCATCCCTTTATTAACCAAATTGAACATTAGAATAACATTGCATAAGATTGGATTCTGAATTCTCTCCCAATCCATCATCCTCAACTCCATAGTGGTTAAATTCCATGTGCAGAAATAATATGCACCTTAATCTAGTTGAATGACTTCTTAATTACCCCTATAATCCACCCTGATGGTCAAATTCTTCTTTCAACTTATCATTTTCTAACTTTTTCTTTCCTTTCCATTTTTTTTAACCTCTGTACAACTGGTAGTCAGAAATTGAAACATCCATAAACCATTGACAATCCATCTTGCCAACTTTTGACATGTTCCTATTGATCCTAATATTGGCAATTGGGAGTCAATAGTTGGAAAGGGAAATCGAACCAATAATACACACACTTGAATTTATATTTCCGCAATGAAGAGTCAACAACCAAGAGTTGACAACACAAAAAAATACAACAATCTTCTCAACTTCAAATTTTGGGAATTGACATTCAAAAGTTGGAAGTCAGCACCACAACCAAAAGCATAACCATTCACGCTTTCAAATTCCAATTCTTGACGTCCGCACGTTGATAGTCAGAAGTCAGAACCAACGAATGAGCGTAACAAAATTCTTTGTTAATTTTTTATTCTTGACACCAGCATGTTGGAAGTCATAAGTGGGAACCAACGAACGAGCATAACAAATTACACTCCCAACTTACGATTTTTTTATGTTAGCATTTCAAAAATAAGAAGTAAGAACCAACGAACGAGCATAACAAATTATACTTTCGACTTTTGATTCTCAACATTGGCATGTCGAAAGTTTGGAGTCGAACCAACAACCAAGCATAAAAATTTACACTCCCGACTTCTAATTCTTGACGTCAGCACGTCGAAAGTCAGAACCAACAACTGAGCGTAACTATTTAAGCTCTTGACTTCTAATTCCCAATGTTGGAACATCAAAAGTTAAAAGTCGAAACCAACTCATTGGCACTGTAATCTATGGTAACGATTACTATGATTTTGCATATAACACTTAGCCAATTTCTCCACCTTTTTCCTACAACTTTTTGCACTGCGATTTTGGCCATGAAAACTTGACGAAAACCTTCCTTCTTTGGTCTATTTCAACTATGGGGATTCAACCATGCTGCATCTGATTCAACGAATACCTCAGAATCGATTCAAGGTGGAATTATTGCATGAAAACAAGATTTATCTGGCCTCTATAGGGATATTAAAACTTATGCAATGCAACTATTCAAGTACACTAGTCGTACAAGCTAATTACTAGTGGAATTCATGCAAAAACTAGTTCTTTCATCATATACATAACAACAATTAAACAATGCACAGGGATAACTTTATTTACAGCTATGAAGAACTATTCCATTGAGTATATCAAGTTATACAATTTGATTCATTCCTCATGCACAATTAACCATTGACCATTTAAATAATCTAAATATTCATAATATAAAATTGGACATCCAAAGCACAACATAATACTTATCTTTGAATTGAATTGTTCAAGCAATTAGCTATGTGAGTGCAACATTCCACCCAACTTTAGGTCTCTTTCTAACCTATATTATTTCTACCGAGAGACCACCCATGATATGGGCTATGTTATCCACTAGAGAAGACTAAACATGCCCACTCACAACCGCAACACAACAATTCATCCTAAGTTAGTATTGTACCGAGTTTACCAAGCATGCACAGAGTTAAGGGGAGATGAATGCTAAGACAATGAAATCAATCATAGAGTTACATGCATCTCCATTAGTTGAGCCAGCCATGGAACCCACAATACCTACCAAACCCAACAAAAGGAAGGGTCCCTTCACTACTACACAGTCCCTTAGGTACCCCTTCCCTCTAATGCTCTTTAGGGTGGGCATAGAAACATGTAGGCTATTACCTATATATATTTTATCCTTCACTAGTTTTATCAAGCCATTCAGTCTCAAACTATCCCTACCTATCAATTGCTCTTAGTATGTAATGCTCAATTACATTGGGCTCAACTGCACAATTTGATTCATATGGTTTTTCATCAATTACGGGTTAGGTAGGTTTCATTGCTGTAAATACGACACACTAGAAATTCTAATTACATCGGGCATGCTCTATTTACCTTTCTCCTGCATGCATAGCTCCTATGGGTGAGAGTATGCCTCCCCCTCTATGATGATGCTTTTCCCCTCTTTTCCAAGGTAATGGATCGAAATTCCATGCATAGGTTTTTTACTCTTTAACCAATTAGCAACATCCACCCATCGTCCTTCCCCTGTGCTCATTAAACTCATGAGATTCCTCTTCATCCATCATTTCTCCCCTCACTAAATTCCAGAATAAAAAGGATTTACTGGAGTAGTTCTTGCCATTTATGGCATATGAGATCTTAAAATGACACTTGGCAGCAATGGTCCCATCCGACAACCTCATCACCTCTCTCTAGTGGGTAACATATCCCCTCATTCTTGTTTCCTCCATAGCCAACTTTGAACATTATATTTGTATTTTATAAGTATTTACATGTTTTTACAATTCCCATGGCCTTCTAGCACATGGCTTACAAAACAAAATACAAAAATTGTCTTTACAAATCAATTATTTACTAGCAAGGCCTTGGTCTTGAGATCCATGCTAGAAATTATACATTACATATACAAAATATTTACATAATAATAAGTCAATACATTCTAGTGATCAAAATGGGGCATTACAATCCCCTTCCTTAAAACAACACCATGCTCGGTGTTTTCAAAATTTGAAAAAAAATGGGTACATCTCCTTCTTGGAATCCTCTAGCTCCCATATGACGTCATTTGGTCCAAGGTGTTTCCATTGCACCTTTACCTGACTAATGGCCATGTTCTTGAGTAGTGTCACTTTCTTGTTGAGGATGCACATGGGCTCCACTTGGAACTCTCCCTCGGGTTCCACCTGGATCACATTCCAATCAGTTACATGATTAGGATCATGTATACATCTTTTAAGGAAGAAAACATGAAATAGACAGTGAAATATCATGCTAGTAAGGAAATGCAACCCTATATGAAATTGGCCCTATCATATCAAGGACTTCAAATAGTCCACAATATCTTGGTGCCAACTTGGCACAACTTCTTAGTTTAAGGTAGATTTTCTTTGGTTTCAAATTAGAAGAATTTTGAGGTAAAAAATGGGCCTCAAAACAAAAAAATGTACCATAAAAATCAACTTTACAAGAACCAATCAAATTCTAAAGAATGACATCATCCTTTATGGTTGAGGTGACATTACTTGAGTTAAAATTGCTTACTTGTCAAAATCTAAATGGTAGATGAAAATTCATAGTTAACTATACTCATAATGGAAAAAGTACTCATAAATTAAAGTATAATGTTTATGTACTTAGTACTCTTAAAGTACATTCACTTTAAAATACTTTCTATTTTGAATATTAAAATATATTATTAATAGTCAAACATAAATTCAAAAATAAAATAATGATTTAGTACTTTTGGATTTTATATAATAAATAAATTTAATTGTATATATAAATTTTTATGACATAATAAATTATTACATATTATATCACTCCATATATTATAACTTTTATACAACCTTTATTATGAGATATATAATACATATAATATATAACATAAAACAATATCTTCACGCTATATAACATAATCCACTATTTATATGTTCTTTTTGTTGTAATATAAAGTCACATATATTATGCGTTTATATAAATGCTCATATATCATATTATATTAAAATATAATTGCTCCGAGAAAAGCGAGGTGCTCTCCAACCTAGTATGGGGGAGATCCTATCACGTTATGCTAGATGACATAAATAAAAAATATAAAAAAATGAAAAATATAAATTAAATATCGACTTAAATACAAAAAAATTAAACTAGCATAGATCCATTTTAAACCCATATCTATCAAGTACGAAGAGGGATCCAAATGGTAAAAAAATGTACACCTCAAGAAATTGGATCCCTCTCAGTGCTTCATAGATTCAGGTTTAAAATGGATCTATGCCAGTATATATAGAGCACTGTATGATAAAAACAAGAAGTCATATTTTTAATAAGGAAAAATAGTTACACCACATGCATAAATGTTCATTGTTCCTTTTTGTTTGTTAAGGATTGCATTTTGTTATACACACACATTGCTTCATATTTAGTGAAGAGGAAAGTATCTCAAAGTAACCTTGGTGCAGGTCTGGGGCCAACCACAGCCAACCCCACCAGCACCTCCAGGATCTCTTGTGGCTCCTACACTTAGCAGGACTGCCAAATCTAGCCCCTGGCCAATTTCTTCTCTAAAATTGTCTTCACGCAATTTTACTCCGCAACCGTCTTTCCGCAACTCTATTTCCACAATAAACATTCCTGCAATTCTCCTTCCACAAGTAGGTTGGGGGATGCAGGATGCGGGATGTCAACTTTCCAAAGTTGCTCTCCCGCAATTTCTCTTCCGCAACTTCCCCCCCGCACTATTTGTTTTCGCAATTTGCTTAGCCATCAGATCTTTGCGGCCCTCTTCTTGACCATTGATCCTCTCTTTGATGCAGATCACGCAGACCTTTGTGGACCCGTTATCATTCTCACAAATTTTGTTGCGGATCCCTCCTGAGCCGTTAGATCTACGTTTGCGGACTCGATCTACACTGTTTGTTTTCTGCAAAGCTTTTTAATGCCATAAAACCTACGGCTTGGGTTGACTGAACATGGAATCAGTCAATCGATCCTGCAATCTTCAATATTACTTAGCCTAACACTCTTATTCATGCAACTACACTCTACTTCGACTATTCAAGCTATAAATTGATGCGTGAATTCAACAGACTTCATAGAAATATACAGATATTTAGAACATCACCGAAGTCGGCTCTGCAAGAATACAATTCAACACAGTACATGCATAAAGGAGAACAACCCAACAAACACACGACTAATCTTTCTATTAAGCAATGAAATAAACACACAACTTGACTCTCTCTTCTTCAAGCCTCTTCAAAACAATTTACAAATGGAACCAGACCTCAGTTTGTCCTTCGCTTTGCAAGTTTTGGACTTCTCTCCTGAAGAGCGAAACCCCCTCTATGTCTCTAAATTGACTATTTATGCTAAATTGCTATTCCTATCCCGAGTGGTCCTTCCACTGAAACAAACACTACAAAACATGATGAAAACGTCCTGGTCTGAAACAAACAACTGACGACTTGATCTCCACGCAAGGAGTCGTGATCCGCAATTATTCTTACTTGCATTAACAAACTATGACTCAGCAAAATGGTTACAAAGATGCCACAAAATGTGACCAACTCATCACATTGCTGGCATGCGACAATGCTCCTGCATCAAACCTTTTACAACATAGATGTTTATAAACTATTTGTTAATATTCATGTAATATAAGGTCCACAATAAAAAACATATGTAATAACTTACAAACTAGATATATCAATAACTATACATATGCATGTGAGTATCGTGACCAGGGGGACATCGTGGAAAACGTGGGTTGATGCGTGTTGGCTACCTTGGGATAATATTGTCACATTACTCACGTTATGCTAGCCGACACAAATACAAAATATTAAAAAAATGAAAAATATAAATTACATATCGACTTAAAAAAAAACTAACATAGATCCATTTTAAATCCATATCTGTCAAGTACTGAGAGAGATCCAAATGGTAAAAAAATGTACACCTCAAGAAATTGGATCCCTCTCAATGCTTGATAGATCGATGTTTAAAGTGGATTTATGCTAGTATAATATATATTATAATTATTGTTAATTTATTATAAAAATTATAATATTTATTGTATTATATTTTAATATAATATTAAAGATTAAAATTTTATATTAAATATGTAAATATATAAAATAAATAATTATTAATGTGAATTATTTTAAGTAAATATAATTTAGGTTTGCAATTCAAAACTAAAAGATTTGACTTTATATTATTTTATGAGTACTTTATTTTAGTACATTTATGCATTCAAAAGTACTTATGTTTCTAGTTATATTAAATATTAATTTTTATTAATTTTTTTTGTGCACCTCTTTTCACTTTAACTTAACCATAGTTACATGAATTGTAGTGCAAAAGATGAGTTGTAAATATACCTTCCTCACAAAATGACAAACTTATAATATTTGTCCACCACAACCATGATTGAATCATGCTACCCTACCGTTCTTAGAAAACCTATTATGAAATCCATTTAGATTACTTCCCAATTCCATTCTTGAATAGGAAAATGTTGTAACAACCCTGATAGGTGTTGATTCACTGCCTTGACTTGTTGGAATCCCTGACATCTAGAGATATACTTTTCCATATACTTATTCATTCCATGCCAAAAGTACTAATTTCTTGCTGCTATTATGGTCTTCCAATATCCTAGATGTCCTGAATATGGATTTTGGTGAATTTCATCCATGATATTCATTTTCATCTCTACACAATTTGGAATGTACAAACTTCCTTTAAATAATAAGTCCATCCTCTCTGAGTTGATAACCTATGCTCTTTCCCTATAGTTTGCCTTGTTGCAACTTTTCCTTCACCTAGAGATAGGCTTCATCCTTGCTTTGGGATTCATCAATTTTTGTCTTCAATTCTGATTCACACCTGCTTAAAGCTACTATAACATACTTTCTCTACTGAGGGCATCAACAACCTTTTTCTCTTTGTTTTTTACATCCTTAATTTCAGAATTGAACTCAGACAAGAATTCTAGACATCTGGCTTCCCTGGTATTTAATCCTGTTGGTTAGTTAAATATTTTAAACTCATATGGCTTGTGATGAGTTCAAATTTCCTGCCCAACATATAATGTCGCCACATCTTGAGTGCATGCACTATGGAGGCCAATTCCAAGTTGTGAGTCACATAATTTATCTCATGATATTTTAAATCGTGTCTCATAAAAATTACAAACCCTTCCTGCATAAACAAACCACGTTGACCCTCGATGCAAGAATCTGTGCACGCTCTCGACTTTTGACTTCCACAATTTGGAGTTGACAATCGGGTGTTGGTAACAAAACAAATTACAACAACCTTCTTAACTTTTGATTTCCACAATTGGCATTTCAAAAGTCGAAAGTTGACACCACAAACCAAAACATAACCATTCATGCTTCTAACTTCTAATTCTTGATGTCGACACGTCGAAAGTTGGAAGTTGAAACCAATGAATGAGCGTGACCAATTATGCTTCCGACTTCCAATTATCAATGTTAGCACGTTGGAAGTCAAAAGTTGGAACCAATGAATGAGTGTAAAAAATTACGCTCCCCACTTTTGATTCCAAACGTCAACACGACACAAGTCATAAGTTAGAACAAATGACCAAGTGTAACAAATTACTCTGCTGACTTTTCATTCCTGACGTCAACATGTCAAAAGTAGGAAGCCAAAACCAACAACTGAGCGTAACAATTTACGCTCCTAAATTTTGGTTCTTGACATCGACATGTCGAAAGTCGAAAGTTAGATCCAACAATCGAGCATAACAATTTTATGCTCTTGGCTTCCAATTCCCAACGCCGACATGTTGGAAGTGGGAAGTCAGAACCAAATCATCAACACTATAATTGATGGCCACGATTACTCTAATTTTGCAGAGAACACTTAGCCAATTTCTCCACCTTTTTCCCACAACTTTTGCATTGCGATTTCGGCCATGGAACTCGACGGAAAATTTCCTTCTTTGGGCGATTTTGACTATGGGGATTCAACCATGCTGCCTTTGATTCAATGAATACCTCATAATTGATTCAAGGTGGAATTATGGGATTGTATGGCATGCATACAAGCTTTTGTCACCCCCTTAAGAGTTTACAAGGATAATAAAACTTATGCAATGCAACTATTCATGCACAATAGTCATACAAGCTAAATACTAGTGTAAATCATGCATAAAACAATTATTTCATCAAAGACATAACAACATTTAAACAATGCACAGGGATAAATTAATTTACAACTATGAACAACTGATTCATTTCTCATACACAATTAACCATTCACAAAGTAAATAAATTGAACATTCATAAACAATAAATTGGGAATTCAAAGCACAACCAAATACTTATCTTTCAATTGAATTGTTCAGGCAACTGGCTATGTGAGTGGAATGTTTCACCCAACTATAGGTCTCTGTCCGTCCTATATTATTTTATTTGAGAGAATACCTTGAGATGGGATATGTAATCCACTAGAGAGGAATAAACAAGCTCACTCACAACCATAAACACAAGAATTCATGCTAATCCAGTATCTTACTCGGTTTACCAAGAATACAGGGAGTCAAGGGGAAATGAATGCTAAGCTAGTGAACTTAGCCATAGAGTTACATGCATTTCCATTAGTTTATCTAGCCCTGACACCCACAATACTAACATACCCAACACACGAAAACAAGAAAGGTCCCTTCACTGTTGCATAGTCCCTCAAAAACCCCTTACCTTTAGTGCTTTTCAGTTTGTGCATAGAAAGATGGAGGCTACTAACTCTAAAGGTTTTAGCCATTCAAGGCTCTCCCTAACTTTCTATTTCTCTTAGTCTAGACAATTCCCAATTACGCTAGGCTAAACTACACAATTCAATTCAGAGGGTTTTTCATCAATTACGAGTTATGTGGGTTTCACGACTACAAAGACGACACAATGGAAATTCTAATTGGAGTTGTCTAACTAGGGGAATTTTTGGCTTTTAGGCTATTTTTTTGCCGAAATCCGATGAATTTAATCTACAAAATCTGTAATTTTTGTTGTTTGTTGGGCGATTTTAAGCTCAAAAATGAAATCAGGTGACACGAAAACCCCCAACACCCACACTTTGTAAGATCTAGCAGTGTTTTTGGGGCGTTTTGAAAATTCTGTGAAGATTCATGACAAAAAACTGTTAAAAACCAACCGAAATCAGAGGTAAAAAAGTCTCCTATTTAGAAAACTCGATTCTAATTATGTTAGGCATGCTTTGTTTCTCGTTCTACTAAATGTAGAGCTCCTAGAAGTGAGAGTATGCCTCCCCTCTAAGATGATGGTTTTTTCACTCTTTTCCAAGGTAATGGATCGAACTTCCATGCACACCATTTTTATTCTTGAACCAATCAGTGGCGTCCACCCATCATCATTCCCCTGCGCTCATTAAACTCATGATCTTTCTTTTCAACCGTCATTTCTCCCCTTCACTAAATGCTAGAAAAGAAGGATTTAATGGAGTAAGTCTTGCCATTTATGGCATACGAGTTATCATAATGACCTAGCCTAGCCCTACACAACGAGTCCAACACCAAATTCAAGGTCTCAATAACGGAGTTGTCTAACGAGGGGACTTTTTCACATCCCGATGATCAGATTTTGATCTGCCTCCTGACACCCCGTGCGTGTTCCTACTCCGTCTCCGTTAACAACACAATACCGTCCACCATTGCTCGAGACCCACACTTCTCTGTTGCGATATGGACTGATTCTTTCCTATTCTCTCTATGATTCTTTCCTATCCTGTAGATGATTATTTCCTATCCTTGATTATAGGATCTGCAGCCTGATTGTAGGATCGATAGCTCGATTGTAGGATCTGGAAATTGATCCATTGATGTATATGTACCTGTACAATTCTTTGTAATAAAAAACATAATTATTTTTCTCTTGAATTCTGTTTTGAACTTGGTATCAGAGCCAAGAAGCTTAAATCATTAGTACTCTCCATTGAACCATGGTCGACTCAGATTCTAAAACATATGGGAACAAATTTGCTCCCATTATTATTCAATCTGAAGGTTCGTTGTTCAATGCAGGGATTGTACTCGATGAAACAAACTATGATTTGTGGTCTCAAATCATGGAGATGCATATTACTTAGAAGGAGAAACTCTCTTTCATTCATGGTAATTCACAATCACCTACTGAGAAGGATGATGGATATGAGAAGTCGTATGCATACAATCAAAAGGTCAAGAGATGGCTATTGATGTTTGAATCTTACCGAAAATCAGGTCAGCGACAAAGGGTGCATATTTTTCTTGCTGGATTAGATGGTGAATTCGAACAAATCCATCGTGAAATTTTGAGAAAGGATCCTATCCCCGAATTGGAAGCATGTTATGCTTTGGTTCGCTGTGAATCTGTTCGAATCGCAATGATGAATGGAGAACCAGAAAAATCTGAAGCTTCAGCCATGGTGATTCAAAATCGGTCTAATAAGAACTGATCTTCCCAAATCCAGCCTAAGAACACTGATGGTGCCGATATATCCACCTACAAATGCACTCATTGCAATCAAACTGGTCATACCAAGAGCCACTGCTTTGAACTTGTGGGGTATCCAGAATGGTGGGATCATAGCCACGATTCACAGAAGAAGAATTCCAAGAGGACCTCCAGTGCTGCAATTGTCAAGACTGCGGATGGTGTTGCTGGCTAGATCTCGACATTAGCAGCAGCGGCACACAATAGTGGTAAGGTTTTAAATATTTCTACACTTGTTTCTAATAGTGCATGGATAATTGATTCTAGTGCTATGGATCATATGATGTTTGATTCTATACAAGTCTCACCTCTTAAACCCTCCGTACAAAAAATTGTTTTCGCTGCCAATGGCTCTTCGGCCCCAATTATTGGAGAAGGGTCTTTACCTCTCACTGATAATTTAAATCTAGATTATGTTTTAGTTGTTCCGTATTTGGATTGTAATATGTTGTCAGTTTCCCAAATCACCACTACCTTACTTTGTATTGTAATTTTTTGGCCTGATTATTTTGTGTTTAAGGACATCCGAACGAGGAAAACGATTGGTTGTGGTGTTAGGCGAGGAAAGCTATATTACTTGGACTTAGTGTCAAAGATTTCGGACAAGTTGTGTCAAGCTTTAACAGTGGATGGCTCTGAGGGGGAGAAGAAGAAATCTGAAATCTAGTTATGGTATCGACGTTTGGGGCATGCCTCCTTTGGTTACCCGAAGAAATTATTTCCTAGTTTATTTGTAAGATTTGATGTTTCTAGTTTCCGCTGTGATGTTTTTGAACTTGCAAAAATCCATCGTGCTTCGTTTCCATTAAGTTTGAATAAAAGTCCAGTGCCTTTTATGGTCATACATTCTGATGTTTGGGGTCCGTCCAAAGTCACTACCTTTGATGGATCACGTTGGTTTGTTACTTTTATTGACGACTGTACGAGGATGACTTGGGTGTGCTTGATGAAGTCTAAAAGTGAAGTGAATTTGTTATTTCAAAATTTTTATAAAATGGTTCATACTGAGTACAATGCACAGGTTCAGGTTCTCCGCAGTGACAATGGAGGCAAATATTTGAGTTCGAAACTTCAGCAGTATCTGGAAGCACATGGAACTATTAATCAAACTACTTTTCCTAATACACCTCAGCAGAACGGGGTGGTTGAGAGAAAAAACTGCCACTTGTTGGAGGTTGTTCGTGCTTCATTGATAGAAACCCATATGCCGTTATCCTATTGGGGAGAAGCACTTACCTCTGCAGCATATTTGATCAACCGAGTACCCTCCAACACTATTAATTTCCAGACACCATCTTAGGCTCTCGCTAAAGCGGTTGTTGCTCCAACCGTCCCAAATTTATCTCCTCACATCTTTGGTTGTGTAGATTTTGTACACCTCCATAAGCATCAACGCAACAAGTTGTCTCCTCGAGCGCTGCGATGTGTCTTTCTCAGATATGCTGCTTATCAAAAGGGGTACCGATGCTATCATCCTCCAACCCAACGAATGTTTATTACATTAGATGTAACTTTTCATGAAGACTCGATATATTTTTCCTTTGAGCCTGAACTTCAGGGGGAGTACCAGAAGGAAATTCAGAATCTAGACTATGATGATCACATCTCTAAAGATGTGGTTGTTCACATCCCGGAAGTAGGGGAACTCTCTGATGTGTTGAATCAAGAAGTGGGCAAATTGGATGTGGGTGGTTTGACTTTGTATCCAAGTAGTGATGAACACCCAGAAACTGAAGTTGTGGCTCCACCTCTGTCCGAGTCTCTCACACCACAGGCAGCTGATACACCAAACCAATCGCTTGTTGAGGATGCTCCTGAACCATCTAGAAGACAGCTACCACAGCGTCACACCAGAGGTATTCCTAAACCCACATATGAACCCGAGCTTTCTAGTAACGTTAAATACCCCACGATTCATTATGTGTCTAACCATTGTTTGTCAGAATCAAATCAGTCATTTGTAAATCAATTATCTACTGTATCTATTCCTAACAATGTGTAGGAAGACTTAGATGACCCAAGGTGGAAAGCCGCTATGAATCAGGAGTTGAAATCCTTGTAGGAGAATAAAACCTGGGAATTTGTTGACCGTTCACCAGGAAAGAAACCAGTCGGATGTCGGTGGGTTTACACTATGAAGTACAAAGCAGATGGTGCAATTGAACGCTTTAAGGCGAGACTGGTGGCAAAATGATACACTCAAACCTATGGGATCGATTATACAGAGACATTTGCACCTGTAGCTAAAATCAATACAGTATGAGTCTTGTTGTCTCTTGCTGCGAACTTGGGTTAGCCATTACAACAGTTTGATGTGAAGAATGCCTTTCTACATGGCGAGTTGTCCGAAGAAGTTTACATGGAACTCCCACCAAGATGCATGATACCAGAAACACATAGTCGAAAGATGTGCAGATTAAAGAAGTCACTGTATGGGTTGAAACAGTCTCCGAGAGCATGGATTGGAAGGTTCACAAAATCTATGAAAGCCTTTGGTTACTATCAGACCAACTCAGACCACACTTTATTCTTGAAGAAACAACAGGGTAAGATAACTGCACTTATTGTATATGTGGATGACATGGTGGTTGCAGGAAATGATCCTCAAGAAAGGGAGGCTCTAAAGGATTACTTGTCTAGAGAATTTGAAATGAAAGGCCTCGGGCCCTTGAAATATTTCCTTGGGATCGAAGTGTCTCGATCTGATAAAGGGCTATCTCAAAGGAAGTATGCCTTAGACTTGTTACAGGAAATTGGTATGTCAGCATGTCAACCCAGTGGAAGAAGGATTGAAGTTATGTGTTGAGTCTGATCAGGTACCAGTTGATAAGGGGAGATACTAGAGATTCATAGAAAGATTGATGTACTTAGCACACACAAGGCCAGACCTTGCCTATGCCTTGAGTATTGTTAGCCAGTTTATGCATAATCCTGGCGAACAACACATGAATGCAGCTATGCGCATTCTGAGGTATCTGAAATCTGCTCCTGGAAAATGAATTTTATTCACTAAAAATGAAGATTGTCAAAGCGTGGATGCATATACTGATGCTGACTGGGCTGAAGCAGTCGATGACATGCGTTCTACTTCAGGTTATTTCACCTTTGTAGGAGGTAACCTTGTTACGTGGAGAAGCAAAAAACAGAATGTTGTTGCCTGATCAAGTGCAAAGGCTGAATTTAGAGGTATGGCACTTGGAGTATGTGAAGCATTGTGGCTAAGACTTCTCCTCAGAGATTTGGGCTATCCACCTAGGCAGCCAATATTGTGATAATAAAACAACATGTGATATTCTGCATAATCCGATTCAACATGATCGAACAAAACATGTGGAGGTAGATAGATTCTTCATTAAGGAGAAGTTGGATCACAAGATCGTGGAGTTTCCTAAGATTCGATCAGAGGATTAGTTGGCCGATATTCTCACCAAAGCAATTTAAAGTCGAGTATTCTCAAAGTTTTTGGGCAAGTTGGGCATATGTGACATCTATGCATGAACTTGAGGGGGAGTGTTGCGATATGGACGAATTCTTTCCTATCTTACCCATTCTTTCCTATTCTCTCTATGATTCTTTCCTATGGGATCGATTATACAGAGACATTTGCACCTGTAGCTAAAATCAATACAGTATGAATCTTGTTGTCTCTTGCTGCGAACTTGGGTTGGCCATTACAACAGTTTGATGTGAAGAATGCCTTTCTACATGGCGAGTTGTCCGAAGAAGTTTACATAGAACTCCCACCAGGATGCATGATACCAAAAACACATAGTCGAAAGGTATGCAGATTAAAGAAGTCACTATATGGGTTGAAACAGTCTCCGAGAGCATGGTTTGGAAGGTTCACAAAATCTATGAAAGCCTTTGGTTACTGTCAGACCAACTCAAACCACACTT
This sequence comes from Pseudotsuga menziesii, assembly GCA_001517045.1. Taxonomy (NCBI): domain Eukaryota; kingdom Viridiplantae; phylum Streptophyta; class Pinopsida; order Pinales; family Pinaceae; genus Pseudotsuga; species Pseudotsuga menziesii. Next base: position 90,498 of record LPNX010416533.1, read on the forward strand.
TATTCTTGAAGAAACAACAGGGTAAGATAATTGCACTTATTGTATATGTGGATGACATGGTGGTTACAGGAAATGATCCTGAAGAAAGGGAGGCTCTAAAGGATTACTTGTCCAGAGAATTTGAAATGAAAGACCTCGGCCCTTTGAAATATTTCCTTGGGATCGAAGTGTCTCAATCTGATAAAGAGATTTTTCTATCTCAAAGGAAATATGCCTTAGACTTGTTACAGGAAATTGGTATGTCAGCATGTTAACCCGCTGATACACCAGTGGAAGAAGGATTGAATTTATGTGTTGAGTCTGATCAGGTACCAGTTGATAAAGGGAGATACCAGAGACTTGTAGGAAGATTGATGTACTTAGCACACACAAGGCCGGACCTTGCCTATGCCTTGAGTATTGTTAGCCAGTTTATGCATAATCATGGTGAACAACACATGAATGTAGTTATGCACATTCTGATATATCTGAAATCCGCTCCCGGAAAAGGAATTTTATTCACTAAAAATGAAGATTGTCAAAGCGTGGATGCATATACTAATGCTGACTGGGCGGAAGCAGTCGATGACATGCGTTCTACTTCAGGTTATTTCACCTTTGTAGGAGGTAATCTTGTTATGTGGAGAAGCAAAAAACAGAATGTTGTTGCCCAATCAAGTGCAGAGGCTGAATTTAGAGGTATGGCACTCGGAGTATGTGAAGCATTGTGGCTAAGACTTCTCCTCAGAGATTTGGGCTATCCACCTAGACAGCCAATATTGTGATAATAAAGCAGCATGTGATATTGCGCATAAACCGGTTTAACATGATCGAACAAAACATGTGGAGGTAGAGAGATTCTTCATTAAGGAGAAGTTGGATCACGAGATCGTGGAGTTTCCTAAGATTCGATCAGAGGACAGTTGGCCGATATTCTCACCAAAGCAGTTTAAAGTCGAGTGTTCTCAAAGTTTTTGGGCAAGTTGGGCATATGTGACATCTATGCATGAACTTGAGGGGGAGTGTTGCGATATGGACGGATTCTTTCCTATTCTCTCTATGATTCTTTCCTATCCTGTAGATGACTGTTTCCTATCCTTGATTATAGGATCTGCAGCCTCAGTGTAGGATCGGCAGCTCGATTGTAGGATATGGAAATTGATCCATTGATGTATATGTACCTATACAATTCACTGTAATAAAAAACAGAATTGTTTTTCTCTTGAACTCTGTTTTGAACTTTCTCCACTACCCCGCGCCTTCAACTCAATGCATTATGCATGGACTATCTACCGAGCGATTCAGATCTGCCTCCTGGTGTTCATTCTTGAGCCCAGGTCTGCCTCCTGCTAGCCTCATCGTGTTCATTTGAGGCCGAATATATGACATGTTCTTCCATTGTAACCTGTTCTGAGAAGACGTGGTCACGCAGGTATGCAGGTAAAGGTACATCTCCTGGCATTTGAAAGTCTCCTGAGCAAACGCGGTCGTGCAGGTGTGTTGGTAACGCCACCAACTCAGATGAAAATTGAGACCTGAAGACCTGAAGACCTGAAAATTTTAGACGCGGTGGGGTGTCTTATCAGTATGGGTCGAAGTACTGAGAGATGCATGCTGGCCCTATCATATCTTTCTTATGGAAATAATTTGAAAATTAAGACAATAATAGACGCCGAAATTTAAATATAGAGGTAAAAAATAAAAGGCTTGATTATTCTGATTATTAATTTAAATAAGATCTCTGCTTTACGGACGGTGGGAAACATTGTCTCGAGACTCGGGTTTTTCTTCCCAGATTCATCAAACTTCTAAATTATTTAAATCCACATTTATCATACTTCTAAATAATAGATATTATCGATGGTTTTGTTATACTCTATCGGTTGGACTTGGATTTAATCCTTGAGAATGGAAGCCACCATGCAAAGAGTCAAAGCTCAAACGCAGCTGGTTGATTTACTTTTTCGGTTATCGTTTTATTTAAACACTGGTGGATTTACTTTTATCGATTTGCAGTGCCTGATCAATCTTATCCAGGCCACTAACCTCCTCAATTTGGCCGGCAAATACATCAATATCTGCAAGGCCTGAATTTTTTTCGGTCTTGCCAGCTCTCAATATTTTCTTTAGACCGACAAGGCAGATTGCGATAATCGTTGGATCAGGGCAGGTTCGAAGATCACAAATTGGCTGTATACAACCTTGAATCGAAAGGTATCTGTAAAAGAAAAAAGAGCTCCTGTTATTCATACTTTATCTGTTCATCAAGAGCTGTGAGAAGATGCAACATGCCAGGAAGAACCTGATTGTCTATTACAGCCTGCACACGACAAAATTTAAAATAAAACGATAACCATGAATTCCTGGATAGTCCATGCATAATGCATGGAGTTGAATGCATGGAGTTGAAGTCGCGCCCGAGTGGAGAAGTGTGGGTCCGGGGTAGTGGTTGACGGTATTGTGTTGTTAAAAGAGACGGAGACGGAGTAGGAACACGCACGGGTGTAGCCGGAGGCCGATCGAAATCCGATAACCGAGATGTGAAAAAGTGCCCTAGTTACACAACTCCCCTTAAAGCCTTCCCAGTCATTTGGTGGAGAACTTCCCAGATGGTTTTTCCCAGAATGTCCATCTTCTCATTTGAAGTGATGGTGTTATGGCTGTAGCCTGCTTCTGTCAGAGTGGCTTCCTAGAAATATGTTTTGTACGTTGAGCACAAATTCATGTGAGAGATAGAAATTGCGGAACAAGCGTTGGATCTTGATATCATGCTTGAATTATGTGAAGAGGAAGTTTCCCGTATCCTTTAGGTATTGAAAGCCATGACCGTAGTCATCGTTGAAGCGATGAAGACTTTAAGACTATCGTTCGGAGCTGTGTGATTTCATTTTCTTTGATTCTAGTGTTGAGTATCGACTGCGTCATCATTCTTCGTTGGAGCTGGACTGACTATTTCTGCGAGCTGCCATCAATTTGTACAAAACGTAACCTGTGCAAGCTACTGGTGCTACATGGGCACATCACCTCATAGAATTTGTCGAAATGTATAGTAACCTGTGTGTATATCCTCATATAATTTGCAGAAATGTACAGGATGAAGATACTTGTGCTCATCAACTTGTGAAATTTTAGAAACATGGAGGTCGCTTATAGAAATCGAATTTCACTTGGAATGTGGGCCTTTTGTTGGCTTGGGCGCTTGAAATTGGTGCATAGATTCTACCAGATCATGCAAGTACAAAGAATTACTCGTATACAAATATTACATTGGGACGTCAGAACGATAATAGTATGTGTATTCAGGCCTCTGTAAAAATTAAAACCATTTACCGCTTATGCTCTTTTGACGATCGACGAGTTCCACTGGCTGCTATCGTAGAGGATTTGAAGATGCAGTTTCGAGAGGGAATTAATGCCATAGAAAAGGGAACCACCAACAACGTAAAGTAGCAAAGGTAGCAAAGGAAAGGGCAAATTATATAGGAGCAGGAGCTTCAGTTACAAAAAACAAAAAAAAGAAAAATGATGAGACTTTTAAAGCATTTGCGGAAAACTACAGAGTTGTAAGAGATGCAGGAGAGTATTACATGTACAACATGACAAATATATAATTATGACGTGTAGATCAATTGGCCTTTGTGGTGTTTGGTCCTTGTGAGATCATGTTCAAACCTCATTGTGAGGGGTTGAGTATGTGAGCCAGCGGTGGGGCCTTTGGCTGACTCTTTTGGAAGCCTCTTGTTTTATGTATTTTTAAAAAGACCTTTGGCTGATTCTTTGGAAGCCTCTTGTTTTATGTATTTTTAAAAAGAGCACATATGTTTAAGCCACCTCATGCTATGGTTTATTTACTTTAATAAAAACCTTGTACATTTATTTTAGCTTCCAAACATTCCTTTTATTATATGAAAGCCATGATTTAATAAAACCATTCTTTTTACATGTATAGGTTGCGAATATGAAAACTTCTGCACAAGACGCACACATTGTGAAGAAAATGGAGGGCACAATCACGCTGGAAAGATAAACTTGACAAACAACCTGGCATCCAACGAGTAATTTAGCCAACAACCCAGCACCAATTCAACCAGGACACCAGATTTATGTCTTAATTACAGTACAGGTCATTCAAACCTTTTCGGATGGTCATCTGCCCATCACTCGCACCTGAAGGATCATTTGTTTACCTATCTGAATGTGTTGAAGATTCCAACAGAGACATGGGTTTTTTTTCCCACCTAGTATACATGGTTTATGAGCCTCTACCTGCAAAGATTCGCTTCACATCCAATCCAAGCATCCCACAGTTCTATTGCGCGAATCTAGGAAACCAACACGCACGATTTGGGGAAAACGACCTATTCAGTTTAACTCATCAATGGAAGCTGTTTTCAGATTTTATGACATTCTGTTATTAGAGAGTTCGACCACTAAAAGGGTTGACCTTCTCTCCATTGTAATCATTAGAAAAAGTCGTCTTAGTTGTGAAGAAGACACAAAAGTAAAACGTTTGTAAACTTTGCTTCTGATATTAATACATAAGCTTTGCTGATTTGTTAATTTCGTTTCTAGTTTAGCCTCGAACATCCTTTGTTCTTAAGAAGGGCCCCTCCGCAACATCAGAATTCCTTGTTCATATAATTCGTTTTTGCTTCTTTTGTGCATATAAGTCATTTCATTTTTGGTTGGGAGAGTCGGAAGGAGGTGAGCGATCGATGGGCGTAGGGTTTGGAAGCGCTTGATGGCGATGGCAGGAGTTGGCAGGTAGTGGGCACGGACGCCAATGGCCTCTAGCTCTGGCTAGGGGTCTGCCATGTTTCCACGTTTCATTGTGCTTGCAAGCGTTTAGGGCGATCGAGGTTTTGTGTGGCAAGGCCTTGTTGCTTCTGCCGGATTTGGGTGCCGTTAGCTCGTGGCGGTGGTTGGGGATTTGGGGTTTGTCAGTTCTTTGAGGTTTCCCTTGAATGCAAGCGGTTTCATTCTTGGCATTAATGGAGGATTTGGAGGAGTTAGACTACTCTAGTGACAGGTTGGAGAGTTCTGACATCTTGGAGGTGCCAGGTGGAGGGTCGATGGAGCAGCTGGTGGATATCCCTAGACTGGGCCAGGACGTGGTGAGCTCGGCAAGCTTGGTGACTGTGGGGTTGGAACCCGTTTCTTCACCGTCTGACTTTCTTGTTTTCTCGCCGGATCTTTTACCGGCTGTTCCCCAGGTGGAGTCTCCTTTTCAGCGGGCGGAAGTTGGTTTGGGGTCTTCGATCTGGAGGGATTCGGGCATTTTCCCTTCACGGCTTCCAGATTTTCAGGCAGCAGTTTCTCTGGTAGGGTTCGGAGACGGCAAGGGATGTGCAGTAGGGTCGGATGATGGGGAGGGCGGTCAGGTCTTGCAGGGAAAGGTCTCTAGCAGAGAGACCTCGGATGATGAGTGGCGGTTGCCATTGGATGTAGCTGAACAGAGAGGTTTTGGGTCTCTGCGCAGGGACTGCTCTGGAGGAGGTTCAGGGGTTTCAGTCGCATTTAATGGGGGGCAAGCTGTGGGCAATGGAGCACCAAAGAAGAGAAGAAAGAACTGGATAAAAAAGAAGCAGCTTCGGAACTATGCTGTTGGCGAGGATATAGCCTGGGACAGCGTCCTCCGGATGGCAAAGTGTACATTAGTGGGGCGGGTTTTGGGAAGGAACTTTGCGAAGAAAACCATTCTTGATTGGGCTGCGAAGTCCTGGGGAGCTCAGTGTGGCTACGTCCCGGAGGTAGAGTTGTTAACCAAAGGATGGTTCGCGGTCACCTTGGAGAAGGAGGAGGATTTAAGGTGGATTCAGAATAAGAGCTGGCATATTGACCATTCACCTGTTTTGCTGAAACCCTGGAGCCCCATGTTTGATGCTAGCAAAGAAAGAGTGGATGTCTTACCCATTTGGGTGAGATTTCCTGCTCTCCCTTTACACTTCTGGGATATGTATCACTTCAGAAGGATAGGCGATATTATTGGGTCTTTTTTGGAGGCGGATCTCTCTTTCCGTGAAACTAAGGAGAAGAAGGTTGCGAGGATTTTGGTTAACATTAACCTCAGGGAGGGTCTGGCCGAGTCGATTAATTTGGAATGGGGTCCGGAGATCATTCCTCAGATATTGGATTATGAAAATGTCCCCTTTCGCTGTAGAAGGTGCCATGTTTATGGGCATCCGGTTTCGGACTGTCCGGTGCCGGGGCGGTCTTGGAACGGTAGAAGGCGGAAAGATCCAGTGGATGCGCGAAAAGGTCCAAGGGAGAAGGTTGATGTTTCCTCTGGTTCAGCCCAGACTATTGCGGATGATTTGGGCAGTGATCCTTCTTCAGAAGAGCTGCTTTTCCTTGAAGATTTGCTGGTTGATGGGGTTAAAGATGCGATGGTACAGGATACTGTTGTAGGGTCGGCTTCTGAGGAGCCCTCAGGTTCTGGTACTTCCTCTATTCCCAGTCTGTCTAATGTTAACTTGTTTTTGAATAATGTTTCTTTCCTTGGTTACGACTGGATAGAAGGTTTAAGAAAGCTATCCCTTTCGGGTCACTCTGGATCCCCTTTGTCCTTGCCTGCTCTTCAAGTTATTGTTGATTCCTTTCCGGGGATGGCCGCACAACCTTCTTTTGCTTCTGTTGCTGCTGAGCTTGTTTTTTTGTCTGCTATGGTCGAACCCTCCTCTGCTATTGTGGAACCAGACCCTGTTCCTATCCCTGAAGATTCCTGTCCCTCTCCACCTGACTCTACGGATTCGGGCTACTTTTTAAGATCTTGTCAAAAGCCTTCGGTTGGGCTGGGTAAAAACCCTTCGCCGGTGAAACGAGGTCGGGGCAGAAAAACAAATCTCTTCAAGGCTCAGTCCAGAGCAAGGGAAGATCTTTTGGGAGGCAAACAAATTTTGATTGAAAAGGCCCTTAGAGCGAAGGCGGCCAAGAAGAAAGGTCGCAAATGAAGATTTTGTCTTTTAATTGTCGGGGGCTGGCTAGGCCTGGCAAGAAATCAACCTTCATCGGGGTGCTTACTCTTGAACGCCCGGATGTGATCTTGCTACAAGAGACCTTAGGAGTAGGAGAGGTGATTCGGGATCGACTGGAAAGTTGGCTTCCAGGCTGGTCCTTCTTGACTTTGGACGCTAGAGGGCGTTCCGGTGGTCTGCGGTGGGTTGGAAAAGTAGTAGTATTCAGTTGATTAATGCATGGGGTTCAGAGGCTATGCTGGGTATTGAGGTATTCGTAGCAGATTTGGGGATTTCTCTCAACGTGGTAAATGTTTATGGGCCTTACCTTAATAGAGTCCCCTTCTGGGACTCCCTTTTGCAAAACCCATCAGTGAGTGGAGATAGTCTGGTTTTGGGTGGAGATTTAAACTTCTTGTTGGGGCACAATGAGGTTTGGGGGCCTCATGCCCAGGTGGATTCTCTGGCGGGTTACTTTGTTCAGAAACTGATGGAGAAGGGCTTGTTGGACATTGAGCCTGTCAAATTAAAACTGACCTGGAGGAACAACCGATGTGGGGAGGCGGGGGTGGCCAAACGAATTGATTGTTTTTTGGCAGCTGAGCAGCTGGTGGATAGATTCTTCATGGTTAGACAGTGGGTGGGCAGCGGAGGCTCATCAGACCATTTTCCTATTTTCTTTGAAATCAAGAAGGGGCCTATCAATCCTCCGAGCCCCTTAAAATTCAATAAGTCTTGGCTTCAGGACGAGACCTTCAAATCTCTTTTTCGAGATTACTGGATTCCTTTTGAAGGGGATAATGATAGATCGGCTGCTATCCAGTTTGTAGAGAATATCAAAAGGCTTAAAGTGCATATCAAAGAGTGGTCAATCGCAAAGAGGAACAGAGATGAAGCTGAGCTGAAGTCTATAGAAGCAGACTTGCTGCTGATTTACGAAGGAGAAGGAGGTGGTTTCTCTTCTTTAGATTCTAAGGAGCCATTGATAAGGCTGGAGGGTAGACGTACCTCCCTGCTGTTAGAAAAGGAGGAAGCTTGGAGACTTAAAAGTAGGGCTCTATGGCTGGAATGCGGGGATGATAATACAAAATTTTTCCATGCCTATGCCCGGGTTAGGAAGGCAACAAATACAATCTGGAGTTTACAGGATGAGGAGGGTATTCATGTAGATTTTGAAGCAAAGGCCAGGTGTGGGGTCATTCATTTTCAGAAGTTATTCAAAGCATCTCCTTAGGCCTCAATCGAAGAGGTTATTAGATTATCTCAAATGTTCCCCCGTTTTGTGGATGAGGAGGAAAATGGGGTTCTTATGAAGGAATTATCGGAAGAGGAACTCAAGGAGGTAATGGGAAGCTTTCAGAAAGACAAAAGTCCAGGGCCAGATGGGTGGACTATACATTTTTTCCTGGGCCTCTTTGACCTGCTGGGGAGGGACCTTTTGAAGGTGGTGGAGGATTCAAGGATGGCTGGTTGGATTCCGGCAAGCTTCAACTCTACTTTTATTGCCCTCATCCCAAAGTCTGATAATGCAACCTCTCTCAATGACTTCAGGCCGATCTCCCTGTGTAATTGTGTGTATAAGATCATCTCAAAAGTGATAGCTCTAAGACTGAAAACAATCCTTTCAGCTCATGTCTCGGCTGAACAGTTTGGTTTCCTAGAAGGGCGCCAGATTCATGAGGCTATTGGGGTAGCCCAAGAAGGTCTTCACAGTTTAAAAACCAGAAGGTTGAAGGGGGCTATCCTAAAAATTGACCTGTCCAAAGCATATGATAGAGTAAGTTGGCTTTATTTGAGGCTGCTTCTAACCCATCTTGGTTTTTGCATCTCTTTTATTCGTTGGGTTATGTCTTGTATAACTACTGTTTCTTTTTCGGTGCTGATTAATGGGGCGGCCTTGCCTTTTTTTCATGCGGAGAGGGGGTTAAGACAAGGGTGCCCCTTGTCCCCTTTACTTTTTCTTCTTGTAGCTGAAGGTCTGAGCAGGGCAATCAGAGCAGCTAAAGCAGAGGGCAGTTTCTCTGGGATACAAATAGCTCCAAATATAAATATTACGCATCTTCTCTTTGTGGATGATGTGCTGGTTTTTTGCTCTGGTGCCAGACGAGAGACCCGAGTATTGCAGGAGATTTTAGAACTCTTCTCAAAGGCTACAGGTATGGAGATTAATTTTGCGAAATCCTCCTTGACTACCCACTTGTTAAGACCAGAAGAGGAGGCTGAACTTTCGAGGATTTTCCCTTTCCCCATAGCTGGATTGGATGAAGGGCTCAAATATCTTGGTTTCTATCTGAAAGAAAACCTTTATCGGAAACAGGATTGGCTCTGGTTGGTTGGGAAGGTTGAAAAACGGTTAAAGGTCTGGAGTCACAAGTGGCTGTCTCGTGCTGGGAGGTTAGTTTTAGTTAAAGCTGTGCTGGAGGCCATTCCGGTCTATTGGATGGCCCTCTCTTGGATTCCGAAAGGGATTCTTGAAAGGATTAGGAGGATCTGCTTCAGGTTTTTATGGAGTGGAAAGAAGGAAGAGCAGACTACTCCTTGGGTTAATTGGAGAAGGATCGCTGTTCCAAAAGGTTTAGGAGGTTGGGGGCTAAAGGACATATTCCTTTTCTCAAAAGCTTTGGCTACTAAGGGTGGATGGAGACTGGTGAAGTCTAGCAGCCTATGGACGTGGGTGATTGTCCAGAAATACCTTCCAGGGGAGAGGCTGCTAGATTGGATCAGAAGCCCCAGGAAATCCCACTCGGGGGGCTCGGTGATTTGGAAAGCGATTGTAAAATCGTTTAATCTGATTGAAAACAATCTAGCTTGGGATGTTGGAAACGGGGAAAGTGTTTTGGTTGGTAGGGATCCATGGCTGGGGAGCACACGACAACATCTTCTTCCACCTGATGTTATTGAGGCTCTCGGCCAGGTAGGGATCACAACTTTAAATCATCTTTCTATTCCAAGGCCTGACGAACCGTGGCTACAATTCTGGAGAAGGGCTAATTCCTTAGGGTTGGGGGAGCGGGAGGCTGGGTTGGTGGAGATTTACATTAGAGAATTGGACAGGGCTCATATTATTCTGTCAGATCAAGAGGACTCTCTGGTGTGGGATGCTGACGCAGGAGGTGCTTATACTCCAAAGGCAGGGTATTTATTCTTAAGTGCAGGGGTGGTTTTAAGGGAAGAAGTATGGTGGTGGAGGCCATTGTGGAAGCTCAAGTGCCCAGCTAAAACAAAGATGTTCATGTGGTGTGTTTTAAATAACAAGGTTTCGACCTGGGATGTGCTGCAGAAGAGATCATTTCAAGGGCCGGGCTGGTGCGTGATGTGTAAACGGGAGTTGGAAACCTCTTACCACCTGTTCCACACTTGCAGTTTTTCTTCTGAGGTCTGGAGGGAAGTTTCCTCTTTGGTTGGTTTCAATTGCCTTTGGGAAGGAGTTTCTATTGGGACAGCTTGGGATTCCTGGTGGAGGAGTACACCTCATAAATATCTAAATTTTTTACCTTTGCTAGTAATATGGGGGATATGGCTTGCTCGTAATAAGGCAATTTTTAAAGATATTCCAAGCTTACCGGCTATCGTTGGGTCTTTAGCTGTGGGTTTCTATAAATCTCTAGCTGTCCACTTAAGGGCTGCTAGGGAACGAAGGCTTTTAGAGGTGGATTTAGATCGATCCAAGCCGTGGGCTTTTTTCGATGGGGCAGCTCAAAACAATCAGTGTGGAGGAGGAGCAGTTCTTTACCTTGCTGCGTCACATGTTTTTGTTTTGTCTATGGGACTTGGGGGGGGAACAAATAATTTTGCAGAGTTAATGAGCCTCAAATTTCTTCTGATGTTTGCAATTGAAAAAAGATGCACTGATTTAAATTTTATGGGAGATGCATTGAATGTTATAAACTAGATAAATCAGACTCAAGAATGCAGGCATTTGAGACTTGCTCATATTATTTTCTCCATCCGACAGCTCCTTTAGCGCCTTGACTCTTTTACTTGCAGGCATGTGTACAGGGAAAACAACACGGAAGCGGACAAAGCTTCTAAGGCTGGGCTCAGGTTGGCAGAAGGTATTTGGACAGTGAAGGAATTTTATGATGGCAGAGAATAGGCTTATTATCACAGGCCGTATATGGAACTTTTTTGATTCTCGGCAGGCTTCCTTTGGGCTATATTGTGGCTGTTTGCAGGCCTTTAATTATTGGTGGTAGAACTGTTAAAATATCTCTTTCAGTAGTAAGGAGTTTTGGCTCCGGTCTCAAACTTGTTGGTCAGTTTTTTTATTATAATTATGTCACCAAAGTAAGCAACGTCGGTTGCTTGAACAGTATTTGTTAAAAGTTATGAGAGCGATCAGCCTCATTGGATCGTATTTATATATGCCCATCGACTTTAACGATAGAAGGAGGTGCTGTAACTTGAACAGCGAAAGACAGATAGCATTTGTTTTGTTGTCATATATACAGAGTTGTGTTCAGCTCATACTTGTTTATGGTTAAGCATCTGTGTATGCTCTTTTTTTACTCTCCCAACAGCAGAATTTATTGTCTGTAGAATGGAACCAACTTTTGGTGGTCCAGAATTCACACATCCGTGAATATTCAGAATGTAATTTTGATCTCGAAAGATGAATGAAATTACGCTTTTTTTTCTTGAAAAAAAAAAAGTCATTTCATTTTTGTATGCATATAGTTTGTTTTCTTGTAGATGATGTTTTGTTGTTTATAAACTGTAATTTTCTTGTGTTTTTATGCAATTTATATCTTCAAAATCCATTCGACCGAACATTCGCACTATTCGTTCAGACTACCTTTCAGTTTGTTCTTCAGCCTTTCATTTGAACTTAGACATAATTTTCCAGAATTTGCAGTCATTTCCAAAATTGTTAATATTGAGTTTTATATAGAGATAGTTAATTAGAGTCCATGCTGATTTTCCAGTACTTTAACATGTCCTGTAGCTAGTTTGAGATTCAAATGTATCTTTGATATTTTGTGCACTTTATTCAATTTGTGTTCCTTGCTTTGGACTACTGGTGACTGCATTTTAATTTAGGTTTATAAAATTTAGTTTGCAAACATGTCCAGAACCCATTCCAAACATCATTCAAATTGTGATTTAATTTATAATTTTTTGTTGTATTTGCAACCGTTGTATTCAATATTCAATCTGTTCGTTGTGCAAACTGATCGCAGTTTCTGATCTTAAGTTGCAATCCGTAATTTGTCCATAAGCGTGACTGTTTGGTCATTGTATTCCTGCAAAACGTCTCTGAAAATTATAATTGCTGTGATAACGTCCTTGAAATCTTTTCATTCCAAGCTGCATCTATAATTCTTATTTTTAAAAGAAACCATAACAAGCCATATGCAGCTGATAAGCATTTCGACGATGTCTATTTGTAAGAACGTTATCATATGCATAAAATCTTTCTTTATGTATTGTTAAGTTTTTATGCTGGCATCCACTTGTTAAGAATGTTACCATATGTGTAAATGTTGTTTTATATATAACTTAATTTCTATAAGAAATCATGTCTTAAATCCCTTCTTTGAAAAAGTAAATGGTGACATGTAATTTCGTGTGAATTTAATTGTTTATGTGTTGTTGATTGGAAAGTGATTTGAATTGTTTAAAACATATTTAGATTGTTTTATGTGTTCTTTCATGGTTAAAAAACGTGTTTCTCATTTTGTATATAAGTGAAAATTTTGTCATATGTCTTATATTTTTCATATTGCATTTTTGTGAGCTTTATAATGTTGTGGGGAATGGATTTGGAGAATAAGAGAATTTAGTTGAGTTAATCATTGTTTGATTTGCATTAGATAGCTTAGTTTGATTTTATTTCATGCATTTTCCCGTAGCTTAGCTTAGCTTAGTTGAATTTTCATTCTATAGTTTAGATCTATTTTTCTTTATGTAAGTTGTTGGCATTAGGATAGGTTAGACTAGGCTAGATTAGGCTTTAGTCCTGCACATATAGTGTTTTCATCTCACAAGCTACCTTCCCGGGTTGACAATTAAGTGTTGAATTAGATAGCATATATTTTCACCAACAAATAGCATAACAAAGACGTGTACACCATGCAAACTAGATATCAAATTATACGATATCGAGATGAGATATCAAATTATATGATATCAAGTTTAGGAAAAGAAGAGTACGCAAACTAATGCTTCGAGGAGTTGAAATTCACTCAAGGTGAAACTAAGTTCTCTTGGCGAAGACTAAAAAATTATGCAATGTTGTTCATATTGTGCTTCAATTTTTAAGTTTGTGATATGTTTTCATTTTGTTATGTGTTCCAAACCTAGAAATAAATGATTGGTTGTACACAATCCAACTATACATACAACGACATATAGAGATAGATGTTATGCACTATTCTCATTAACCAAATGTACATATTAATACAAGAGAGATTACCCTTGGTTTCACATTCTAAGTGGTATTTTGGACTTCTCAATGATTGTTTAATAAACCTCACGGTTTAGGTTCCAACAACCCCCCCTAAATCTAAAGGCGTGTATATGAGTTCAAGAATAGAGAGTTGAATAACTAGAAGTGGACAACTACCAACTACTGAACATTTCCAACTTGACAATTTGAATTTTCCAAGCAAGTTAGTAGAAGCTGACATATCCTGTTAAATAGAAGTACTCTATGAGGTTGTGGTTTTCGCTGACAAAAAACCAAAAGGGATAGAAGAAGCTAAAATATTCTACTAAGTGGGTGGTTTAAGGATGACCACAAACTCTCGAACTTGGTGACAAGTCCGTTTCTCACTCAAAGGTTCTCTATGGAACTTGGAACAAAGGCTCAACGGTTCTCTGGAAAGTGGTGTTTGGGGACCACCATTTGATATCTAATAGAAACTAAAGTCTTTTGATAAATGGGTGGTTTAACGCTAACCACAAACTTTGGAGCTCAGTCGAACATGGCAATGATTTGGTTCAGGCTTGCTTGTTCCAGCTCATTTGATTTTGATGGTTTATCATTCTCCCCATGTTCGGAACAATGTGAGGAGAGAAAAGTCTCATGGTGTCAAAACTAGACATAGAACATCTGATTAATTTGGAACATGTTGGTTGTCTTTTGTCTTCTTGCCACATCTCTGAATTTGGCCTTTGAAATTGGCCATGGCTTACGCTTTCTTGATATGGCTTATTTGTCAAAGGCCATGACTACTTGTCAAAATGACAAGGCTTCGAAACTTAAAGCCTGACATCATGTTCCCCCTTGTCAAGTACAAGATAAGAAACAATACAATATTTTGTTGCAAGTTTCGCTCTTGCCCTTATAGATTTATTTAGCAACACACACCTATCTGAAGAATTGTCACACTTCTCACAATGTTAACAAGGATGAAGATCAAAACACTTATTTTCATATGGCCAACTCGATCACAATGTTGGAATATATAACTATAAATAAGTTGTACATATTCTGACATTGTTTCACTGTGTTGGCACCTAATAAGAATCATCTTCAAAGAGAGGGTTGTTCTAAACAAACACTAGTTTAGAATGTTGATTCATTTTCTATACTTCATCCTCTTTTGATTTTGAATCCTGTAAATGTGTGATAACAGATTAAATATTTTCTTTGTTGATTGTGATTGAGTCATTTATAACAGTAAGCATTAGAGCATTCAAAAACTGTAATATTTCTTTAGTTTGAAACACGGTGACGACTATTTGAGGCCTTCTTGTGTAGGTAGGACCAAGTGGACTCAATCAACAAGATGGTTGCTTCTTGCAAATCTTCCCTTTACAAAAAAGACTCAACAGATTCAAACTGAAAAGTGAAGGGTGTCGGTCTCAACTGAGAGTGCACCCAAATACAATATGTAATTCAACTTTCCTTCAATTTGAGATTGTACACAAACACATGCAAGTACAAAAAATTCTCTAGAACTTACGGAAAAAGAAATTTGCAACTTACACTTCTGAATGTTGAATTGATGAATCTACTATACATGATTTCTTGTGTGATGACTATTTGCTTCTTCTTTTGGAGTAGTTGTAGCAGCAATCTACAAACTTTGTCAGACCAAACCAGTCCCAAATCTTCTCCAACTACAACTTTCTTCACAATTCCTTGTTCACCGTAAAATCACAACCTCCTCTAAATGCTCTGCTTCCTTTGATGATGCTTAACAACACTATCCACCAATGTTTTCTCACAATACAACTTGAGAAGCAATCTCTAGAATAGATGAACGATCTTTTAAATATTGGACACCATGACTTAGCTTCTAATTTCTCTAACAATGTCAAAGGGTTCAAACATATTCTACTCATGTAGCTCGACTTAGTTAGTATCTAGCATTCCTCCAACAACCAAGCACTTTTCAAATCAGTTTTCCAATGTGCTAGAGAAGCTCATGACGTTCTCATTCAACGTGAGGACTTCTTTTCCTTTTCATAAATAAAACTTCAAGCTACCATTCAAAACTCAAGATGTTTCCTTAATAAAACGTGTTCATCCAAAGCAGAGAAACATGTCATGTCAAGTTAGTTATACTACTATATTTTCAGATATTTAAAGCGGGCACACCGTAGATTACTGGGAAGTTTCACCCTCAACCATGAAAATACATCTTTCAAATGTACAACTGGCATGTATCTAATATAAATCTTAGTAAAGAATTTCATATTCCTCAAATATCAAGATATTTGATTATCCTCTTTGAGATAAACGGTGCAAGAAGCCATCCTGGAAATATATATTTCTTCAAATTCCTTTGAGAAAGAATCACTTTCAACACTTGAAACAATTTTGAGGTATTCTAGAAGAATTCCTAAAATCCATTACAAAAATGCAAACATTTGCAACACCATATGTGGAATCTCAACGTTCAAAAGGAATCTCCAAAGACGGTCTTCAAGTCACAACAACAACCAATCTTCAATGGTCTTGGTTCCACATCTCAAGATGTTGTAACCTAATGCAAAGCAAAGGGGCACCTTCACTAAGATTGAGGAGTATCTCCATCTTCCCAATATGATATTTGGCTCCAATCTTTGTGCATTATTAAATTGTTTGAAGTGCACCTTGAGAAGTAGTCCACTCACGTGCTTTGTAGTTACATCAACAATCAGTTTATCTTGCTCTGTACCAACCTCAGTTGTAAGAAATACTTTATTATTAGCTCCAACTGAGAACAATAAAAAGTACATGCCGTAGTGACCATGGAGAAGTGATAACCTATTGGAAAAATGGATATTTTTCAGGATTTTTCAAAGGTTTACGAACAAAAATGGAGTTAATCCATCCTTTTGGATGGCCTAGTACCAATCATTTCAAAAAATTGGAAGCATTTTTTCTTTAAAAAAAATGTTTTTCTGGATCATGTGTTTGACTTTCATGGTCCACAGGTCTTTCGCAAGAGGGGACAGTTGGAATGATGAGGTGGAGGGTTTGAAGACTCTTGTCACCTCACCTGTCACCTAACCGATAGGATGCGACAATTTCTTGGTTGGGGGAGCCCTCTCTTGAAGGAAGGTAAATGGGAATACTTGTAACCAACAACCTTTTCCTCAGATTCTTTCAAACCCTAATGAGGAGGTTGATTATGTATTGTCTTGGGCGTTGCTAGTTCAGGGTAAGCGGTTTGGTTCAGGGAATGTTTCGTGTTACAATAGTTTGGATTGTAGAAACCCTACTGTGTTCTCAGTTCCTCCTTTACAAAAGGGTAGTTCTTTGGAAGGTCTTTCACCATGTGTTTTTGTGCCTGAAGGGTGGAAAGGATAAGCTTTTCGGATAGAAGGAGTCTTTCAGAGAAAAACACAAGATGAAAAGGGAAAGGTTTGTGCATCATGAATACAGATGTAACCTTGAAGATGATTCTCTCCCTCTCTTCAAATGATTTAGTGGGAAAGATGGAATTTGTCAACTTATCCAGTCGTGAGTTATTGGATTGGGTTAGGGAAAAGTGGAATCCGCTTATTAAAATAGTTCTACGGTTCTTGATGCTGATGAATGGATGGTTTTGCTTCATATTTTTCTCTGCGGATGATATAAAACTGATAGAGGACATATTTTGGGTTATTGATAATGGTTCTCTTGTATTGAATCGCTGACATGACGGTTTCAATCCTTGGAGGAAAGGATGAAGAATAGGAACTTGTGGGTTCTCTTACCCGAGTTTCCCTTGCATTGTTGGTGTCTTATAGGTTTTATGGCGGTATCTAAATTTGATGGACATTTTATCTTATTGAAGAAGAATTTATGTTGGAAAGTGATAGATGGTTACCCTGAATCTTAGTGGAAGTTGATGTTTTTGAAGGTCTTACTACGGATCTGGAGGTGGTTTGGGAAATGGGGTCTTTTACACAGAGATTGGATTATTGGAAAATTTCGTTTAGATGCCATAAATTTCATGAGTTAGGAAATATCAAAGCGAGTTGTCCAAACCCTCATTTTGGTTCTACTGTCGAAGAGGATATCTCGTATTTCAACGAAGAGAGTGATGTGGTGGAATTTGGATTAAATATTTCGATTCCTCTCGATGACTCTTCGGTGTCGGATTTTTTAGGTAAGTTTTGTCTCCAAACTCCCATTCTCTCAAATTTTTTATCTTCAAAAGTCATTTCAAGTTATTTGAGTGCTGGTGGGGTGGATTTTAGGAACAAGGTTTCTTTGGAGGACGAGGGCCTAGATACTTTGCATCTTTCTGATAAAATTTTAGTGGAAGAAGTTGATTTAAGAGAAGATGTAGGGATTGACCGCTCTCTAAGTAAAGCTCCCGAGGAGAAGCAATTATCTAACAAGGAAATGATTTCAGAGGTAAACCTTGGTAGGGTTTTAGACTTCCTTCAGGTGGGGAAGCCTAGTGTTGTGATTTCCAAGGAGGGTGGAGATGGGGGGGGGGGTTAGCTGTAGTTCCTCTTAATTATAGAAGGGAAGGTCTTGACATAAGCCTTATGCAATTTCCTTTAAAAGATGGTGGCATTTCTTTCCCATCAGAGGATGTTTCCTCCCTTTGGGATTCAGTTTCTCCTAAGACAATTCTAATTTTTTCAGCTGTAATTGATGTTGATCCTGAGACTCTTTCAATATCCTCCATCATAAGTATGAATGTTACAGTCAGAAAACTGGCTAGAAAAACAAAAGGTAAGAGAAAAGTAGAAGAAGATATTGAAAAGAGTTTTTTAATCCAAATGTAACTTCTCTTTTCCAAATATGTTTAGATAAAGTGGATGATTCCTCTTCAGTTTATGAAATTGGGGATCTTAGAGAGGAGTTGGCCCCCATGAAGGTTACCCAATGAATCTTATATTTTTTAATATCAGGGGGGTATGCAATTCACCTAAAAGAATTGCTTTAAAGAGGATTTTAGGCAGGGTTAACCCTTCGATATTTCTCCCTTAGGAAATTATTGTGGATGATTTGGAGGCTTGTGAATTGTTTTTAAGAATCAAACCAAATTGGAAATGTTGTGCATTGGATTCTTTGGGTCATTCGGTGGGTTTGCTCCTGGACTGGGATCCATCGTTCTCAAATTTTAATTCTTTCGCTATAACAGATGGATTAATGATGGAGGGAAAGTTTTTGGGTTTTGATTTCCCTGTTAGAATACTTAATGTTAGAAAAAATAGGATTGCAGATAAATAACAATAAACAATAAACAAGATGCAAATATTAAAACACATTACAGGAGAGACACAGATATAATGTGGTTCACCCAAGATGGGATACATACAAATAGAAATTGGTAGTCCTTTATTATTATACCATCCAACTAAATGAAGGGATACAACCTGCAACAACCCCATCGCACTTCCTCTTCACTCTCCACAGCCTCTCTCACACAATCATGGAGATTGTTTTTACAATGCTACAATACAATACACATTCATTTTACAATCCTTTCATTTTATAGGGAAATTACCATGGGTCACCCAAAACCATGGTCCCATAAACCATTGGCTAACAAACATCCCAAAAATTTCTTTTCAGGGCGCTTCCCTTAAACCCTCGTTGGCCCTCGGACCCCCCATCCGGTGGGTATGGTCCCCCCAGACCTCCATAGGGGGACGATGTCCCATCACACCCCCTACTAGGACAATTGTACAATAAAATGGGTGTACAAACACAATTGAACAATAACATCTTTGAATATGGAAGATCAGGCTCCACAACTAACACTTAATATTAATGGTCCATACAATCATAAGCAGGTTTTTTGGGAGAAAGATAGAGATGTGGGATTGCTTGATCATCATGGCCTCATTTTAGGAGGGGACCTAAATCTAACCTTAGCTGATTCATATATTTGGAGAGATGGAATACTGAATGATCCATTACATGTTTTTTTTTAATCTTTCTTTGATCATGCTGGATTGATCGATATTGAACCACCGTTTCTAAGTCCAACTTCAAATAATGGAAGAGTGGGGAGTGTTGGTATAGCCAAGATGTTAGATATATTTTTCATGTCAGAGTATCTCTGCGAATCTCTTGGTTGTTATAGAACTTGGACTATATCCATATGTTTTTCTGACCATAGGACAATGGTTGTGGAATTGGATAATGAGAAATCTCTGTTGTCTTATCCTTTCAAGTTAACAGAGTCTGGTTAGAGGATGCTTCTTTTTGCACGTTGGAAAAAGAAAAATGGTAGGATTATTCTGTTTCGATGAATCTCCCTCCTATGTTTGGTTTCTTACAAAAGGTTTCTATTCTTAGTGTTGAGGTTTAAAGTTGGGAAAATATAAGGAAAAAGGAGTCTCTAGAGAATCTGGAGGTGATCGAAGCGGAAATTGATTTTTTGGAAGACAAAGTTGAAGATGGTCATTTCTCTTCACTTAGAAAGGAAAGAATGGATTTTCTTCATGCATAAAGAGAAAAGATCCTTCTCCAAACCGAACAAACCTAGAGATTGAAAATTTGTGCAGTGTGGTTGGAGGCGGGTGACAATAACACAAAATTATTTCACAGGTTTGCTAATTAGAGACAGATTTCAAACTCCATTTGGGAAATAAAGAATCAGAATGGGATCTTTCTTAAGAATCAGGTTGCAATAAAGGAAGAAGCAGTAAATTATTTCTAGGATATATACACAAAGGATCAGAGAAAGAATTTTAAACAACATGTAAAAATTCTTACGAATTTCCCCAAATTCTTCTCTGAAGAAGAGGGATTAAAAGTGGGAGCCAAAGTAACTATGGAGGAAGTAAAACACATTTTGTCAAATTCTGCCAAGATAAGAGTCCCGGGTCTGATGGATGGCCGGTCGAGTTTTATTTACAATTTTTTGAGTTGTTGGGAGAGGAAATCACTATGGATGTTAATGAATCACGTAGATTGGGAAATATTCCAATCACCCTAAATTCTACTTTTTTAGTCCTCATCCCAAAGAAGGATAGGCCTGATTCTCTAAATGAATTTAGGCCTATTTCCCTTTGCAATACTTTGTACAAGATCATAATGAAAGTCATTGTTGACATAATCAAATTCGTTTTTGGCAGAAGCATCTTGGAGGAGCAATTTGTTTTTTTTCCAAATCATCAGATTACAGAGGCTGTTGGGATTGCGCAAGAGTGCTTACATACAATAAAGAAAAGAAAATTGAATTCCTTTGTTTTAAAAGTTGATATGGTAAATTTAAATCTTTTTACAGGGTGGATAGGACTTTGCTGAGACTTATCTTGGTTCATATTGGTCTTCCTTATGAGGTAATGAGTTGGATAATGGGGTGTATCTCTTTGACAAACTTTGCTACGTTGGTAAATGGTTCTCCCTCTGATTTTTTCAAAAGCACTATAGGACTTAGGCATGGTTGTCCATTATCGTTGCTTATTTTTCTATTAGCCATTGAAGGTTTAAGTAGGTTGATTGGGGAAAGAAGAATGGAAAAGAAGATAAAAGGATTGAAGCTCTCCCCCTCTCTCTTCATTTCTCATTTGTTATTTGTTGATGATATTCCTATATTTGGAAATGGTTAGAAGATGGAATGGATGCAGCATAAGGAGAATTTTGATATCTTATATATGGCATATGGAATGTTAGTAAGTGCGCAAAAATATCATTTTTGTTTCTTCTTGTGATGAAAAGCAATTACGTAGTCAGATTCTATCTATCTTTCATGTTTCCTTGCTTGGTTTAAATTAGGGCTTCAGGTATCTTGGTTTTTATTTAAATCCCAATTCATATGCTTCTAAAGATTGGAACTGGTTGTTAAATTTTTTTTGATAAAAGAATCAAATGTTGGGTGTATAGGTGGCTTTCAGTTGGGGGTCGGTTAGTTTTGGATAACATTGTTTTGCAAAGTATCTTGGTGTTTTGGTTCTCTTTGTTTATTCTCCTTCCTTAATTGTTACTCAATTAAGGAGAAAGTTGTTTAATTTTGTATGGTTGGGCAGTTTGGAAGTTACAAATTTCACTTGTCATCATGGGAAAGTATTGCATTGCCAAAATTCAAAGGTTGTTTGGGTTTAAAATATTTAAGACTATTTAATTTGTCTCTTCATGCCAGGAGTTTGTGGAGATATTTGTTTTTGCTAGGATTATTGAATAAATTTATTAAGACTAAATATATCATAAAGTTGTCTATGTTACGATGGATTAGAGATTTGGGTTTGAAGAATTCAAATACTTCTTTCCTTTGGAAAAGTTTTCTTAAATCTCGGTTGGTTATTAAATACACCTTAGCTGGAAAGTTGGGAGAGGGTTCCATATTTTTATTGGCATAGATCCAATTGTAGGGGTCCATGGAAATGGTTTGTTATTCAGGAAACTTATAGCCGAGCTTCAAAGAATAAATATATTGGTTCTTACACAAATTAGAAATGGCATGGAAGATTCTGTATGGTTACTGGCTTTCTATGGAGGCATTAAATTTGTTGGATCAGTTAAGGGAAGAGTGGAGACACTTCATTGATTCTCTTTATTAGGCAAGAATTTTCCTTGAAGATAGTGAAGATGTTTTAGTTTGGGAACCAAATATCAATCTAGGCATTGTCACAACCACGTTTGATTATGAACTTTTAGTGGAACAAAGAGGTTATCCTTCTATCAGATAGCAGGATAGATTTTTATGGAAAAGGATCATGCCTTTAAAGGTAAAATGCTTTAGCTGGTTTTTATTGAACAAGAAAACCCTAGTGCGGGAGAATCTCAAGCGCCATGGTTTTGTTGGTTTGAGATTGTATATTCTCCTCAGAATTGATTCAGATTTAGTGGTGAGTTAGTGGAACATCTCTCTTATCATTGCTATTTTTTTGAGGTTGTTCTGTTGGAGGCTGGCGGGTTGCTCTCAGTTCACTTTAGGTGGGATCTAGGGAAAATTTAAGATAGTTTAATGGGCTGGTTTAATAGTAAAGGGAAGATAAAGGAGTTTCCCCTTTTTTTGGGAAGTTTTGAAAACGAGAAATATAAGTTTCTTCCAGGATGTTACTCCTTCTATTTTTTTAACTACTTTTAAAACTTCGGATGATATTCAGGAATGGAAGAAGGAAGATGTTTCTAAAGGAAAAAAGATAAATATCAGTCCTTCTTTTGCAATGGATGCTATTGTTGGGTTTTTTGATGGGGCTCAACAAAATGGAAAATGTGGATCCCATTACATAAATTTAAAGATGGGAGCAGGTGTTGGAACTAACACTTATGCTGAGCTTGTCACTCTTTGGGGGTTATTGTGGTTCGCTAAAAAAAGAGGTTATATTCAACTACAAGCCTTCGGTGATTGAAATATAGTAATTGATTGGAAAAAAAATTTGAACTCTCTGCAGTATTTATGTTTTACAGCTGGATGAGAAGGATTTAGATTATTAAAAGCTTTTTTTAGGTTAATTCTTTCAATCACATCTACAGGGTTTTCAATGCTGCAGTGGATTCAATGTCTAAGGATTTGATTGGGGATATGACTAGATTTATCGAGTTTTATGAATTTGTTGATGGGGTCATGATAGATGATGGTTTATATCCTTTCTCTTAATTTGTCTATGGTTTTTCTTTCACACAGATGGTACTTCTTTCTTCAGTATGATAGTTTAGGTTGCAGTTATTGTTGTTAGGTTATTTCTTGTTTTCTTGACTTGATTTTTTTTGTGGGAAGGTTGTTGAGAAGGTATGCATATTTTGAAGGATGCAAGTTGTAAGTTTTGTTAAGTTGTTTTAAAGATAGCATGTTAATAGATAGAAAGTATGGTATATATGTAATTTTGATTCTTAAATGAATAACAAATTACATTATTGAAAAAAAGGATAAAGCATTGTGGAAAGGAGGGAGATAGGTCACATCTATGTTGTGGGCACTCACACTTCAAGAGTATGAGCTCCACCCTTCAATGTAGCTCCACACAAAAGTATGAAACATAGTAACTTCAATAGAATGATCTCTCTGTTGGAAATATTAATTACTCGCTGATCCACATAAAAAATTAGCCAACCCTATCAGATTCTGTAGCATGTCAGTTTCTGCCAGACAGTCTGACAGAATGAAGAGTTCACGTCAGTCATATATAAAGCAGTCAAATTAAATTGCTGAAGCAAAGTTTCTAGGTAGATAGTTATTACAGTATTTAATGTAACTTGGTAGAATTTTTCTATAAGAAGATGCAGATTGTAATTAGATATACAGACGGAAAGACACACATAGACAGACATAGAGATACAGACAAAGAAACAGAGAGAAGAAGAGAAGTGTGGTGAAGAAGAAGGAAAAAATTTGTGAAGAGTTTGAAGCTCAGGATTTTATGGAACATCTCTCTTATCATTGCTATTTTTTCCAGGTTGTTCTGTTGGAGGCTGGCAGGTTACTCTCAGCTTACTTTAGGTGGGATGGGGAAAATTTGAGATAGTTTAATGGGCTGGTTTAACAGTAAAGAGAAGATAAAGGAGTTTCCTTTTCTTTTGGGAAGTTTTGAAAACGAGAAATATAAGTTTCTTCCAGGATGTTACTCCTTCTGTTTTTTTTACTAATTTTAAAACTTTGGATGATATTCAGGAATGGAAGAAGGAAGATGTTTCTAAAGGAAAAAAGATAAATATCAGTCCTTCTTTTGCAGTGGATGCTATTGTTGGGTTTTTTGATGGGGCTCAACAAAATGGAAAATGTGGATCCCATTACATAAATTTAAAGATGGGAGCAAGTGTTGGAACTAACACTAATGCTGAGCTTGTCGCTCTTTGGGGGTTATTGTGGTTCACTAAAACAAGAGGTTATATTCAACTACAAGCCTTCTGTGATTGCAATATAGTAATTGACTGGAAAAACAATTTGAACTATTTGCAGTGTTTATGTTTTACAGCTGGATGAGAAGGATTTAGATTATTAGAAGTTTTTTTTAGGTTACTTCTTTCAATCACATCTACAAGGTTTTCAATGCTACAGTGGATTCAATGTCCAAGGATTCGATTGGGGATATGACTAGATTTATCGAGTTTTATGAATTTGTTGATGGGGTCATGATAGATGATGGTTTATATCCTTTCTCTTCATTTGTCTATAGTTTTGCTTTCACACAGATGGTACTTCTTTCTTCAGTATGATAGTTTAGGTTGCAATTATTGTTGTTAGGTTATTTCTTGTTTTCTTGACTTGATTTTTTTTGTGGGAAGGTTGTTGAGAAGGTATGCATATTTTGAAGGATGCAAGTTGTAAATTTTGTTAAGTTTTTTTAAAGATAGCATGTTAATAGATAGAAAGTCTGGTATATATGTAATTTTGATTCTTAAATGAATAACAAATTACATGTTTCTTTTCTATTGAAAAAAAAGATAAAGCATTGTGGAAAGGAGGGAGATAGGTCACATCTATGTTGTGGGCGCTCACACTTCAAGAGTATGAGCTCCACCCTTCAATGTAGCTCCACACAAAAGTATGAAACATAGTAACTTCAATAGAATGATCTCTCTGTTAGAAATATTAATTACTCATTGATCCACATAACAAATTAGCCGACCCTGTCAGAGTCTGTAGCATTTCAGTTTCTGCCAGACAGTCTGATAGAATGAAGAGTTCACATCAATCATATATAAAGCAGTCGAATTAAATTGTTGAAGCAAAGTTTCTAGGTAGATAATTATTAAAGTCTTTAATGTAACTTGGTAGAAGTTTTCTATAAGAAGATGTAGATTGTAATTAGATATACAGACGGAAAGACACACATAGAAAAACATAGAGATACAGACAAAGAAACAGAGAGAAGAAGAGAAGTGTGGTGAAGAAGAAGGAAAAACTCTGTGAAGAGTTCGAAGCTCGGGATTTTGTGGAACATCTCTCTTATCATTGCTATTTTTTCCAGGTTGTTCTGTTGGAGGCTGGTAGGTTTCTCTCAGTTCACTTTAGGTGGGATCTGGGGAAAATTTAAGATAGTTTAATGGGCTGGTTTAACACTAAAGAGAAGATAAAGGAGTTTCTTTTTTTTGGGGAAGTTTTGAAAACGAGAAATATAAGTTTCTTCCAGGATGTTACTCCTTCTGTTTTTTTTACTAATTTTAAAACTTTGGATGATATTCAGGAATGGAAGAAGGAAGATGTTTCTAAAGGAAAAAATATAAATACCAGTCCTTCTTTTGCAGTGGATGTTATTATTGGGTTTTTTGATGGGGCTCAAGAAAATGGAAAATGTGGATCCCATTACATAAATTTAAAGATGGGAGCAGGTGTTGGAACTAACACTTATGTTGAGCTTGTCACTCTTTGGGGTTTATTGTGGTTCGCTAAAAAAAGAGGTTATATTCAACTACAAGCCTTCGGTGATTGAAATATAGTAATTGATTGGAAAAGCAATTTGAACTCTCTGCAGTATTTATGTTTTACAGCTGGATGAGAAGGATTTAGATTATTAAAAGTTTTTTTTAGGTTATTTCTTTCAATCACATCTACAGGGTTTCCAATGCTGCAGTGGATTCAATGTCCAAGGATTCGATTAGGGATATGACTAGATTTATCGAGTTTTATGAATTTGTTGATGGGGTCATGATAGATGATGGTTTATATCCTTTCTCTTAATTTGTCTATGGTTTTTCTTTCACATAGATGGCACTTCTTTCTTCAGTATGATAATTTAGGTTGCAGTTATTGTTGTTAGGTTATTTCTTGTTTTCTTGACTTGAATTTTTTTGTGGGAAGGTTGTTGAGAAGGTATGCATATTTTGAAGGATGCAAGTTGTAAGTTTTGTTAAGTTTTTTTAAAGATAGCATGTTAATAGATAGAAATTCTGGTATATATGTAATTTTGATTCTTAAATGAATAACAAATTACATGTTTTTTTTTCTATTGAAAAAAAAGATAAAGCATTGTGGAAAGGAGGGAGATAGGTCAAATCTATGTTGTGGGCGCTCACACTTCAAGAGTATGAGCTCCACCCTTCAATACAACTCCACACAAAAGTATGAAACATAGTAACTTCAATAGAATGATCTCTCTGTTGGAAATATTAATTACTTGCTGATCCACATAACAAATTAACCGACCCTGTCAGAGTCTAGAGAAGGTCAGTTTCTGCTAGACAGTCTAACAGAATGAAGAGTTCATGTCAGTCATATATAAAGCAGTCGAATTAAATTGCTGAAGCAAAGTTTCTAGGTAGATAGTTATTACAATATTTAATGTAACTTGGTAGAAGTTTTCTATAATAAGATGCATATTGTAATTAGATATACAGACGGAAAGACACACATAGACAAACATAGAGATACAGACAAAGAAACAAAGAGAAGAAGAGAAGTGTGGTGAAGAAGAAGGAAAAACTCTGTGGAGAGTTCAAAGCTCAGGATTTTGTGTTTTGTGAAAGTGTTGAGAACCGAAGCTCTGCAAAAGGTGAAACATCCTTGGAAATTTCCAAGTTTGTATTTATGGCTATAGTTATATGTTGTGTCGCCACAAGATATATAAATCCATAGTTTATGGTTTAATGCAGGTTTTATTTAGCCACACATCTTCTCCATATTTACCTGAGTGAATGTTGTTTACATTTACCGTTTAGTGAAAGACACAAATAATCCATATTTATTTCAGAGCATAAAAGTTCTAGTTTTTATTCGTAGAGTGTTCGACACAAGTCTTATTTAATATTTGGTTATACGATATTGTGAGTGAGTTGCAATATAATTGTGTCGCAGTTTAGCCCAAGTTACCGTCGGTGAAAAGTGTTTTTCATATCCTAAGTATTTAGACTAAGAAATATCTCTTTTATAAAATTGGACCAAAAGTTGTTTTGTGGAAGTGAAATTTGGTCGCAACCTAAATCCTGCCACAATAAAATCCGGTAGAAGTCAAGTGAGTATGTCGAGGTAAAAGTGTGTCTAGTGAAAAGTTTTCCGCAGTAACTTTGTCGCAGTAATTCCTTCGCAAATATTTTTTGGCCGCAAGACTTTCTGTTAAATTAAAAAGGGAAAGAAATTTTATGTTTGCGTGCTAACTCAATTCTATCGTTGTAGCAATGATATTTTCCGAGATCTGGTATCAGAGTAGGTTTAGGAAAGAAACCTTGTCTTAAAAGGGAAAAGTAATTTTCTGAGGAAAGTTAAAAATTAAAAATGGCTTCCACTTCTAGTTCACACATGTCGAGTTTACAAAATCCAATTTTTACAGGAAAGAATTATGAGTATTGGTCTCTAACAATGAAGGCTCTGTTCAGAGGTGAAGATTTTTGGGAGCTAGTTAAGAATGGTTATGCAGAACCAACATATCAGGTGGCATATAACAATATCACACAAACTAAGAAAGATTCCCCAAGGGAACAAATGAAGAAAGATGGAAAAGCTATGTTCTATATAAACCAATCCATGCATGAAATCATACTCCCAAGAGTAGCAACAAAATTATCGCTAAGCAGGCATGGGACACATTGGAGACTGAATATTAAGGCTTGGACAAGGTAAAGAATTCCAAGTTGTATATTCTGAGGAGATATTTTGAATCTCTGTCAATGAAAGAAACAGAGTCAGTAGACTCATTCTATACTAGAGCTTTTGGTTTGATAAATCAACTAAAATCTCATGGAGAAACCACAGAAGACTAAAGGGTGGTTGAAATAATTCTCAGAAGTCTTCCCCCAAGATTTGAATCCTTGGTTGTGACCTTAGAAGAAAAAATATATATGTCGGTGTTCACCATTGATGAGTTGCAAGCTTCACTCATCAATCATGAACAAAAAATCAATAGATCAAATAGATCATTGGAAGGTGCATTTGCAACACAGTCATCCATAAGCCGTGGTAGAGGCAGGGGGAGAAATAATTCTAGAGGTAGAGGAAGAAACTTCTCAAGAGGAGGACACAACAACTGTCCCACAAATGTCGCTAGTAGAGGACATAATCAGAACCCAAGTCACTGAAGTGGTCACAGGTTTGATAAATAAAAAATTCAATGTCATTATTGTAATAAATTTGGTCATTATGCATATGAATGCAAGAAGAAGCAACATGACCAAGAAAGGAAAATACAAAATCAGTTGATGAACACCACTTTGTCGAGCGCAATGTTGATGGCATGCACATCCCCAATTGAATGTAATACCGTCCAAGAAATTCCATGCGACATATGGTATCTAGATTCAGACTGCAACAATCATATGAATGGTAATTTAAATTTGTTTTCCAGTCTAGATAATTCAGTTCAAACTAATGTTACTCTTGGAAATAATATCCAAGTCATTGTTTTGGGAAAATGTACTGTTGGTATTCTAACCAAACAGGGGGAGTGAAAAAGTTATGCCTAATGTCTATCATGTCAAAGGTCTGAAACACAATTTGTTGAGCATTGGACAACTGATGCAAAAAGGTTACAGAGTCTTGGCATGGAGGACAATCACTGTGTGATTAAAGACATATGTCCAAGAAACCAACTGATAACAAAAGTGCCAATTGCAAGCAATCACTTGTTTCTATTGAGGATAGTTCCAGATATGAAAGGAAAGGAAAATACAAGAGCTACATTCAAGGCAGAAAGTAAAGAAGCAATCGTACATTGCAACAAGAAAGAAAATGACAACGTTGAAATTCAAGCAACGTTTCAAATAGAAGTTCAAGATGATTCTTGGTTGCGGCATTTTAGATTTGGACATCTGAATTTTGTTGGCCTAAAGCTATTGCACACAAATAATGTGGTGAAAGGATTTCCATTGATCGACAAACCAGAGAGAGTTTATGAAGGCTACATTTTTGGCAAGCAACATATAAAAACTTTTCTAGTTGGAAAGTCATAAAGAGCACGCACAACACTTGAGATCGTGCACTTTGATATTTGTGGCCTAATGCAGACAACATCCATTGGTGGCTGCAATTATTTTCTTACTTTTATTGATGACTACTCAAGAAAAACATGGGTATATTTTCTGAAACATAAATATGATGCATTTAGTTGTTTTCATCAATTCAAAGCACTCGTGGAGAACCAGAGTGGACACCGCATCAAAATATTAAAGACACATAGAGGCAGTGAATATGTTTCAAATGAATTTCTGAATTTCTACAAAAACCATGGCATAAAGAAGCAATTCATTGCGCGGTATACCGCTCAACATAACAATGTCGCAGAGAGAAAGAACAGAACCATTATGGAGATGGCACACAACATGATGGCAACCAAGGATTTTCCAAATGAATATTGGGTTGAAGCAGTCACAACTACTGTATATATTATGAACCGATGTCTAACAAAGAGTGTGAAGAACAAGGTTACTCAAGAAGCATGGACATGCATGAATCACAATGTTTCTCATTTAAATGTTTTTGGTTGTGTCGCATATGCTCATGTGCCAGATGAGATGAGAAAGAAATTAGACAAGAAGGAACAAAAATGTATTTTTGTTGGCTATTCTAAGGACAAAAAAGCATAAAAGTTGTATGACCCTGTCGTAAGGAAAGTGATCATCAGTGACGATGTTTAATTCGTCGAGAATTAATCATGAGATGGAATTGTCGAAAAGAATGTCAAGATTGTGTCGAATGTCAAGCATGATGACATGACGAAGGAAGTGGTTCAAATACCACATGTAAGTCAACTAGTCGCAGCACCGTGAACTCCCATGGAACCACGACATAGTTCAACACAAGTCGCATCTCAAGCTACCCCGAAAAGCACACCAAGAGGACATCAGACTCCATAAAGTAGTTCGTCGAGGTCAACATCAACAAATGCAGTGAAGACAAGAAGTTTGTGTGAAATATATGAAGATGGTACACCAAATTCATTCTCTCTCTTTGCATTATTTTCTCAAATTGATGATCTGCTAACATTTGAGGAAGCTATCGAAGATGAAGTATGGGAACAAGCCATGGATGGAGAAATAGAATGCATTGAGAAGAATCAAATATGGGAACTGGTTGATGTACCAAAAGATAAATATGTAATCAACATCAAATAGATTTACAAAACCAAGCAAGATGTTGATGGGAATGTGCAAAAGCACAAAGCAAGAATGGTAGCAAGAGGGTTCACACAAAAACCGAACATAGATTTCAATGAAACCTTCACACCAGTCTCATGCATGGATACAATCAGAACAGTTTTGGCCATTGCTGCTCAAAACAAATGGGTTGTTTATCAAATGGATGTTAAATCAATATTTTTGAATGGCTATCTGGATGAAGAAGTGTATGTGGAACAACCACAAGGCTATGAAATTCTAGGACAAGAACACAAAGTGTATAGGATGAAAAAGGCACTCTATGGTTTGAAGCAAGTTTCGAGAGCTTGGTACAATCGCATTGATTCCTATCTCACCCAGAATGGATCTCAAAGAAGTGAAAGTGAGCCGACGCCATACACCAAAGTGAATGAGCAAGGTGACATGTTAATTGTCTATTTGTATGTAGATGATTTAATATTTATTGGTGATTTCATAAAAGAATTTAGAACAGTCATGGAAAGTGAATTTGAAATGACTGATTTGGGGCTCATAATTTTTTTCTGGGCATTGAAGTCCAACAGTCTGAAAGTGGTATTTTTATATCACAATCAAAGTATGCAAGTGTAGTTTTAAAAAGATTCAATATGTCTAATTGAAAGACAACGCCAGCACCAGTAATAATAGGTTTAAAGTTGACCAAGGATGATGATGGCTCAACTGTAGATCCAACGTTGTTTAAAAGGCTTGTTGACAACCTTATGTATTTAACAACAACAAGACCAGACATCATGTATGGAGTAAGTCTGATCTCAAGATTCATGGAGTCACCAAAAGACTCTCATCTGCAAGCAGGTAAAATAATTTTGAGGTATGTAAGTGGCACAAAGGCCCTTGGCATAATGTATTCAACCTCAGAGAATTTTAAACTCATTGGATACACTGATAGTGATAATGGAGGCATCACAGATGTCACGAAAAACACATCTCGGTACACATTTCATCTTGGTACATGTGTTGTGTTGTGGCCTTTGAAGAAACAATCCATAGAAACTGTGTCTTCAACAAAAGCAGACTATGTCACATCTACAAGCGCTGCATGCCAAGCTATTTGGATGCAGAGAATTTTGAAAGACCCGTCACAGAACCAGCAAGAACCAACAACCATTTTCTATGACAAGAGTTTAACCATTGCTTTGTCAAAGAATCATGTGTTTCATAAGAGAACCAAACACATTGACACAAGGTATCATTTCATAAGAGAATTAGTGAATAACAAAGAAATTTGATTACAATTTTGCAGGTCTGAAGATCAGCTTGCAGACATCTTTACAAAACCATTGGCAAGGGATACGTTCGAGTATTTGCGAAGTTATTTAGGAATGACAAGTTCTATTCAGTGAATTCTGTCATAAATTGAGCAAGTTTCAACTTTGAAACATTTTGTAATATTTTGTTTTAAAATCTCTATCTGCTCATAATTAAGGGGAGTATTGGAAATATTCATTGTTAACTGATCCACGTAGCAAATCACCCAGTGAGAAAGGAGTCTTCACCATTTTTCAATAAGCAGAGATATATCATAGGTCTTGGTGGGCGCAACAATTAATGGTTCAAGGTAACAGAATCCACGCTGGTTATCACTGGTTCGCAACACGTGATCAATACAAAGCCTCCCATTTGATTTCCAAGATGGAGAGTTTAGATTGTGCAAACCACGGATTGAGCTCCAGAGTTAAGATTTTGCAAACCACGATGGGAGGTTTATGCAGAGGGATGATGAATGCAGAGGTGACGATTCCATTCCAGGAGAGAGAGCACAACACGTCAAGTTAGGGAAAGAACACACAGGCCAGGATAGATACATTCGAACTCCAATGTCACTCCTCGGGACATATAAAAGCTCGATGCGAGATGTGCCCATGCAGTTTACAATTCCACAAAGTCTCTAGTTGCAGAAAGGCTCAGAGGTGAAACCCGTCCCTGCGTGTGAGAAGTCGTGGTGATTCTCCAGCCAAAAGTTGTCAGTCTCAAAGACGACAGCATCACTCTCTATGGCACAAGTTTGCTATATACTATTATTATGTTTGGATGGCAATAATATAGAAATTTAAATAAATAAATAAAAACTATAGTTATACAAAAATTAAATATCATTTTATGAAAATAATTGAACTACATGAAAACAATAGTCTTTGCTTAGTGCAAGACTCACAATGGACTAACAATGCAAATCTTGTGCAATGAATTGATTTTGAAATTTGTTGATTGTTTCATCCAATGAATGATTGGTTTTGAAATTCTCATGTTTCCAGTTGAAATTGAAAAAATATATATAAATCTTATTAATATTGCTCTTAAGTTAATACTTGTATTTAATAGTTAATTTAAAAGTTAATATAAACCTATTGCACTTAATATAACAGCTCAGAGTTAGCTCTACTACTAGCTTTCAAATGGAATTCCACTAAGCTTTAGGTACATTAATTAGACTCTCAACTTCTAGTTGAAGTTCAATTGTCACATGAGCTACACATTACCATGCCACTAAATGTAGTTATCACATGAGTTTAGAGGAATTCATTAGGAGTTCAGAGGAGTTTATCAGGAGTTCAACTGTCACACAAACTGAAGTACATTACTTCAACTCCCAACTGTAATTTATGAAGTTTGACTCCACATCGAGCTGCTAGATGGAGTTCCACTATCACATGGACTACACATTACCATGCCATTAAGTTCAGTTATCACATGAGCTATTTTTTTCCAACTACCACAAAGTGTACTTATTACATGAGCTATTTTCGATTTTTTTATAATTGTTAATGATGACTATTCTAGCTAAGATCGTGTGTGTGTAATATATATATATATATATATATAGACACACACACACACACACACGATCTTAGCTAGAATAGTTATCGTCCTTCTTCTCTGGGCTGACGATATTGTCTTCTGGAAAGGTGTCCATTTGATCTTGATAAGTAACTAAGACTTCTTAAGGATTTTTTCTCTACCATGGGTATGACTGTTAACATTGACAAAGTAAAAGTTATGATTATCAAATCCAAGAAGGACACTTACGCTAATTTTTTGTATGACAATAGCAACTTGGAGGAAGTGCCTTCTTACAAATACCTAGGAATTGATATTCATCACAACCTCAATTGGAACTGTAGCATTGAGAAAATGATTAATGGATAGTGGAAAGCTTATTTTGGTCTTGAAAATAATTGTAAAGCAACAAATCTTGTCATGTGGGATAAAACGAAGCTCCTCTTTGAAAATTTAGTCACTCTTGTTATCTTGTATGGATGTGAGGTTTGGGGTTGTAGCACCTCTAGAGAATCTTGGAGAAAGATTGAGAAAATCCGGAAGTGTTTTATAATGTATAACCTCAAAATTAAAATCAAAACACCCTACCCTATTCTCCTTATAGAAGCGGGTCTTTCCCCTACCGAGAGCCTAATTATGACTAAGGCTCCAGTTGTACAAGCACGCAATATATAACATGGGAAACCATAGAGTCTAGACTTCCTAAGCTAGCTTTAAATTCCAGCCAAAACCACCTAAGGCTCAAGCGAGGTTGTTGTAAATATACCAGGGCCTGGTTAGACCATTGGGAGATCGACGAAAATGCTTTGAATTGAAAAATATTAATAACATTAAAAATATTGTTACTTCTAAGTTTAAAGAGAAAATATGGTGTGAGAATGATTTAGAGGCTAAAAGAAAATTAAGATATTATAAGGAGGTCATCAAACCTACTCTAGAATATCAAAATTATCTCTCTGTTTTAACTAGTTGAAAGGAAAAAAATTAATATAGCCAAGATAAGAACGAACTCTCATGAGCTCCACAGTGAAACAGGTCGTTGGGAAGTTCCTAAAACACCATGGGTGGAAAGGATCCGCCATCTTTGTGAGAATATGAACATTGATGCTGAAAAACACTTCCTCTTAGAGTGTCGTGCATACACCCATATTAGATCTCAGTATTATAATTTTTGTTGCAATATCGACCTTCCTAGCATTTTAACATGTCAAAATTCTAGTGATCTTGGGACGCTTCTCTCCAATCTCTTCGAACATAAGAATACAATTTTAAAACAAACTACATAATTCATTTCTTTAGGTCTGATAGACCAAAGTTTAGTCTCAGAGAATGTTAACCACCCCCACCATCATATATATATATAATATAATCTTATATATATTATAATCTTATATATATATAATGAAAATGTTGTACAATGGACTTGTTTTGAAATTTATTTTTTGTTCATCCAACCATAAATGTATTATGATTTTAGCCATTATTATTATGTTTGTTTTTTACAAATTTTTTGTATGGTTATTATTATTTATTTGTATGTATAATTAACATGTTATTTATTTTCAAATTTAACTTTAATAATGTAGGATTTAAAATGAGAATATTCTTTTAATTTAAATTGCAAATACTTATAAATATATTATTTGATAAATGTTTTATATATTAATATATTCAAATGTCAGAAAACAAGCCTAATGCTTAAAATTAAATGCAAATCACAATCTAATATGTGTAACTAACCACAAAGGCATAATATAATATTATGATTTAGTATGCTTGTAATTACATTAAAATTATGTTTTTTAAAATCTATATATATATAAAGTTAAATATTTTTTAATGTATTTTTTTATACAAATATGCTAAACCTTTCGTTAAAAAGGGTTTAAGAAAAACCCAAGTTCCAAAATTTTTAAAAAAGTCTTCACTCAACTTAGCCATCATACATTAAACTTCATAAGATTGCATAATTAGGACATAACGTAGTGCATTCATATAGAACCTAATAAAACAAGTGCCTTCATATACTATAGATTACATATTTCCCAAGTAAAAAAATACAACTGAAAACCATACGGAAGAGATTAATTTAACCAAATTTATGCTTAATGTGGGCTCTCGAGCCATAAACCAATAATCTTGGTTACATGCCACAATCTCCTTGCAAGTGTGGATGGGCTATCGATGCCATGATAACTACTATACTAATCGATCCTCATCAATTCTATTCTTTACTATATAGTGGATACCATTGGGTGGCTATCAATATAATGAGAGACACAAGAAAATTCCAAGATAATATGGAGTGCCTTTCTAAATCACTAGCCAATTTATCATATTTTATAATCTATGCTTTTCCATATGGATGCTAAGAGACTCAATGATCTATCTTATCCCTTCCAACTATCTAGTCATTCTTATGAAACTTTTTTTATTTTTTACACATCCTCCCTCTCACATCAAGTTTAGATTGGAAGGATTGACCATACTAGGAAACAAAGCAATAGGGGACAAAGAAAATTATGCCTTTAAGAGTCTAATATAACCCAAAACCATACCAAATCTTGCCTATGAAATCCCTCAAAAGGGACTATTTAGTCTCAATGAAATAAAAACCCAATTGGAGCAAAAATTCCAAGTTGCTCAGCTGACTCCAATTCAAAGAGAAGACTAGAATCCATGGAATAAATAATTGATTTCCCAGAAAATCAAACCACTTAGAGTAAGATCCATTACCTTTGTCAAACCTATAGCATCTTGAAGTACTTCCCACCAGAATCCATAGACTAAGAAATTCCTCAAGGGCGTAGATTCAATCAACTCTAGAATTACCATCCACAAACATATTGACATAACTAGAAATGGAATTATCCCAACTTTTTGAGAAACCATAAATAAATGACCCATAAAGAGATACATGTGCTGTATGTTGCAAACTAAAGAATGAGGGAACTTAAGATAGAAGGGAGTGTAATGGATATAGGTTGAAGTGATTTGCATGCAATTTGAGATCCATATGAAGAAAACTATATTACTATCCGTCCTCGTTTTCAACTAGGATAAACAATGAATCAATATACCAAAATAAAGTTTAAGAAGTTTTATAATGCTAATATCCTTCTCTAGGTGTCTTTATCATTGCTTGATTTATTAAAAAAGAGAGTCTCCAAAAATCATGACGTTATTTACCTCATAGACTTAAAAAATGACTATTCCTAAAAACATATCATATGATTCAACTTAATTGCTAATTTCTACTCCTATTCTTCCTAAATAACTCATTTCTATATTTCCATTTAAATCTAAGTAAACGCCAACACATACCACCTTTTATTTCAATGTAACATTTCTATGTTTCATTTTAA
Source organism: Pseudotsuga menziesii (assembly GCA_001517045.1). Taxonomy (NCBI): domain Eukaryota; kingdom Viridiplantae; phylum Streptophyta; class Pinopsida; order Pinales; family Pinaceae; genus Pseudotsuga; species Pseudotsuga menziesii. Next base: position 126,929 of record LPNX010416533.1, read on the forward strand.
ATCTAAGTGAACACAGACCTTTTATTTCAATGTAGTACTTTTATATAATATCTGAGTGTGTGAGAGTGAACACATTTATGAACTGTCATTATAAAATAAATAAGTAAACAATTTATTTAATGTTATTAAAACAATTTGTATATTAACTAAGTTGAAAGTGAAAGTGAAAGTTATTCTTTAGTGTTTTTTTATAAATTTTTATTTATGATTATTATTGATTAAGGGAATAAACTTTACTTATTTTTAAGCCCCAAGGGTTAGCTCAATTGGTAAGACGTGTGCACACTCTCTCGGTTCGGGGGGAGGTCACGGGTTCGAGCCTTGAGTCCTCTGGGATTAGGCCTTCTGCACCCTCTAACAAATGGTGAACCACATTTTTTTTTTAAGTTTTTGAGTAAATGTAAATGTTTATTTTTTTTTGTTTTTATGAGAAGAATCAAAGTATAGTCACATTATATAATCCACTCAATCATGGATTTAAGGGACAACTAAATCCCTCTTAATAATAATCATAAAACATTCTCTTTATTATTTTTATTTTATAGTTTGTTTTAACATGGATAAATAGTTAAGAGAAGAAAAAAATGATCTTCTAACAACTTTAAAACATAAACATGAAGGTAAAATTTCTTTTTGGTATCCTTTAACATAAGGATATTTTTTATTTCCATTCATAATTCATTATCAATACTAAACACTATACTTTAATATATAAATTTACAAAATTAAAAATTAAAACTTTACAATTTTGTTTTTTTTCAAAAAGAAAAAAGCGTAATTTTCATTCATCTTAAAGAGACCAAAAATTACATTCTGTAATTCACTCTGTCAGTGAATTTCCAAGTCCTATAACCATAGGAGCCATTGATAAGACTCTTAAGTCTGCTATCAAAAAACAAAATTTAAAACAATACTGTTATCCACAAGTATTCCATTCTGTCCCACCAGGCTGATCATACTGTTTCATCGTATAACGATATAGCATAATAGAGCATATACATATCATACTGCCGCTGTTTTAGTAGCAACATAGAAATATACATATCAAAATGCCACTGGAAATCAGATTGGTAACTAGTTTTAAAAGGAAATCATAGCTCAGTCTATAAACGGCCTGTGGTAAAACTCATAGCTTTGCCCTTCCCTTTCCTCACGAACTTTCCAAGAGCCAAAGTCCATGCGCAACCCTTCTTTGGATGCCTGGTCTGCTTCTTTGTTGTTCTCCCTGTATACATGCCGGCAATGGAAAGCATCAAAAGATTGAATGACATTCTGTAAAGTAGAAAGTATATTGGCAATTCTAACATTTTTGCAATCTTGGATATGCATGATCCAGTTGATAACGTTCAATGAATCCCCACAGACAGTCAGCCTATTTATACCCTTCTCGATGGCAAAGATGAGTAGCAGTTTTAAGCTCATGAGTTCGGCATAGTTATTCGAACCCACTCCCAGGCCCATGGTAAGGGTGAAGTAATGTGAATCAGACAAAAAAGGTACAGCCCCCCCTCCACACCTCTCGTTTTGGGCTGCACCATCAAAAAAACCCCAAGGGTGGGTTTTATCTAGTTCAATATCCAGGTTCCTTCTCTGTTCAGCAGCTCTGATATATTCGGGCAGTGCTTTGTATAAACCCACCGTTTGTGTACTGGTTATTTCTGGAATACTAGCTTTTTCTTTGAAGATAGCCCCGTTCCTAGCCAACCAAATCCCCCAGATAAAAGGTAATGGTAGAGTTTTTAACTTGGACCGTGAGAAAGATCTCCACTAGGTTTCCCACGTGCTATTCACTGAAATCCCCTCCCAACGATGATTCAGTCCTACCTGCCTCATACACTCTTTCCAGACAGCCACCGTGAAAAAACACGAAATGAAAAGATGTGTATTCGTTTCCAGCTCCTTTTTGCACAAAGCACACCAGCCTGGTCCCTGAAAACTTCTCCTCTGTAAGATATCCCAGGTCGGAGCCCTATTTTCTAGCACGCACCACATAAATAGCCTAGTTTTTGCTGGGCATTTTAACTTCCACAAGGTTTTCCACCACCAAACCTCCTCCCTTCCCCCAGCCTCGGCACTTAAGCACAGGTATCCCGCCTTTGGGGTATATATCCCCCCCGGATCCAGCTCCCAAATAATCTCATCCTCCTGCTCAGTTAGCTGGATATGAGACGATTGAAGGCCTCTGATATAGTTGACGTAGAAAGGCCTATCTTGTTCCCCCAGTCCCAACTGGTCTGCACTTTTCCAGTGTTGGATCCAAGGATCCTCAGGTCTCTCTTCAGCCAGCTGGTTTAAGGTGAAGATACCCCGAAAGGCAAGGGCATTGATAACTTCTTCAGGTAGAACATGCTGATATTCACTCCCCATCCAAGGATCCCTGCCCACTTGAAGCTTTTCTCCATTACCAACATCCCAAGTCAGATTCGATTCAATTAAAGGAAAATATTTCACCACAGCCTTCCATATAACCGACCCCCCTGTGTGTGTCTTCCTAGGCTTCCTAATCCAAGCCTCAATGCTCTCATGAGGAAAATATTTCTGTTTGATAACTCGAGTCCATAAACTTGAAGTTTTGATCAGTCTCCAGCCTCCTTTTGCTGCCAACGCTTGTGCAAACAAAAAAATGTTTTTAAGTCCCCATCCCCCCAGCCCCTTTGGAACTGCAATTCTCTTCCAACTGACCCAGGGGGTCACTTGTTCATCCTTTTTACCACTCCATAAGAATCTGAAACAGATCCTCCTAATCTGTTCAATCATCCCTTTTGGGATCCAAGAAAGTGACATCCAATATACTGGAATGGCTTCTAACACAGCCTTGACCAGCACCAACCTCCCAGCTCTTGACAACCACCTAAAGCTCCACACCTGTAACATTTTCTCCACCTTACCTATCAGCCAGCACCAGTCCTTTTTCTGGTAACAATTTGCTTTTAGAGAAAAGCCCAAGTATTTTAACCCTACATCAAGACCAGAAAACTTGAAAGGGAAGTTTTCTAAGAGTTCAAACTCTTCTTCCGGTCGTAGCAGATGTGTAGTGATTGTGGAATTTTCCACATTAATATCCATCCCTGTAGCTTTGGAAAAGAGATCCAGTATCTCCTTCAGTACTCGTGTATCCCTTCTATCTCCAGAGCAGAAGATCATAACATCGTCCACAAAAAGAAGATGTGTAATAGCTAGCTGTTCACCAATACAAATGCCAGAGAAACAGCCCATCCTCTTAGCCTCATCTAAATCCCTACTTATACCTTCTGCCACCAGCAGAAAAAGCAACGGGGATAAAGGACACCCTTGCCTCAGGCCCCTCTCAACATGAAAAAAAGGAGAGGCCGCCCCATTAATAAGAACAGCAAAAGAGACAGTAGTTATACAGGACATAATCCATCTAATGAAGTTTATAGCAAACCCGAGATGAGTCAGTAACAATCGAAGATAAATCCAACTTACCTTATCATAAGCCTTTGAAAGATCAATTTTCAAAATAGCCCCTTTGATGCTCCTACTCTTCAAGCTGTGTAAACCTTCTTGTGCCACCCCGATTGCCTCATGAATTTGACGTCCTTCCAAAAAACCAAACTGTTCAACAGAAATATTCTCTGATAAGATAACTTTTAATCTCCGAGCAATAACTTTCGAAACAATCTTGTAGATACAGTTACATAAGGAGATAGGTCTATATTCGTTGAGAGTAGCTGGATTGTCCGTCTTTGGGATCAGTGCTATGAAAGTGGCATTGAAGCTCGCTGGTATCCTTCCCGAAGTACGAGTGTCCTCAACCACCTGTAGCAGATCCAAGCCTAAGATCTCATAAAAACCATGAAAGAATTCAATAGTCCACCCATCCGGCCCTGGACTCTTATCTTTTTGAAAACTGCCCAATACCTTCTTTAACTCTTCTTCGTCCACGGGACTCATCAACCTCCTATTGTCCTCCTCTTCTGCAAACCTCGGGAACATCTGTGCAAACCTAATAACCTCCGCAATAGAAGCCAGTGCAGGTGCCCTAAACAAATTTTCAAAGTAGTTCACCCCACAACTAGCTTTTCCATCAAAATCAAAATGCTCTAACCCTTCACCATCTCTCAGACACCAAAGAGTATTTTCAGCTTTCCTGCCCCTGGCATATGCATGAAAAAATTTGGTGTTTTCATCTCCACATTCAAGCCAGATCGCCCGGCTCTTGAGTCTCCACACTTCCTCCTTATCCAATAAAAGAGTGTTCCTTCTACCTTCCAGTAAAACCAAAGCTTCTTTAGATTCCAAAGACAGGAAGCCCCCCCCAACCCCTTCATAGATCTGAAGAAGTTCTGCTTCAATCTGCTTTAGTTCCGCATCCTCTCGCACTCTTTTGGCTTTGGCCCATTCCTTGACCTCCCCTTTTAGTCTTTTAATATTCTCAGCAAATTGAAAGGCAGCTGATCGGTCAAGAGTTTCATAAAAAATCCTCCAATGTGCCAAGACAAGATTTTTGAAAGATTCATCCTGAAGCCAGGTTTTATTAAACTTCACGGGGCTAAGAGGGTTAACTGGCCCTTTTTTAATCTCAAAGAAAATAGGGAAATGATTAGAATTTCCCCCACTTCCAACACATTGCCTAACCATAAAGAACCTGTCCACCAGCTGCTCTGCCACCAGAAACCTGTCCAGCCTTTTCGCAACCCTGGCTTCTCCTCCCCTGTTATTTCGCCAAGTAGGCTTCAGCTTAATCGGCTCAATGTCCAGCAACTTGTTTTCTACCAGCCTTTGGATGAAAAACCCAGCTTGAGGATCTGCTATTGCATGAGGTCCCCAAATTTCGGTCTGACCCAGTGAAAAGTTTAAGTCCCCTCCCACAACAACAGAGTCTCCTCTGAGGAGAGGATCCTGGAGCGGTGCATCCCAAAAGGGAGCACGGTTCAAATAGGGCCCATAAACATTAATCACAGACAAATTAGTACCCAAATCAGTAAAAAAGAGCTCGACTCCCAGAACAGAGTCCCTCCCCCAAGATGTCACCATCTTCGCCGCACTTAGCTTCCAACCCACAGCCAAGCCCCCAGAACGACCCCGGACATCCAGAGTCACAAAAGACCATCCTGCCATCCAACTTTCCAGTTTTTCCTTGATGATATCTCCTCAACCTAAGGTCTCTTGTAGCAAAATCACATCAGGGTGTTCAAGAGTAAGCACCCTTTTGAAGGCTGATTTCTTTGTGGGTCCAGCCAACCCCCGACAGTTGAAGGACATAATCTTCATTTCCTGACATGCCTCCGGGCATTCACCGCTTTAAGTGCCCTTTCAATAGAAAGTTGTTTCCCCTCCCTCAGGTCATCCATGGCCCGCGACTGAGCCTTTGATAAGTGAGAAATTCTGCCCCTTCCCTTCCGCATCGGCTACTGATCTTTCCCCAGTCCCCCCCCAGTCTTTTTCAAACTAGAACGAAGAAAATACCCAGATTCTGAGGTCTCGGGGGAAGATAAACCCAAATCCTCACCCCCCCTCCCAGGGTCCGGTTTAGGGGTCAATGAAAGGTCCGAAGACAAAGGGGCAGTTTCAGTAGCAGGTTCAACAAAAGGTTCAGTAGGGATACCCCCCACAGCCGACAAAACCCTAACCCGGTCATCCTTCGAAGATACAATCCCATCAAAAGAGAGGCCCGATATAGACAGGTTTTTTAGCCCCTCCACCCAATCATGACCAACCAAAGAGCACTGATTTAATAACAAATTAAAAGATGGAGAAAGGGAAAAAGTAGAATTACCCGGGATAGGGAGCCCCGGAGTAACCTCTGCTTCCACCGGTTCAGTAAAGGCAACCACAGCAGTTGAAGCCGATGGGCTGACAGCACGAATAACAGGTTCTCCTTCTGAATCTAGACTTGATGGATTCGATTCCTCAGTAACCTTCTCATAGCTTGAATCCTCTGACACTAGCACAGGTTCCATAGAGGCCACCTCAGTAGGTACTCCATTAGGGACCGCCTGTTGCATTTTTCTCTTCCCACCGTTTAAGGTACGTAACGGAAGGCGACATTCCGAAACCGGATGACCATAAGCATGACATCTCCTGCATCTAAAGGGCACATTTTCATAATCCAGTGACTAAGTGATGATAACCGATCCCCAATCCAGGTCGATGGTCTCAGGAAGGCCCTCTCTAATGTTCACCTCCACCAGGATACGAGCTACTTGTTTATAATGAGTCTCCAAGTATGATAAATCCGCTTCCAGAAACTTTCCCAAAATATCCCCAAGCTTTCTGAAATGAAAAGGATCCCAGAAATGAAGAGGCAGCCCTGGTAGCCGAACCCAAATGGGAATCCTATCCACTCTCTCCCGGCTAGCATCAAATAGAGGATGCCAAGGCTTCAGCAAAACAGGCAAGTGATTCACATGCCAATTTTTGTTCAAGATTAACCGTAAATCTTCCTCAGACTTGACCACCACAGCAAACCAACCACGAAGTAACATATCCACCTCCGGAGAATAACCCAGAAACTCACTCCAGTTTCCATCCACCCAATCCACCACCGTCTTGCGAGAAAAGGTCTTACCCATGACCCTACCCACCAACGTCCTCTGCGACATCGCTAAAACCTTATCCCATTCGATATCATCTCCCACCACATATCTACCCACAGGTCTTGACTTTACCCAGCTCCGTTTGCGTCTCTTGGATGTACCCTTTAGGTTCTCCACAGCCCCTGTCGAGTTCTCAACCCCCTTCGGCAGCCCATCAGCCAAGGTAGGGCTCGCACAGCCCTGATGTTCTGAAGCAACCAGCGGCCCCCTCCAATGCCCTTCGAATCCACCGCTCCCCTCTCCACATGCTTGTTCCACTTGCCTAGCCACCCCTGCTGCCGCAACACCATCAAAACCTTCCACAACCTCAAAACCCTCCTCCAACCTCGGCACCGAAAACCCTAAGTTCCGGGAAAAAAACACCCCAGCTTCCCTCCAACTCGAACTGCCCAGCAAATCTACCTTCAGCCCATTGAAGCCCTCAGATCCCACCGGAGAAAGACATTGTGGTGAGAAGGAGAAAAAATCCGAGGGTGAAAAGTCAGATACCGGTCTCTCTAACCCAAAACCGGTCGTTCCAGTTTCTTCAGGTCCCAGCCTCGGGAAAACCTCCAGAACCTCCCTCAAACCTCCAGCTGGCACACCCCACACATCCTGAGCCTCCAGGTGGTCGCTGGAGTAATCAACCATCTCCAAATCTTCCATCACTACCACAGCAGCTAAACTTAAGCAGAACCTGACAAAGAAAACGATCTGCAGCAACCCCAAGCCGTTAGCATCCAGAAAGCCCTACCAAACATAGAATGAAACCGAAACCCCAAGCAAACCACCATGATAGAGGAGAAGGTCTGCGAAAATTCCAAGCGGTCATGATGATGGGGACAGGGGTGGTACGGTCAGAGAGACCCATCCCCCTGTCATCCCTGTACGATCAGATCAGCGACGAAACTTCTCCATCACCGGCGCCAATCCCCCCAAAAATTCTGAGCTTGATGAGTTGTATCCCAAAACTTTACAATTTTGTTATACATTTTCTTATGTTAAATATAAATTAGTTAAATATAAAAACAAAAAATAAAATAACATTAAAATATCAAACAAATTAATCTTAACACAACTCAAAATGAAGTTTCAATCACATTGTAATTAGTTTTAGTTTTAAGCATAAAATAAAATAATGTTTGAGTTCAACTATTTACATTTAAAAGGAAAAATACCAAAAGACTTTCCAATTCTAAATATATAAAAGTATGATGATATCTAAATTTCTAAAATAAATTTGTGCCTTTCTAATAAATGCGGGTTTCTAAATATATAAAAATAAGATGATATCTAAATTTCTAAAATAAATATTTATATATTACAATTTAGGGTAAATAAAAAAAAGTCAAATTATAAAACAAGAAGTTAAATTTGACAAATTAAAACAAAATGAAAAAAACTGAGAAAAAGGAAATAAATGAATGTCCGTCTGCATCTCCATTGCATGCGGGAGACGGCAGTTGAGAAAAAGGAAAAATAATGAAAGTCCGTCTGCATTGCCATTGCATGCGGAATACAGTGGGAGAGGAAGAGAATGTTGCTATATTTGGCAATATCACTATTGCTCGTGACAACTTATAATATGGAGATAGTTGGATGGATTCTAAAGATTGCTTAGACTTTCAATCGTTAGAAGAGAAATGGCCAAATTTCCTCTCATTTCCATGATCTTCTTTAAACTGTTTATAGGCTTCATTGCAATCCCTTTCTTGCTGTTGGCGCCTCACGGTAAGGTTGATTATGTTGATTGTTTATTTAGTGTAGTGTGTAAAAGTTTTATTTTAACTATTGTGTTTTGCTTTGCTTTGTGATCCAGGGTTAGAGGCGAAATATTCAGACTCAATTTGTGATAACACTCTCACCTGCTATGACAGTTCTGAATGCCCGCTGAAAACACCTGTTTGTGGATCTCAACACATTTGTTGCACCAATCCTCCACCACGAGATGTTGAGTTTCATCACTAAACATGTTTTTCTATTTTCACTTAGCGTACTTATTTGAAATAAATCTAGTATTTATTGATTTTAAATAAAGACCAAGTATGGACCAAGAAATATAATCATATATCTATTAGTGATCTAAATGACAAAAGAAATACATCGATTATTAGATTGTGTATATGTGTTGTATAACCCTAATTGTGTTTGTTTATGTATGTTTTGTAACCCCAATAAATGTTTACTCGGAAATTCTTTCTATTCATATTCATATGAAATGAAATTACTGATATACTTTTAAGAATTGTTTCATGATTTTATATCAAAATTTTCCATTATGAGATTATTGATGTATTTTTAAGAATTGTTTCATGATTTTATATCAAAATTTTCCATTATGAGATTATTGATGTACTTTTAAGAATTGTTTCATGATTTTATATCAAAAGTTTCCATTGCCACTTATGGATATTTTTTTATCGTTAATTTGTTTGTTACTATGACCAAATAGCTATACTGAATACATATAATGTTTGGTTGGTATTCTCATAAACAATGTAACCATTGAATTTATTGAGTTGTCCAAAGAAATGTTTATTTAAAACCAAAGCCAAATTTCATATGTTAGAAATTTTGTTTGAAGTTGCTTTTTGACCTAGTGCATCATGTACATCATTTTTTGGTACACAGACAATGAAGACACCACCTTTTTTTAACCATATCAGGAACATGTTAAATATTAAATAGTATTACACTTACATTTTTTGTCATTTTTTTGGTGTAGAGACAATGAAGACACCACCTTTTTCTAACCATATTAGGAACAATGTAATCATTGTCGATCACACCTCTTCATTATTCCTCTGTACATTAATCACACTTCTAAATGGTAGTGATGGTCTTGGTTCTTAATGCTTACATGGGTTTGACAAATTTGTTAACACAATTTTGGCACTTCTTAGTAGACTATGCATTCTCAATAGAAGTAAGACAAAAGCAAGCAAGAGTACTTCAATTTCTCAACTGTATACATTTTCCATTGTATATCACTTGTTCTATGTACTACAACATCAATTTGTCAATCTCACCCAACCATGCAAAAATAATTGTTTGTCCATATCAAATTTATTAATATTTTTTTAACACATTTGTACAATTATAATTAAAACTATTTAAAAAATTTAAAGCTTATCCACCTTTATATGCACTCATTAATCTTTCATAAATTAAATTCATGGCGTGATTGTTTATTTATACTACTTAATAACATCAAATAAATCTAAAAGTAAGAAAACAACCTGATTTAGCTTATACTTCAATGCTCATTTTATGAAGGCCTTATCACCATCATGCTTTTATTTTCCATGCTTTGTATGAAAAGAACTTCATGTGTAATGAATGATTGTTTTATTATTGTGCCGAGATGCGCACTACAACTCAGTATGGGGAAGATCTTGTAATGTGATGTAATGTTAATAATGTTTGTAACATGTTGTATGAAAAGAACTTCATGTGTAATGAATGATTGTTTTATTATTGCGCCGAGATGCGCTCTACAACTCAGTATGGGGAAGATCTTGTAATGTGATGTAATGTTAATAATGTTTGTAACATGTTGGCAAAAAATAATAGTGATAGTGAATATTATGGGAGAGATGCCGTAACATGATGTAACATTAGTAACGTTTGTAACATGTCGGCAAAAAATAATATGGGGGAGATCTTGTAACGTTATGTAACATTATGTAACGTTATGTCAGCTATAATATAGCCGATTATGAAGGAGATGTTGTAACTTTGCTATAAATCAATGCAAATTCAAATCCTAGTCTCTATCAATGCCCGAGATGGATCAAATCTCTCAATCTTGGGTATCCATTGATTTGATTCGAACCAAAATACACATCTTTTTATTTAAGGTGCACATATAATTTTATTGTTATTAATATTTAATATTATTTATGGTGGACACATAATATTTTTTATTATTTTGTATTTTGTTAGGAACGAACATTGCATCATTTCCCCACACATGGTTTTAAAACCATATGCAAGGCAGGAGGCCCTTGCACATGGTCTTAAAACCATTTGCAAGGCCCTCCTAAACCATGTACAATAAACCATGGGTTGTTTAGGAGGCCTTGCACATGGTTTAAAGCCTCCTAAATCATGTACAATAAAACTATGGGTTGTTTAGAATGCCTTGCACATGTTTTTAAAACCATGTGCAAGGTCAACATTCTTTTGTGAATAATTCAATTTTTTGTTTTTTCTTGACCCACATATTTTTTTAGGGATTTAAATTTTTACGTTTGTATTGTTTTGTTAGGTAGGAAGATTACAACATCTCCCCCATATTATATTGTTTTTGTGGCCATTTATTTTGGCCTATTAGAAAATTTATTTTTTATTAGATATTATTTTTTATTTTCTGTTACAAAATCTCTCCCATAATATTCACTATCACTATTATTTTTTGAGGACATGTTATGAAAGTTACTAGCGTTACATCAAGTTACAAGATCTATCCCATATAATATTAACTATCACTATTATTTTTTGCCTACATGTTGTAAACGTTACATCATGTTACAAGATCTCCCCCATACTGGGCTGTAGAGCGCCTCTCGGCGCAATAATATTGCCGATTATAAAGAGAGATGTTGTAAAGTTACTTTTTACTTGCAGATTATGATGATGTAGATGTTGTAACTTTATGTAATATTAGTTTTTACTTTATGTAACCAGTAACGAACAATATATAAATTAGGCACAAGAACATAATTTAGACACAAGAAAATAAGCTCCTTCTCGGAGAGATCTATGGGCTGAATCTTTTGGAGAACATACTTTATGTAACGAGGTTAGACACAAGAACATAAGCTCCTTCTCGGAGAGATCTATGGGCTGAATCTGAGCTGATTAAGAAATGTAAGAGAGAGTCCCTCTGTTGATCCAGAAATTTGTCACAATCTGAAGAATCTTAGCCACAGTCCATATGAAGACGCTGCTCACAACAGACTTGAAGTTTGTCACAATATAAGGAATCTTAGCCACAGTCCATATGAAGATGCTGCTCAATCCAAATTCCAGAGAGACACAATCTCTGGCTCCGCATACACAGTCCCTTAGATAGCTCTCCACGCACTGGCCAGAAGCGCAACGAACCATTCTATGGGAATACACTTGGTCAAGAATTACAAATAATTGTGACAGGAAGGTCATTGATATTTCATTCAATATGTTACGGTTCTTTTCATTGCATGACTTTGGCGTGATGATTATGTTCAGATGTTCACGATGTGGATGTGCTGGTATTATTTCCCCAGCAATCCCTTGATTGTCCGGTGTTAAAGATTGTGTTTTTTTCTTGTTTATCTGTAGTACAAACCTTCATTCTCCAAGGAATTTTTCAATCGGTAGTAGATAGAGTTTGCGGAATATGAATAGAAGATTTGCACAATTCAGATTAGTTGTTTGATTGTTTAATGGAGATTGACAGATCTGCAGACCCTAATCCTAGATTTTCATGCCATGGATTTTCACGTCAAGTTGGGTGCTATATGTGATACTTTGTTTCAATTTTAGAATTGGAAAGAACAAAATAGTAAGAAATATGGATATATTGAAACGTTTCTTCAACACACAATTTTTATATATTCAATGAACTAGTATTCTCAAAAGGAACAATCAATGTTACTTAATGCGTCCAAATGTATTACCTGGTATACGATACTAGAAAACCCAGTACTTGACCATTGACCATTGATCAAGTCACAGACAACAAACCTAGACAAGCAATAAGAATGGGAAAAATTTTGCACCAAACAACTCCTGTAAAGCGTGAGAATTTGTACCAACATTCACGGCATTGAACTAGAATATCAACACAGAAAGGGCAATATTGTGCTTACAGAACACGAGCAAAAAATCCACCCGCCTAACGTGTTACGAGCAGCGGAAGGCTGAGCCAACTCTGCAGTTCCCACAACCACAACCCCTGAAGCACATGCAACATTGGATCTGTCCTGGAAAAGCCCGAAAACACACAACACTCAAGCCCATAGAGATCCACTCGCTTGAGGTGAAAGATTGATTGTTGAGTCTGATATCCGCACGAGAAATAACATAGTTAAAACCCATATATTGAGTGGACCTTAAGCCGATACTCCAACTATCAATTCCAACCATACTTACAAAAATGATAGATTTAAAACCTACCGAACAATTGAACTGGAAAATGCAAATTATATTCCTTAGGCACACCTTAGCTAGCAGCCTTCCCGCTACCTCAACCGAGTTCAATTGGGGCAGGCAAGTAGCCTGGAATTGAACTCATAAAACCTATCGAACAATTGAACTGGAACCTGCAAATTATATTCCTTAGGCACACCTTAGCTAGCAGCCTTCCCGCTACCTCAACCGAGTTCAATTCGAGCAGGCAAGTAACTTGGAATTGAATTCATAAAAAACTCAATGTATTTATTTTTTGTATCTATATAAACGAACCAACAAAATATCACCCGCCCACTGATAGGGCTGTAATTCTTAACTATGACGAACTGGTAGCAAGACCCGACCAATGTCCAGCTAAGTCCACTTACTTAATAGCGTCGGGGTCCTTCCTTGTAAGTTCATTCATTTTTAGGTGAATAGCTCGAGTGTTCATCCTTATAAAACACAACGAACAGAGTTGCTTCCCTCGACCGCTTCTTAATTTAATTTATCATATTATTAGCTTAATATTGAAGAGACTAGGTTTTATATAATTAGACCAAAAGTTCTGTTTCGTCTTCCATTTATCGTTATTTAAAAGAATTTTCATCTATTTATAACCCTCTTGTAAAATAGATTTTGACCATCTTTGTAGATAAGGATACTTATATAACATTTATTAAAAACTTAAAATTTATTATATAAAAAAAAAATTATATACTTTGCATTTATTCATGAGTAAGTCAAATTCATATAATGAAAAAAAATTTAAATAGTCAATAAATAATATTCTCCTCTCCATTACCATTGGAAAAGAATTTTCCAACTATTATCGTTTGCCGAATAGTATTGAGAACGTTTTTGGATAGCGCTACATTCTTCTTTTTAATATTATTTCTAGATATTTTAAAAACCAGCCTGGATCCAAATCTTAGGTAAGGGCTCATACCTGAGATTTCTAGAGATTTGATCCCTCTCGACGCTTGATAGAGCCTAGGATTTAAATCTATGCTAGTTAAAGGCACAACCATAATAATGGTATTGTTGATTTAAACTAATCAACACAATGATTTAATAACAACCTTGATGTTATTTAAAATGAACTATTTTTTACATATATTTTTTTAAAGTAATTCAAAACAAATTATGTTGAAAAAGACATGTATCATGTGTATGTATGAATCAATTATATAAAATACTTTAATCAATCTTATCATTGTTAAATAAAAATGTCAAAACTAACACCATTAATTAAAAAATCACATAAATATTATAAGTACATAAACATTAACTAACATCATGAACATCACTCATCACTCAAGTGCGTATGGCATAATAACAACAATATTAGTGTAGTATGATAATCATACTTTCTAGAATTACAAGGAATTGAATCATTGAAAAATTTTAGGGGCGAAATTTAGCCCATGGGTTATTTTCGATCTTTTCTTTTAAAAAAAATCATTTGTTGTTTTTTTAAGACATGATTCACAAAATTTCCATGGGGTAACTTAGGGTGACTCAATGAATATGGGTAACATTTTTGGGGTAAAAATGAAGGTGAAAATTTGTTTTTTACTCATTTATTAATTTGAAGCTCTCAAAACTCATATATGCTTTGTGAATTTATATATGTAGCAAAAATACAATTTTAGGGAACTATGTTGTCTTTTCACTTATATATATTTTTAAAATAATATTATTATTTAATTTGTCAAAAAAGGATTTAATGATATCTTTGTTCTTGTAAATTTCAGAAAAATTTAACAAGCGGCTTGTGTATGTGCATTAAAAATGATAAATGCGGCTCAACAGGTAGACACTTTTTTTTTCAATTTAAAAAGTTAATAATTTAAGAAACTAATAACAACTAAGGTTCAAAAGTATATTCGAGGTGGCAGTTGAGGATTTCCACTATTTTTATATTGTCCTTTAAATGTCCTTTTAGACATACGCGGACTTTAATTGATAGTTTTGGTTATGAAATTGACATAGTGTAAAGTACATGAGATGGCATAACCATTATATTGCATATTCAAGTAAAGAATTAAATACATGTACACAATTGACAATCAACAATATACATCCAAAATAAACATATATTCAATCCTCAAAGACTACAATGTTTGGTTGCTTCAATATAAATTTAATGACAATAGAATATAATACATCTAGTATACAAGTAATGCAAACGATGAGTTTGCAGGCTTGAATAAAAATATCACAATAAAACTTAATAATAATAATAAAAACTCAATAATTTAAAAAACTAATAATTTCACAAGCTATTTTATTAGGTTTAAATGTTAGAATGTCAAGGTCAAAAGTATATTCAGGGCGGTAGTGGATGATCCAATATCAGTATCTCGTCCCTTAAAGTTACTTTAAGATGTATCAGGACCTTAATAGTACATGAGAAGGCACGACCATTATAATGCATATTCAAGTAAACAATTAAATACATGTACACAATCAACAATATACATCCCAAATAAAGATATATCAATTTAGAAAAGACTACAATGTTGGGCCGCTTCAATACAAATCTAATGTTGATAGAAAAAAATATATCCAATATACATGTAATGTAGAAGATGTCAAGTTTGTAAGCTTTCTTAAAAACATCACAATGGAATTCCATCCTCAATTATTTGTTCATGACCAACTTTGGTCATTTTCCATCATTTAGTTTTTAATTTTTTATTCAATGGAACACACATACTCCGAAAGCAATTTGGGACCAACTTGCCTCCTTGTATGAAAAATAAGATGATTTGAGGATTTATGAGCTAGAGAATGAGTTGATTTCTCTTCAACCTGGAAATTTCGAAAATCTCAATGACTTCTTCACAAAATTCAAGTATCTAGTACTACAATTGAAGTAGTGTGAGGTGAACAAGGAGGATGATCAGCTCATTCTCTCCATTCTCTCCAAACTTGGTGCGGAATACTCAGTATTTGTTTCCACTTTCCATGTCGAGAAGCTCACAACCCTTGGATGGAAGATGCCATCTCTCAATTCCTTCATTGAGTCCCTCACAAACGAGCATGATAAGCTTGTGCAGATGGGGATCATTCAATCCTCAAAAGATCAAGCTTTGTTTGCTTCAGGGCCCAAAGATTCGAAGGGAAAAGGGAAGAAGAATCAAAAGAGTAAATTAGATGCTCCAAAGCCTAAAGAAAAGAACTAGCATCAAGAAGAGTCTTCGGGCTCGAAGAAACACAAGAACAAAGGAAACCAAGGAAAATATAAAGTTAAGTGTTCATACTGCAAGAAGGGATTCCACCCTGAACATGCCTGCATGAAGAAGAGGCTTGATGAGATGAATTCTCTTCTCGAGATAAACAATATCAATCTTCCAAATAGTGTTCGAAAGAGATATAACCAAGATCAAGATATCCAACAAGAAAGAGGACATGCTCTCATGGAAAGCACCTCAAAGCCCAAATCTCTGCTCATAGACTCTGGAGCTTCGAATCACATGATGGCAAGCAGAGATTCCTTCTCATCCCTGGACACCGACAAAAGCATTCCCATCCACATGGGAGATGATTCATCTACCATCATTTTGAAAGGAAAAGGTACCGCAAATCTTGAACATGGATGTTTTTTCAATGTTTTGTATGTACCCTCTTTGGCCTCCAACCTCTTGAGTGTATATAAAATGACTCATACCGGAGTGCCCGAGTAAACTTCAGCCCCAATGATGTAGAAATTAATGATATTGCATCCAGGAAACTTTTTGCAAAAGGCTTAGCAAACCATCATGCTAAGGCCTATGATTTACCCATTTTGTGGTGGATGCAAAGCCCACCACTCTTCTGACTCATGGAAATGAGGTCAGTAGACTATGACATGAGAGATTTGGTCATTTAAATTTCAATTACTTGCAATAAATTCAGAAAAATTCCATGGTTGAATGCCTCCCAACCATCAAAACTACCACCGGAGTTTGTAAAGGTTGTATTGTGGGAAAACACCCTGAGCACACGTTTAATCGGGGAAAGGCAAGCTGTGCATCAAGTATCTTGGGGTCGATTCATTTTGATATCAGCGAACCTATGCCCACCACATCCATGAATGGATATCAGTATGTACTCACCTTCATAGATGATTTTTATAGATACTCTTGGGTTTTCTTCATCAAGAAAAAATCTAAAGTTTTGGAGAAATTTATTGAGTTGAAAGCACTGGTTGAGAATGCCTCTGGGAGAAAGATTAAATCTCTAAGATCTGATAATGGAGGGGAATATATCAATTCTGAATTACTTCAAATATGTTCAGACAATGGGATCAAGATCCAACATTCCATTCCCTACACTCCTCATCAAAATGGTGTAGCAGAAAGGAAAAACTGCTCTCTCAAGGAGATGACCACCTGCATGCTGGAAGCAAAATGATTGGCTGCAAATTTATGGGTTGAGGCCATGAAAGTTGTTGCACACATTCAGAACAGAGTACCTCACTCTTCTGTGAAAGGCAATACATATTTCAAATCATATTTTGGACACAATTCAGATGTGTTAAATTCCAGGGTGTTTGGGTCGACTGCATGGGCCCGAATTTCGCATGACAAGAGGAAGGATTTACAACTACAAAGTGTTGAATATTTTTTCATTGGATATCCAGAAGAATATAAAGGATTCAAGCTTCTCAATATCATAACCAAACAAATTTTCATTGAAAGAAGTATCCGATTTGAAGAGCCTCTCCGAGAGGTAGAACTAGTCAAGGAGAAAACTGTTGAAATTCTCTCCTATTATGCTAATCATTCGGATGATGAAATTGGGAGAGATGGCTCTGATATTGCTGATATGATGTCTGATATCAGTAAGAAACATATATCAGGTCTAGAATGAAATTCTGAAGTCCAAACACATCTCCCAACTTGGGCCAAGAAGACACTCTCTTTTGCTGGGGAAAACATTTGAAATCTTGTTGATCCAAGAAGAACCCGGTCTGATTTTCAAAGAGAAGGTATTGCTCTCTCTTGTCATGATTAATTTCTGTCCAAGACCTATTATTTAATGATTGGGTCAGATCTTAATTCCTAATGGAAATATGCTATGGACGAAGAGTTTAATTCTCTTCAGAAAAATGCTACTTGGGAGCTAGTTTCACTTCCACCTAGGAGGAAATTAGTTCAATGCAAGTGGGTGTTTTGGAAAAAGGTTGCTGCTGATGGCACAACCTGAAAATATAAGGCAAGGATGGTTGTAAAAGGGTTCTCCCAAGTCCAAGGAGTGGACTATCATGAGACCTTTGCACCGGTGGCAAAGATGGACTCCATTCGCCTAGTTTTGGCCATTGCGGCATCCAAGCACTGAGAGGTGCATCATATGGGTGTCAAGAGTGCTTTCCTGCATGGAGACCTTCATGAGGAGATATAGATGAAGCAGTATGAGGGGTACACATCAGATCATTCTTTGGTTTGCAAATTGCAGAAATCATTATATGGGTTGAAACAGGCCCCAAGATCATGGTATGCCAAGATGGATGCCTTTATGCTTTCACAAAACTTCCAAATATGAAAATCTGATCCGAATGTATATTTGTAGCAGTATGATGGTAATATTCTTATCATTGTTTTATATGTTGTTGATATTTTGATTACTGGAAGCACACTTGCTTCGATTTCTTTCATAAAAATTGCCCTTCATGATGCATTTGAGATGAACGATTTGGGGCTCCTGAAGCATTTATGGGTCTTGAAATATCCCAAGACTTTGATGGGATAATGGTAACTTAGTATAAATATATTCATAACTATTAATTAAGTTTAAAATGGCTGAATGCAAGGATTCCCCATTTCCTTTCCTCTCAGAGATCAACCTTAAATAGGGAAAATCCACTCCACCCATGGATTGCACTATTTACCACCAGTTGATTGGAAGCTTGCTATACTTGACTCATTCACGACCTGATATTTGTTATGGAGTGAATATCATATCAAAACACATGCATCAGCCTCATGAACTCCATTGGAAGGTAGCCAAGAGGATCCTTTAGTACATTCAGGGCACAAGATCCTACGACATTCACTATGCACAAGATCCTACAACATTCACTATGTTGTAGATTTTGAGCTAGAGTTGGTTAGCTATACAGATTCAGATTGGGAAGGGGATTCCATAGATCGGAAGTCCACTTACGGGTATGTCTTTATGTTTGGTAATGGCCTCATTTGTTGGTCTAGTAAAAATCATCTTGACATTGCATTGTCTTTAGCAGAGGCTGAGTACAAGGGAGCAGTGAATGCTTACATCCAAGCTGTTTGGTTGCAAGGCATTCTTTCAGACTTTCAGATTGGTAGTCCTTTTTCCACAGTCATATTTTGTGACAATCAAAGTGCTATTAAGATCTCCACAGATCCAGTTACCAGGCAAAGGACCAAACATGTTGAGATACACATGCACTACATTAGGGAGTTGGTGCATGACAGGACCATTGTTTTGCAATACTTCCCTACAGATGAGCAGATTGCAGATATCTTCACCAAGAAATTTACTGAGAAAACGTTCACTTACGTCCATTCACTATTGGGGGTGATTTCATCGGGGTGATCAGATTACTTCTTCAGTGTTCATCTTGAGGGGGGGGGGGGGGGGGTTCCCACTAGGTTTTCCCTCTTTCCTCACTTAGCATTTTATTTTGAACATTGTTAGAGTTACATTTTTGTATAGGGTGACCTATGGCCTTTGTTTCCAAGGCCATAAAATTTCATGCATTTAATTTTTACTCCTCCTGAGTATAGCTTAAGGGGGAGGGGGGTGTTGGAGTCATTATCCAACTTACAGACTTTATTTGGTCAATTTTTTCCTAATTACCCACTATCCTAAGTTTAATTGGCTCAATTGGCGTCAGATGAGCACACCATGACATCAACATGAGCACACCCACACCTTCCTTCAATTAAGGAGGCCAACTAATCCTTATCCTTCAATCACGGAGGCTAACTGGGCTTCCTCCCTCGATCGAGGAGGCTAACTGGGCTTCCTCCTTCAATCAGGGAGCAATTATAGGGTGATCTGAGTGTCATAAGTGCACCAAATAGCTAACCGATTATTGTTTCACCTAACAATTACTTAATCTAAGTTGTAAAGGCACCTCCATCATTCCTTTGTCTATTTTGGGTTGATTGGGTTGAACTGGAGTGAGTTAATGCGCATCCAACAACTTTTGATGATCAATATCACTTTAGTTAACTTCATCGGAGCTAATTGGAGTTAGTGATGCGCTATCACCTACTGATTGACATGTAGTGACATGTGTCTAAATTACATCCAGTTAGAATCGGTCATCTATTGCACTCTGATTCAGTTAGCACTCGGTTAGAGTCAATCATGGCTAGATTGATGGTTAACTAAGTGTGTCTAATGTTGGCTGACAATCAGTTAAGCTACACCCATCCATGCAATTCGTATGACCTCTAGTGAATTCGAATTGGCTTAGCATTCATTTATTCTGCATGACATTGTATTGTATTATTCATTCCATTATTGATCATACAGAGCTGCAACCTTTTATTGTAATACCGGTATGTCACTTCATGTCTAATTTGTCTTGAATAACTTGTGAGTCTGTGCTTTGTCTCAATATTCTTGTGATAGAATTAATAACATTACCACTAATTTAACTTGCAATTCCCATGCCTTCAACAATAAAAATTTATACAAATCTATGGACTGTTAAAGTAAACCAACTTTAAGTATCATAACTTTGAAAAGTTATGTTTCTAGGCATAGAATTAACTATCATAATTCTAGACACAACTTTCAGTCTTGTAATTCATTCACCTTAAGGTTGTGAAACAAAGTTACACTAAACATTAAATTATGAAACATTCATTTGACAAATAATTGTTACAGTTAGGAAGAATTTACAAGACCTTGTATAATTTAAGTAATCATTCCACTAATAGGATTACGACATCCTTCAGGAAACTAGGTATTCACAAGGGTTAAATTAAGGAATTATATTCCCTTACCATGCAGTACCCTTAGTGAAGACATTCTATCCCAAACAATATAGTCAATATACATTTCCCATCATTATTTATATTTAGTGGAATGAACCTAACACTAAAATGTAATTTACTTAGGCACATAATACATCCCTTCACACAGAGGAAGATCAATGACCGAAATGTAAAGCTCAAATATGACAAACAAATTCAAAAAATTCGTATGGTCATTGTATAACAATTCACTATTCAAAATCTCATTAAACATCCTTTGGAACCTCATTGGATTAAATGTCAATAACCAACAAAGGAAGATAATCATTCAGTTAATTATATTGTTGACATACACAATGAAACAAATCATATTATCAATTCCATTTCAGAATATTAATTATATCTAGCAATTTACCATTCAATTAACTAGCATTCAACATGAACAACATACATATTCCATTCTTTCATATAACAAGATATATTATCAATGCAAAGTTAATATAAAACTTTAGGCACTTATCTGAATTCAAAATATCTAGAAATTGGATTTGTGGTATGCATGCTCCACCCAACCGTAGGAAATTCTTCTTATATATTTCCCAGAAGAAACACCATCCTCGAGTTGATACTCATGCATTCACCAACTAGACTACTCACCAGTTCTAAAAATAGGGATCTTTGAATTATCATTTAACAATTAGGATAATTGGCTCACTACAATGTAATTCATTCCCTTAGATTCATTCTGTTAGCACAACGGTGGTACACATCACTGTTCATAATTCTTAGAATTCCACCAAGAAAAGTACATGCACCATTTTTTATTTCATTGGAGCAACCAGAGGAAAACATGGACACAGGTACAACAACAATTACACTGCAATTTGACTCGTGCATGTTGAAGTTTGAGCTATCATGATTTTAACCAACCTGAAAACCATTGGATAACAAAACAAATGTAATTTTCGCTCAAGTTCTAGACATAATTGTTAGATGTACAACATCGAGAGTCATCCTCCATGAGACTTGTTCTGTCAAGTCCAAAATTATGTTGTATTAAGTTCAGATTCTCTCCATGAGACTTGTTGTGGCAAGTACATAACTTATGTTGTATTAAGTTCACTAACTTATTGTGTTAAGTTAAAGAGATTGTGTTGTATCAAGCTAGGACCTTGATCAAATCCTAATTGGGAGAGATGATTGTACTAGGATCTTATGGTTAAGATCATGATCAATGTTAAGGTCTGAGACTTGTGTTGAATCAAGGCTGGAACTTATGGTGTATTAAGTTCACATGAATTATGTTGTATTAAGTCTCGAGGATATACTATGTGATGTATGTCTAGGAATGGTCAACATGTGCTACAAGTCCCCTTTAGGGATTAAAAAACCCTAGAGTGATTTAGTTTAGCATGTGAGTATATGACCTGGGGTAATACATATGATCATAGGTTCAAAACAATTCTTATGAGTATTATATGATATAGAATTAATATTAACACACATGGACCATGCAGAGAAGGTTAATATGAGAACAAAGATCGAGACAGAATTCAAATTTCCCATGTATGCCATCAAGTGAACTCAAATTAATAAGACATCAGTTGAGTAGTAATTATGATAAACAAAGTTTAGTTAATTAAGGAATCAACTCCCTAGTTTATGTAAGTGGTTGTTGAATATGACACTGATGGAGAAGCACTAGTTACATTCAGTTATGTTAAGTTACATTTAGTTCCGTTCAGTTACATTCATTTATGTTCAGTTACATTCAGTTACATGCAATTCCATTCAGTTCAGTTCAGTTTATTCAGTTAACAACTCAGTTAGAGGCAGTTAAACTCAATGACTTAGTTGGGGCAGATGTTTGAAGATGAGACAATGTTCTCAGTGTTAACAAGTTACTGAAGCATCCAAATATTTACTACCTTCCTTGTATGACCTAATTTGACTTGTTATTAAAGTGCTATGCACTTGGAAATATCATTACTTTGTTCCATTTGATCTCTACTCTCTTGTGCTCTCAAAAAAGAAATATGTTTTTCTGTTGTAATCATTCTCTGTCGATTATCAATCATACTCTAAGATTGTTTGTTGGGTTTTATCCTCCGAATTAATGGAGGGTTTTCCAGGGTTATCCTATGTTCTATGGTTTGATTTATTTATGTCTTTGGATTATTGATGAGATATATCTACACTGCAATTGTGGATTAAGGTTTTAAAGTTCAATTTTCTTCATATTTGCTCAAACACTAACATGGTATCAAAGCAAGGGCATGCAAGAGCTTAGTCTGTGCAAGCAACTCAAGCATACATAGAGCTTGACGTATTGAGCAAAGAGATTGGAGCCATGGCATCGATCTTCATCCAAAGGGAAAACCGACTTGAATGTGATTCCAACTCAACACATGAAAGGAAAGGGTGTTAATCATTCTTGAGCAGCATGATCTAGATGTCTACATGACCTTAGTGAGTGAGGAGTCTTTATCCAATCCAAGGCGAATTAAAGATCAAGTCAATATGCATCATTTTTTTCACTCTTTAGGAGACAAATTTCATGGAGACATTCTAATCAATCTGTGAGGAATTAGACAAACGGTTAAAAAACCACTTTCGAAATGGGCTGATTTAGCTTAGCCTTGAGCAGATTTTAGAAATTCGCAACTGTTTGAGAGATATGATCAGGTATTTGAATATCAAATTCTCATAATTCATGTTATGGTTGTTTTCCCAAAGTGGATGAATTGATGGAACAACCCCGAGATTTGTGGTTCGATATTATCATTATTTAATGTATATTGCGTGTAATGAGATCCTAATAGAGTTTAGAACTCATTTGAAGAAGAAGATGATGATCATTAGAAGAATTTTTTCTAAAGAAGAACATGCACTCCAGGTTGCATGGGATCCAGTTTCTCCATGCAGAGATGCACTATCTCCCTGCATGCACTCAAATTTGCAAAGATATCAAAATCGAGGGACTCCAATAATATCCGTAAGGAAGCAGAGATGAAGAGGGAGGATGCAAAACAATAAAAGATAAGTACTTGCATTTTTATTATATGCTATTTAGATCTTTTTTTTTTGAATATTTTCATTATAGTCATATAGAGATTCATATTCCTGAGATTAGGAATTGTGAGCATATATGTTGATTGTATTTCATTTATTTTCAAATTGTTGGTAATAACTCCCGATTCCAATTGCTATTCACGACTAAAAACATTAATTTATAGATTACAATGAGGCGGTTGAGAACCAGCCTTTTCACCTTCC